>JARQOD010000005.1:166973491-167111007 GCA_033576555.1 Oophaga sylvatica | reverse complement strand
TCCACAGATTATGCCCCATATGCTCCACAGATTATGCCCCCATATGCTCCACAGATTATGCCCCCATATGCTCCACAGATTATGCCCCCATATGTTCCACAGATTATGCCCCATATGCTCCACAGATTATGCCCATAGTATAGGTCCCTTATGCTGCCGCGTTGCTGCAAAAAAAAAATGACATACCACTCGTCGCTGGGGGCCCGGTGCCGTTGTCCTGAGCAGGTGGTGACACCGGCGCGCTATGGGGGACAGGTGCCGGTGTCACCGCTTGCTCAGGAGCCCGACACCTGGGATATTTACCTGTCACCGGACCGGTCCACCGCTGCGCTGCTCCCTCTTCCGGGTCCTCAGCAGTGAATGATCAGGCAGGGGGCGTGGCGCGCACTAATGACGTCATCACGCCCTCTGCCTGAACATTCACAGCCAGAGGAGTCGGACGAGGGAGCAGCGCAGCGGTGGTCCGGGGACAGGTAAATATCGCTATACTCACCCCTCCACCGGCGCGTCTCTGCAGCCTTTCCTCTACTCCCGGCGGTCTCTGCAGTTCTTCCTTCCTACAGTGGTCACGTGGTACCGCTCATTAAAGTCATGAATATGTGCATATTCATGACTTTAATGAGCGGTACCATGTGACCGCTGCAGGAAGGAGCCGGAGATCGTGGGAGAAGCAGGGGGGCTGCAGAGACGCGCCGGCGGAGGGGTGGGTATGATCCAACACCCCCGGTCCCACTCCCCGCTGACCCCATATATGACTCATGTATAAGCCGAGAGGGGGACTTTCAGCCCTAAAAAATGGGCTAAAAATCTTGGCTTATACTCGAGTATATATGGTAGATTGTGATGTTATAATGTGACCAACTTCATATGTGTATACTGATTGGTTAAACTAATTTTTTATCACTTTTCAGTAAGTAATACCTGCACTATACATGGGCCCCTTACATGGTATCTTTTATTGAGGTATTCTTGCTTTTTAATTATGTTTGTTTTTTAGAAATGTCTAAATAAAAAAGATTGTTTTTGTAAATATTGGCATGATATTTGCACTAGGTTCTTGTCCCAAGACCTTAAAGTGGTGCAACATTTTGCAAAGCGAAAGATGCAATACGCAAATTACAAATTGTTGAATCGGGTTCAACACGTTTTTTAACTTTTCACATGAACTTTCGCATTGAATTGATTTGATCATTTCTAATAATAACAAATACATTTATGTATATGTAGTGGTTGTAATAACCCTAGGCTGGAAACTATAATACTTTACAATTCCAGGAATAAATTAACAATTAATGTCAGTGCAGCAATATTAATGTGAGTGCAGCAATAAAAATATTAAGCACAGTTCACCACAATACTGTATGTTTTATCTGTGAGTAAAAGTATAGTAGGAACACTGATGTCTGTGAATCCCTATTATAATGCACACTATGATCTGTATGTCATGTGCCAGCACAAGTAAATAAGGAGTTTCCTCAGAGATTTTGCAGTTAATTAAACTTTACCCTGAACATAAAATCTGCATATTGCTTTATTCATTTTCAAAATATCACCAACATTTAAGGCTTGTTAGCTCTAATCATTTCTCCTAAATGCAGAACATGAGTTTCCAGTGGAAAAGAATAGAGAGGATAGGTGATGATTATTACATATTTAGTGTTCTACAAGAGCTGAATATAAAGGGGCAATCACATTATTAATTAAAATGCTAGTCCAATATCAATCAGAAAAAACATCAGTAAGGCCGGTTCCACACTTTCATGAAACACTGATAATTTTCACATGGGAAAACCCAGCCCAACATCTAGTTCTCCTGATCTGAGGTAATGCCTTCATATCTGTCTATGAAGCAGTAGCTTAGGTCAGGAGACCTGGCGGTTGGTTACAGTCTTCCGATGCAAGGACAGTCCATGCTTTAGGGAAGAGTATCTACACTACAATCCAACAACTAATAATACATGTTTGATGGATTGTGCTTTGTTAAGGGTTTGTCTCACAAAAGGCATAAAGCAAAACTCAATAGAGTGTTTGAAAAGAATTGTATTTGTCATAAATATCAATTAAACCCATTGTGTTTCTCTTTGACTAGAGAAAAGGTTCACCATCAGAGCTGGAAAGACATGCTCAGTAGTTTCTCTGTCATGCATCTGGCCAAGCAGTATAGTGATCAGATAGTGAAGAGACTGATATTATGTGGTTATAAGATAACTACTCCAGGTAACACACCGTAATATGAGAAAGGATAAAATGAGATATAGACAAAATAGTCAAATGGACATATAATAGATCTGAATAAGATAGCTAGATATATAGATAGATTGATAGATAATAAAGAGATGGATAGATAGATAATAAATAGATAGATAATAAATAAATAATAGATAGATAGATAGATAGATATAATAGATGATAGATAGATAGATAGATAGATAGATATTAAATAAATAGATAGATAATAAATACATACGTAGATCGACAGATCGATAAATAGATAGAAATAGATAGATTTGAAAAATGGAAGCAGCTCAGCTCTCCAAAAATAGGGAAAATTTTTAGGACTTTAATGGGCCATGTGGCGAAGTTTTGGTTCAAAGTGTGACCCTTACTCAGGCAATGAGAAAGTTCACACTGTGAACCATAACATCAACCCCATGGGCTATTAACACCTTTACCCCCAAGGGTGGTTTGCAAGTTAATGACCCGGACAATTTTTACAATTCTGAGCACTTTACCTTTATGAGGTAAAAACTCTGGAAAGCTTCAATGCATCCTTGTGATTCTGACAATGTTTTCTCATGACATATTTTACTTCATGACAGTGGTAAAATTTCTTTGACATGATGCGTTTATTTGTGAAAAAAATGGAAATTTGGCGAAAATTTTAAAATTTCACAGTTTTCCAAATTTTAATTTTAATGCCCTTAAATCACAGAGATATGCCACACAAAATACTTAATAAGTAACATTTCCCACATGTCTTCTTTACATCAGCACAATTTTGGAACCAAATTATTTTTGTTAGGAAGTATAAAGGGTTAAAAGTTGACCAGCGAATTCTCTTTTTACAACACCATTTTTTTAAGGACTACATTACATTTGAAGTCACTTTGAGGGGTCTAGAAAATAGAAAATAACCAAAAATGACACCAGTATAAAATCTGGACCCCTCAAGGTGCTCAAAACCACATTCAAGAAGTTTATTAACCATTCAGGTGCTTCACAGGAATATTTTGGAATGTTTAAAAAAAATTCAAAAAAATTTACATCAGATTCAATTTTTTCTTTAATCAATGGTAACAGGAGATATTGGACCCCAAAAGTTGTTGAGCAATTTGTCCTGAGTACGATGATACCCATATGTTGGGGTGAACCACTGTTTGGGTGCATGGCAGAGCTCAGAAGGGAAGGAGTGCAATTTGATTTTTCAATGCAAAATTGGCTGGAATTGAGATCGGACATCACGTCGCGTTTTGAGAGCCCCTGATGTGCCTAAACAGTGGAAACCCCCCACAAGTGTCACCATTTGGGAAACTAGACCCCCTAAGGAACTTATCTAGATATGTGGTGAGCACTTTAAACCCCCAAGTGCTTCACAGAAGTTTATAACGTAGAGCTGTAAAAATAAAAAATTATATTTTTTTCACAAAAATTATATTTTGCCCACAATTTTATATTTTCACAAGAGTAACAGGAGAAATTGGACGCCAACACTTGTTGAGCAATTTGTCCTGAGTACGCCGATACCCTGTATGTGGGGGTAAACCACTGTTTGGGCACACAGCATAGCTCGGAATGGAAGGAGCGCCGTTTGGCTTTTTCTATGCAGAATTGGCTGGAATTGAGATCGGACGCCATGTTGCATTTGGAAATGCCCTGATGTGCCTAAACAGTGGAAACCCCCAATTCTAACTCCAATCCTAATCCAACCCCTAACCCTAATCCAAACCCTAACCCTAATAGAAACCCTAACCCCAACTTTAGCCCCTGCCCTAACCCTAAATTTAGCACCAGCAATAACCCTAACTTTAGCCCAACCCTAACCATAATTTTACCCCAACCCTTACCCTAACTTTAGCCCCAACCCTAGCCCTAACTTTAGCCCCAGCCCTAACCCTAATCCCAATGGGAAAATGGAAATAAATAAAAAATGTAATTTTAGTATTTTCCCTAACTAATGGGGTGGTAAAGGGGGGTTTGATTTACTATTTATAGCGGGTTTTTATGTTTGGCAGATGTCACATGCTAAAAGAAACTTTTTATTGCAAAAAATAGTTTTTGCATCACCACATTTTGAGAGCTATAATTTTTCCATATTTTGGCCCACAGAGTCAAGTGAGGTCTTGTTTTTTGCAGAAAGAGTTGCGGAATGAGTTGACGTTTTTATTGGTACTATTTTTGGCACATGACTTTTTTGATCGCTTTTTATTACGATTTTTGGGAGGCAGAATGAACAAAAAACAGCAATTCATGAATTTCTTTTGGGGGGACGTTCATACCGTTCCGCGTGTGGTAAAATTGAAAAAACGGTTTTATTCTTCAGGTCAGTACGATGACGGCGATACCTCATTTATTTTTTTTATGTTTTGGAGCTTTTATACAATAAAAACTTTTATATTTAAAAACATAATTTTTATTTTTTCTCTGATGATGCTCGTTTTTTGTGTGACAGCAGTACCATGTTTATTTATATCTGTCTTTTCTTTCTCGTGTTATTCCACTTTTTGTTTGGCGATATGATGATAAAGCATTGTTTTTTTTGCGTTGTTTTTTATGGGGTTCACTAAAGGGGTTAACTAGTGGGACAGTTTTATAGGTCATGTCGTTACGGACTCGACAATGCTAAATATGTGTACTTTTATTGCTTAGATTTTTTTTCTTCAAATATGTATTTATTGATATAATAAATATTGAATTTTTTATTATTTTTTATTTTTTTTAATATTTTTACAATTATAATTTTTTTTAATTTAATTCTTACTTTTACACTGTGTCCTACTATGGGACAATGATTTTGTGCAGGCTGATCGCTTATATGGCATGCAGATCTGCATGCTATATAAGCTGTCAGCGCTGCATGGATTTGTCACTAATCTCAGAGACTTCCTGACATGCACTGCGCATGACAATAAGTCTCTGAGCTCTGTTAACCCGGATTTCGTCATGACATCGGGTTACCATGAGAGCGATCGGGACCCCACGTCATGCCGCGGGGTCTCCGATCCAAAGGTAGAGGGGCTGTCAGAGCTGACAGCCCCTCTGTCTGCTCCAGAACACTGCGATCATGTTTGATCGCAGTGTTCTGGGGGTTAAAATGCCTGGGGCAGTCCGTGACTGCTCCTGGCCCTTAGTGCCGGGTGTCTGCTGTGAGAATCAGTTGACACCCGGCCACAATCGGCTGCACTCCACTGTGAGCACGGCCGATCGCATATGACGTACTATTCAGTCCAGGGTCAGATAGACCCAGGGCTCATGGATGGGATAGCACGTCAAAGTTCAGAAAGGGGTTAAAGTCCTATAATTTGCACTAGTGCTGCTTCCATTTTTTGTTTCTACATTCAGGTTAGGCTTATGCCTGGGAATCTTTCCACCCTCATTTGCTTTGTTATTTATAGCTGGTGCTGCTATAAATGTATAGATAGAATTTAAAAAAAATGGCATTCAACAATTCAGTGAAAACATTTATTAAGCCTGGAAAAAGACCCATATGGAACTGAAACATTGCATATATTTTATATGGGAGAATAAACCTTTGTTCTGTATTGTTGGAGTACTGCCATTTTTATTTATTATCAAGAGGATTTGGCTAAAAGTCCTGGGATTTGCATTTTTTTGGCTGATGTTGCAGCTTCTGCTTTTTTCTTGTACTAGATAGGATAACAGTTCTTTGTTAATGAGATTGTCATGGCTGTGTGTGACAGACTATTTCCTCTTCAGGTCTGGGGAGGAAGAAAGAAGATGTCTAATTAATAGAAAATGACTACAATTCACTCCTAAGAGATGTAGAACCTTCCTGAGCACAGGTAGAGAAGAGATCAAAATTGCAGATGAGTGAGCAAGGGGGCGAAAGGGGTGAAAACAACCCTGGGCAGTGGCATTAATATAGTTATAGTAATGATATGCATTTTTTGTATTTTTTTTACTTTCATGAGATAACTCCTGTCAATTTAAAGTTTCCTGCATCAGGATGTTTTTTGTCATCATGGTACAGATAATGCATTTTCTGCTACATCTGTAGTTGCCTGACCTTATGATGAGCTTTAATGTTTTAAGATCATGTAAATCAGTTTGTCTAAAGTGTTTCATTTATTGAAGTAAGTACATAAGTATATTTAAAAGTATTATAAGAGATAAGTGAATTGATCTGCCTGATTCACCAATTTGCTCAATCTACCAGCTCACAGAATACAGTGGGCATATTGATTTAGTCTGTTATTTGTCAAACGCAAACATTAAATATGTTAAATCAATTCTTCCAATGTATCCCAATGTCAGGTCAACTGCAAATTGATTTGTGAATTAGCAAATTGTGCAGACCAATTATTCACTTGAATGTGATTGAGCTGCAATACCAGACACAACCTACACAGGGTAACAGCCCAATGCTTTATGCATTTGCTGACGAGTCGACATCAAATCCCGCCTAAAGTACCACAATGTGTTAGTGTATGTCTTCAAAGAGAATGGAGAGAGAATTTATTCTACTTCCTATTAGTGGAGTAATCTGGAGTTATCAATGGTCCAGGATTTGCAGTGCACTAGTATCAAAATGTCATTCTCAATACTCTGTGCCTTACATTTTATTATACTATTAAAGCCTACACTGACACTGATCACATAGCTGTGAAAGGAGAGCGACAAGCTCGAATTGTCAGAAATGACCCTGCAATCCAAGAAATTCCCTCAGTCTGATCAAAGGCAATCTGCTCTGCCCGCAACCAGAAAGACATTCCCTTGAGGTAAAAGCTGCGAAACTCTAGCAATACACTTAGAAAAACGTATTGAAAGATTTGTCATGTATGCCAGTCAGTATTAACTAAAAAATTACATATTCATGAAATAACTTGTGGAGCTCTAAAAGGAATTTGATGCTACTGGGATTATCAGGAATCTGTACCAAAAGGTAATGTTCAAACACCTAACACCAGTAATGTAAGTGTAATTGATAATTTTAGTCTTAATTATAGCACTGGGTGTTGAAAAAGTGTAATAGGATTATTGTCGAGGGTTTGTACCATCTGTCTTTACTAATATAATAAATCATTAGTGCCCAGCTGCCAAACCAGGCTCAACAATATCAACACATCTGTGTTTGAGGGTGACTTTAATATTAATATGAGTTTTTATTTTCCTGCACAGATTATATAATTTATATAACCTGACCATGTGTATAAGAGGTTACCTTAAGTCCCCAACTACATATTGGTTGTTTTGCTGGATCGCATTGATTTTTGCTACTTAATTTTTCAAGTGTTAAACATCTGCTGAAGCAAATCCCCATTCTGGATTTTCATGCCTTATGACACATTTCCATGTAGCTTTTGCTTCATACAAAGCTTTGACATGGAATTGGATCCTATAAAGTAAAGGAAAACAACTTGGTGGCGAGTGTATATAAGAATTACACTCCATCGACCACCATAGGACTGGCTCTAATTTTTTTTAGGTTATTGCTAAATAGGACAGTTGATGAGTCTACAGACACTAGATTATTAGTGTTTTCCAGCACAAAGTAAAAATCCTTAAAGATATTTCAAATGTATATCTTATAATTACGATTCTCTAGCACCAATAAAGAGTGTTGTGAAGCTTTCTAGTAATTATGATGTTGGCAGGTCTGTACAAAAGTCTAAATTAGAAATCACTTACATACTGCATTTCACAACAAATTTAATCACAGAATTAGATATTTATCATCTGCCCTATTAAGATTTTTCTTGAGCTTTCCCCATATTCTGTAACCTAGTATCTCAGCCAATCAGACTCCAATATTTAAAGGGAATATGTCAGAAGGTTTTAGCGATAGTATGTAATCTGAGGACTACATGACGTAAGGGTTAAAACACAGATTTCAAGGGTGTGTCACTTATTAGGCTGTGTGCTGTTGTTTACTTATAATGAAGGTTTCATCACTATGGCATTATCATTGTTGGGTTTAGCTGCCTCATGCCAAGTCTATTGACCACCTGTGTTAAGCAGCTCACTGTCAATAGACAATGTACATAAAGAGTCTGGTGTCGATGTGGTCAGCTTCCTCAGCTCAACTTCATGATATATCTAAGAACTCTGTGTCACAACTACTGCACCCAGTAAACTAAGTGATACATTGTTGGATTCAGGGTCTCTATACTTACATTATTCTGCTCTCATAAGAGGTAAAAAAAATACCTGGTGACAGATGCCCTTTAAATGCAGACAAAAAATGACATTTAAAAAAAAAGCCTACTACATGCAATAACTCTGCTGCAATTATGCTGCCATTTAAGCAGCTTTTGCCGTTTCCTACTGTCTCCATTACCCCTTTCTATGCATCGGAAGCCCTTGCAGGCAGGGTTCCCTCTCCCATTGTATCTGTCTGTCACTTACTAAGCCATATTTAATTATATTTGTTGTATATTGTTATCTATTGTTAAATGATTTTCATGTACAATTAACCCTGTTTTTACATGTATAGTTCCATGTACATTTTAATCAATAAATCTTGGAATAACTGTAGGTTCCACAATAGGATGTGGCTGTAATTCATGAAAATTCATATATAGGTAAAAAATGTTCAAAAAATAAACATTCTCTTTAAGAAAAAATATTACAAAATCTAATGATTACTTATAACAACCCAAGGAAGTCATTAATTTAATGCTATACAATTTGCTCCTCAATTAGAATTATTGCATTTGGAATTGCATACAATGAGAACATGCTGACTCAAGGTTCAGAACGTAGTAGTGACATGTCATACCTAAATGACTTATTATAAAGATGGTACAAGTGACCTTTGGTGCTCTAAGTGAACTGTACCGTTAATAGCCAATGGTCCGCGCCTGGCCAGAACTCAACACATATCAAAATGCAACTATTATGTGTCACAAGATGTCCCCAGTCAGTTTGACTGACAATCCCTTTTCTCGTTCTTTAGATTCAATAGTTGTTTAATGCTTTCTTATAATTAAGATTCACACTGCATCAGTGGAAATACACACAAGTCATTATTGGAAGGCAAATACAATGTAGAAAAGTCTTCTTACAAAAAGGAAAATGAACAGATAGCAACGTGGAACAAAAGGTTTTGGCATGTGACACTAGATTAATGGAATCATTTCATTGATAGACACACTGACATTGGAAAAGTTATATAAGGGGAATAGTACTAGCAAATTTCAATTCATGTGGGATTACTGGGGCTTAGTGGAATAAATGGCCATTTATGGTCAAGCGTACGGTGCGTTTTGCAGCACTACAATATGTCTCACCGTAATCCCATAGGATCTGTAAATGAGATTGTGCTTTGTCTTCAGACTTTTCTGAAGTCAAAGTGTCCATCAATAAATTGACTTAGTTTACAGCTTGCTTCAGTTTTCTATTGGCTTCAGAACCGGAGTCCTGGAAGCAGACATGACAATAGACATGGTCAATTCTCTGTTTTAAGGAAAAATAAGGCCAGATCTCTACATAAAAACTAAACGATATTTTAAGAACAGTAAATTCAACAGTCTCTGTAATATGTTAGCGTCAACTCTATCATTGACAGATAGAACATAGGAATATGTATAGAGAATAAGGTGATGACGGGCTTGACACTTCCTCATATTAGACATTTAATAAAAAATAAATACAATATAAACCTTTAATAATCACATAATTCCCTGAATCCTACTATAAAAGAGTCTCCAGTGTTTACCTGTCATGAGCATTACATAAATTCTCATACTATAGCAAGTAAAATAGCACCACTTTATACTGTATAGAAAGGCCAAAAGATGTACTTTTGAAAAGAAAGACAAAAAATGATATATATAGATCTATATATATCTCTTTTCTCCTCATTTTTCCTCAGTTTAGCCATTTAAGAATTGATTTTTTTTATTTGTTCCATAAGTTGCATTTTTTTTAATTGTGCCATTTTGGGGTATCTATAATTTTTTTATTAAATTATATAAAACTTTTTTTGGGGAATATAAAAAAATAAGAGCTTTTTTACTAATTTATTGTTAGGGTTCGAGTTCCCGCTGCTGCACAAGGGGAGTCTCGAACCCGTCCCGCTGCGGTCTCCCATTCATTTCCGGCCGCAGTGGAGCCTGCTCTGCAGAGACGTCGGTCCAAGCGTCTTGCCCACTCCAGTACTGTGCAGTGACTTGCTGCTGCCTTTCCTGGATCTGCTATTATAGCCAGTGCTGGAGCAGACGTCTTTGGGACAAAGTCCTGCGTTTTCCCTTCTGAGCATGCCCAGAGTGAGATCTCTCATTGGAGATCAGGGGTCACATGCTCAGGTGCTGCGGCAGCTCCTATTGGTCCGCCAGGAAGGCCCTGTTACTACTGGTGTTCTGGAGCAAGTTTAATTGGTCCTTGTTTCTGGCAGGTCCTGTAGCTGTTGCTATAAAAGGTAGCATGGCTGGGCCGCCATGCGCTAATATCAACCATTGTATGCTATGCGCCAGTGTGGTCATGCGTGTGTGTGGTTAGGGACCCGGCTGAAATAAGCCACTAGAATACTGACTTAATCGGTGAGGAGTTTGGTGTGCTAGCTGGTCAGGGTCGGCGTCCTAGATGCCCTAGATTACCGGCATAACCGGTGAGGAGTTTTGATTGCCGTATTCAGGGTCTGGCGTTCAGACGCCATAGATTGCGGGTGACTCCCGCGAGGACATTAGCGCATGATCACGCTTTATGTACGCTTAGCACTTAAACTGTGTACCTGAGAACCTGACAGGACAAAGCACTTTTCCTCAGCGGCCCTGTGACGTAACAGGGTTCGCTTTCAACGCTAGACAGCGCCCTAGCGTGTTTTCTTTGCGACTCAGTTGTGTTTAGTGAGTTCGCACACATCGCCATATAGCGCTGCGGCTCTCCTTCTAGCGGCTCTGTGGAGCAACAGAGTTCGCACTTATTGCCACAGCGCATTACGGCGTTTATGTTGGCGACTCTGCGGGATAACAGAGTTTGCTTCTTACGCCATTTTACTAGCAGCAGGTTCCGCCTGCACGGTGGACCCCGGGCTGCGAACGCACCTCTCTACCTCATCTATTTGGTGCGTTCCGCAGACCCTAACATTTATTTTCTTAATTTGATTTTGCTGCACTTATTGCACAATGTTAGTCCTCATTCAGATGTCTCCTTTTCATGTATGTGTTCTATCCATAGTTTACAACATCTAACCATTAGAGTTTATGGGGCGATTCACATCTGTGTTTTTATTTCAGCACCGAAGTATGCAAAAAAATCAAAGTAACATGAAGGTTTTTTCTCAGCATCAAGGTTATGGGCCCTTGAAAATCCCAGACAGCATATGGATGGCATCTGTATACAGTCTGTGCTCTGTCCATGATTACCATTGCAACAGATAGGAGAAGATTCATTCATTTATGCATATGTGAAAATCAATGATGAAACTCATAGTAAAAACTAACACACTGACCAAAAAACTGATGTAACTTGGATCCAAAACACTATTGACATCAGTACCATATTTTTTTGCATAAATGAAAAATCACTGACATTTGAATGAGATCTAAGTGAAATCTTAAAGGGAACCTGTCATGTGAATAAAATGCTATTAACCTGCAGATATGGTGTTAATCTACAGGTTAATAGTATTCTAACACTAGACATCCTGCTGCCGAGTGGAAATGACCTTTATTCCTGCAGGCGACCTCAGGTTTTCAGTAATAGAGGCAAAGCCAATGTGGCTCCAGTGAACACTCAGTACACAGTGAATGGCGGCTATAACCACATCCTGACACTGACTGACAGCCAGCTCGGAAGTGCATCAGTGGCCTATTAGGCCTACTGCATCAAAGAGGAGTGGTATGGGCTGACCAACTCAATTCCCCAGCAGCTACTGAGAACAGCATCTAAATGTGAAAATTGTCAGGATGAAAGCTCGCTTTGGTTTGGCAGTTGCTAAAGGAGAAGGGCTAGATGTCACATTACATTCCAACCGAGGCGCTGATGACCCTGACATAAATGTTCATCATGCTGAGGATAACAGCTCAGGAACATTACATACAGTTTTGTCATAGCTCAGAAAAAGTTAAATTGTAAACACTAAAATATGTTTAGAAATTGTCATACAGTTAATCATTTAATGACAGCTAGCAAAAATTAACCTTTGTTTATACATCATACGGCGAAACACCCTCATAAATAAAACAAAATAACCCCCAAAAAATATAAATTGGAAAAATTCTGTAACATCTATAGTAAATGGGAATACCAATAACTGGAACAAAATATATTAATTAGAAGTGTCAATTAATAAAATATTTATCACAGGACACTTCACTGAAGTTGCAGGGTTTTCACTAAAAAGTTATACTCATAGCCCTAGCAAATATATTGAATGGGTAACTTGAGGCTAAATGTCACCCCTAAGTGAGGCAAGACATAAAAGTTTAATATATCAATAATTTCAAGTGTTTAAATTAGCAAAAAATACCATAACCTGGCACAATAACACTCTGAAGGTGCTAGTTCATTAATATAGCTAAATCTGACATTCATTAATTATTATGTCAGTGTTATTCCAATAGAAATTCAATGATTGAGTGTTAAACAAATGCAAATTGTTTTGAATGCTAATTGTACACTAGGGCTCCAATTCAACAAGACTGTAATTTTTTACACCAATTTAGATGAAGGGTGACCTGTAGTAAGATGCCCAAAATTCATTAGAGGGAACATGTCAGCAAAAAAAAATCAGTTTGAAAATGGCAAAGGCCGCTCCTGTGCAGTAGCAGCTATCGGTGATCCTACAGCTGCTCCTGTGCAGGCGCCTGTGGCGCCATCTTGCTTGAGAGAAAAACAATGTTCCTCCTCCAAGATGGCACCGGCAGAGCCTGTGCAGTAGCAGCTATTGTCATTTGCCGATAGCTGCTACTGCGCAGGCAACAGTGGCGCCATCTTGGAGGAGGAATTTTTTTTTCTCTAGCACGTTTCGCCCAGAGTTTCTTTTTCACCACCTTAAAAATCTCAGGGTCATACACACGTTGCCGTGAGGGTGAACGCTTTTACTATCCACCTACAGTTGCCCTGCGGTCCCATTTGCTTAAGGTATTGTGGTCTTACTTGTATTCATTTGGCTTTACATCTTAGCCTTCTGTCGGGCTTACCTTGGCCCCTTTCTGTTGTGTCTATAGGTGCAGAATTGCTAGAGGATACTCACCACCCTATTCACTCCTATTACCTTTTTCCACCTATACTTTATTCTTATGGCCACTTTATTTTCCTATACTAGACATTAAATTGAATGAGTCCTTGTCTTCTAATCACTACTGCTGTCTTAATTTTATGATTTGATTGCTATTTTAATTTAATTTATTGCACCAATCCCTTCCTATTCAGGACAGTTATCCTGTTTACAAGGTTTTGGTATAGGATATTTTTACCTACACACGTGGTTAAAATTGTTGGTACCCCTCTTTTAATGACAGAAAACCTCACAATGTTTCACAGTATGGAGTGTTCTTTTCTTAATATGCCTCATTTTTCCAACTGTGAACATAGAGCTGATGTGCCTTGCCAAAAAGTTCAATTTTTGTCTCATCTGCCATAGGACATTCTCCCAGAAGCTTTGTGGCTTGTCAACATGTAGTTTGGAAAATTCCAGTCTGGGCTTTTTTATGATTTTTTTTCAACAATGGTGTCCTCCTTGATTGTCTCCAATGAAGTCCACTTTGGCTATTAACAATGACAGATGGTGCGATCTGAAACTGATGTTCCTCGTGCTTGAAGTTCACCTTTAATCTGTTTATATGTTTGTCTGGGCTTTTTTATGATTTTTTTTCAACAATGGTGTCCTCCTTGATTATCTCCAATGAAGTCCACTTTGGCTATTACAATGAAGGATGGTGCGATCTGACACTGATTTTCCTTGAGCTTGGCATTCACCTTTAATCTGTTTAGAAGGTTTTCTGGGCTCTTTTGTTACCATTCGTATTATTCGTCTCTTTGATTTGTCATCAATTTTCCTTCTGCGACCACGTCCCGGGAGGTTGGCTACAGTCCCATGGAGCTTAAATTTCTGAATAATATGTGCAATTGTAGTCACAGGAACATAAAGCTGCTTGGAGATGGTCTTATAACTTTTATCTTTAACATGTTTGTCTATAATTTTCTTTCTAATCTCCTGAGACAACTGTTTTCTTCACTTCCTCTGGTCCATGTTGAGTGTGATACACACCATGTCACCAAACAGCACAGTGAGTATCTGTAGCCCTCTATACAGGCCCACTCACTGATTCCAAGATTGTAGACACCTGTGATGCTAATAAGTGGACACACCTTTATTTAACATGTCCCTTTTGTCACATTTTCAGGGGTACCTTCATTTCTGTCTAGGCCTATTTCATGGGTTTTATTTTTTAAAAATTCTGTGGAAGAATGGTTGAAAAGCAATGTCTTACTCTCATTTGTTCATTTTCATAGACTTTTGATTTATTATTACTTTTGTCAGATTCAAGTTATTTCTGTGACCATTGTGGGTTTTTCTGTCATTAAACTAGGGGTACCAACAATTTTGACCATGTGTGTATTATCTAATTACTGGGTAGTACTGGGGTTCCCCCTACAGGGTAATTTGTACATAATTGTCTTGTGGTTTTACCCTTACTTTATCTTTATTGATTATTAATAAAATTATGTTTTTACATATGGATCTACCGGCCAGCTATTATGGGTCCGGTTCTTTGTTCTATTATCTGAAGTGCCATTATTGTATTAAATGTGGACATTATTAGAAATGATCAACTGGTCTCCAATTACACTTTAACACTTTAAAAGGAAACCTGTCACTAAGTTTATGCTGCTGCATCTGAAGGCAGCATAAAATAGTTACATGGACTCTCTTTTACTTAAAAATGTGCCAGAATCTTATTTTTTTGTGATTCACTTTGAGAAATCAACACCATTGTGTTGGATTCTAAAAGGCCAGGAACGGAATAAAAAAAGATTAAAGATATAATTCTCAACTTTTTCCTGCCTTTCTGGCACTCCAAGCAGCTTCCTGGTCATATGATTCTTTTCTAGGTGCCTCCGGTCGGGCAGTGTATGACTGGTATGACTGTGGCTCATATTGCCCTCTCGATATGCATAAAAAGAAAGCTATTTATCAGTGACAAGGAATTGGGGATGCAGCCTGTGAATATCTAGGACTCCATAACTCCATGGAAAAGACTTAAACACTTGGCTTTAGATGCTGAAATCAGTCTCTCGTTACTGCCCTTAGACCAATCTGGATTTAAATTCTAGGGTAAGGCCACGCACGTTCACACATTCAGTATGTGGTCAGTGTTTTACATCAGTACTTGCAAGCCAAAACCAGGAGTGGGAGCAAAATGCAGGAGTGGTGACGTGTTTCTATTGTACTTTTCCTCTGATTGTTCAACTCCTGATTTTGGCTCACAAATACTGAAAGAGCGACCGTGCCTTAGGCCTGTTTCACACATCCGTTTTTCCCCTTGCGGCGCCCCCGGCATTTTCCCGCAGCGCCGCATCTGAAAATCTGATGCGCCGCATGCGGCTTTTTTCGCATTGACATGCATTAGCGCCGCATGGCGCCGCATGTCAATGCGTTGCATGCGGTTTTGTCCGGATGCGGCGCAAATGTACATTGCGGCGTCCGGAAAAAACGCTGCATGTAACGTTTTTTTTTTTTGCCGGATGGTTTCTTATCTCTCCAAGCATCAGAAACCATCCGGCAAAAAACCGCATTTTGGGCGCCGGAAGTGTGAAAGCTTTTCACATGCGGCGCTGCGGTAAAATGCCGGGGCACCGTTTAGGCGCCCGCCGGATGTGTGAAAGAGGCCTTAGAATGAGCATTGTCTCTTGTTGCTGGACTACTTCTATAGCTGAACTTTTTATAATAACTGCAGCAGAAAACTCACACATGCAGTAAATGTCTGTTATTGCTGCTTTAAAACTTTTTTTATGTTTTGTATACTTATTCTCACAGGTAATAGAATACTTTCATAAAGTACAGAGCTTTAATTAGAAAATGTCACAGCAAATTGTATCTCTGCTTTCACAATACTAATTAAGCTGGGAGTTAACAGTGTTAAAATGATGAAACATTTGTAATTGTTGGGTTTCAGACAATGCCAAATTAGATGCACAGCTACAGCAAAAGTAATGTAAAAGCCATTTACCTGCCTCATAACTACTGCAGTACGCTCCAGGCAATGTATTTAAGTTGTCAAAGGTCGTGTTTGCAAGAGTGCGGTTTTCTTATAACACCATAGATTCAATTCTTCCAGGCTCGGAGGCTTAAGGTCAGCAGCCGGATGAATCTAGGGTCATTTATTTGTCTATAATTACACAATATCCTCAGTTTAGTAGGACAGCCTGAATGTACTTGAAGCAACATTTTAATGTGTTTTCCACAATGAAATTCAATTTTTTAACATAAAGAAAATGTAACCCCCATCACTATAAAAACACAAGTATATGCTTTACAGTTCTACACACAGTGACAGATTTTTGCCAAGTCACTCTCCGACATATTACTATAAAATTTATTATAAAGGTAATGATATAATTATAAGGGTTGTACAAATAATAAAAATAATAAAGGGTTGCACAAATTTATTAAAAAACAGCCCGAAGGCAGTAATACTGCTAAAATAGGTAAATAATATATAGTCACCCTTTTACTCCTCTTTGCTTCAGTCCTTAATCACTAATTCTCTCTGATGATCCTTTGTTCACATTGGTGGCAGTCAGCATAAGCCGTCTACCACCACTGAAACCAGCAGTGCCATAACTTGAAGATTGTGGACCCCAATACAAAATCGTTTCTAGTATTCATATTATGAGCTATAGTAAAGGTGGGAAACCTCTGGCCTGCACGCCGTTTGTAGCCCGCAATGATCTTTTCTGCTGCCCCCGGCATATTCCTGGGGACCGCAGTGCTTGGGGCAGTGACATTTTACCATCCATTTAACTGCTTTAGTCACAAGTTCAGGCAGAGTTCATTACAGAACTCTGCTGCGCACACAATGAAGGATTACATCTAAACGCTGGTCAGTGTCAATGTCAGGATGTAATGGCTAGTGATGTAGTTAGTGGGTGGAGTCACTGCTCTCTGCGCTACCACACTTACAACTACAGCAGCAATGGAAGCTGTTGTATATGCCAGCCAGCCCCTCTGGAGCTGTATATATATATGCCCCATGTCTCATGTGATGTATATATGCCCCAGACCCTTCAGTGATTTATATATGCCCGCAGCCCCTCTAGTGCTTTCTATATTCCCCCAACCCCACTTATGATTTATATATCTGCCAAGCCCTCCTGTGATTTATATATGCCCCTGCTCCTCCTGTAATGTATAAATGCCCCCAGTGTCTCCTGTGATGTATATATGTCCCCAGCGTCTCCTGTGCAGCATATACTCCACCAGCATTTCTTGTCCTGTATATATTCTCTGTGTCTCCTGTGCAGTATATATGCCACCAGTGTCTCCTATGCGGTATATATGCCTCCAGTGTCTCTTGTGCTGTATATATGCCTCCAGTGTCTCTTGTGCTGTTTATATGCCTCCAGTGTCTCTTGTGCTGCATATATGCCTCCAGTGTCTCTTGTGCTGTATATATTCGCTAAAGTCTCATGTGATGTGTATGCCTCAACATCTCCTGTAATGTATAAGCCTCTGCCACGCCTTTGATGTATATGTGTTGATGCAAGTTCTTTTCAAAATTCATCGCCAAAGAGTTTCCTGCACTCCTGACCAATGCAAACCTGGAAAATCAGTTGTGAGTAGCAACATCATCAATACCACCTAACATCACAGCCAAACCAAAGAGAAGCAGCTCCAGCCATCACCTCAGGGGTGAGTTCATTAATTGATCAAATATAGTAGGATAAATTTCAGGGTGATTTTCTACAGTCCCCAAAAGATGGTATAAATCCTTCAATGTGTCTAGCGCAGTTCTTCTCTACGATGTCATCGCTCTGCAGACTGTACAGGTGAGGCTGCACGCTGCGTGACCCAGAAGTGGCTTTTACAATGAAAGCCCATGGAGCATCAGAACGAGGCACCCTAAGCATACATTTTAACCCATTCATGACCCAGCCTATTTTGACCTTAATGACCTGGCCATTTTTTGCAATTCTGACCAGTGTCCCTTTTTGAGGTAATAACTCAGGAACGCTTCATCATATACTAGCGATTCTGAGATTGTTTTTTCATGACATATTGGGCTTCATTTTAGTGGTAAATTGAGGTCAATAATTTTTGCGTTTATTTGTGAAAAAAATCAGAAATTTGGCGAACATTTTGAAAATTTCGCAATTTTCAAATTTTGAATCTTTATTCTGTTAAACCAGAGAATTATGTGACACAAACTAGTTAATAAATAACATTTTCCACATGTCTTCTTTACATCAGCACAATTTTGGAAACAAATTTTTTTTTGTTAGGAAGTTATAAGGGTCTATCACAGTGATCAAAATGTACTTTCAATGAATGAATGAATCTGCCGGCCGGCAGATTCGGCGGGCGCATTTCGAATGCGCCCGCCATTTTGGAAGATGGCGGCGCCCATGGACCGGGCACTAGGGACGCCAGGAGGGACACGGGGACTCCGGAGGTACCGGGGGGATTGGAAGCCGGGGGGAGGAATGGAAGCTGGGGGGAGCGGAATGAAGGGGAGGGGAAGCGGATTCTGATGGCGGTGGCAGATCACCGCCATCAGTCAGTGGCGGGGGTAGATCGCCACCGTCAGTCACTGTGGGGGGGTCAGTTTAGTGTCTCCAGCCATGGTCGATGATATTTCAGAATCGGCCATGGCTGGATTGTAATATTTCACCAAGATTCATTGGTGAAATTTTACTATCATGCTGATTGGCTGTTTCACTTTCAACAGCTAATCAGAGCGAATGTAGCCACGGGGGGGGCAAAGCCACCTCTCCTGGGGTAAAGCACAAAGCCTCCTGTCCTTTGGGTCGGGTGACTTTTCAGTGACCCCAGTCACCCGACCCACAGGAACGCGATCATTCTGTGACACAGCATATGCGTCACAGGTCGGATTGGCACCAACTTTCATGACGCATACGCTGTGTCAATGGTCAGGAATAGGTTAATAGAAATCCGGCTTATGCAAAGCACACAGAACAATCCAGCTAGTCAGAATTGCAGTGTCATCACTGAGTGTAGAGAAGAACGGTGCTGGACACCGTAAAGAGCAGAGGAGGTGAGTATATTAATACACTCACACTACATTACATGTATGTACATGCAAGAGGTGTGGACTGAACTGTCATGTTCCTACCGCTGAAGACACCAATCATGTTGTGTGAATAGTGTTGTGTGTCTTCTACATACAGTGAATACAAGTAGTATTCAACCCCCTGCAGATTTACCTGGTTGACACATGCGGAATTAACTTGGCATTGTGACATTTGTACTGTAGATCAGCCTGGAAGTGGGAAATGCACTTCAGCAAAAATTTTTGTTTTAATTTTTTTTTTTTTTTTTAAAACGTTAAAAGTTAATTCAGAGTGTCATTTATTATTCAACCCCTCAAACCACAAGAATTCTGTTTGGTCCCCCTAAAGTATTAAGAAGTAGTTCAGGCACCAAGAATAATGAGCTTCACATGTGTGGATTAATGATCTCTCTTGCCAGCCTTTTCTGACTATTTAAGACCCTCCCCAAACTTGTGAACAGCACTCATACATGGTCAACATGGGAAAGACAAAGGAGCATTCCAAGGCCATCAGAGACAAGATCGTGGAGGGTCACAAGGCTGGCAAGGGGTACAAAACCCTTTTCAAGGAGTTGGCCCTACCTGTCTCCACTGTTGGGAGCATCATCCGTAAGTGGAAGGCTTATGGAACTACTGTTATCCTTCCACGGCCTGGACAGCCTTTGAAAGTTTCCTCCCGTGCCGAGGCTAGACTTGTCCGAAGAGTCAAGGCTAACCCAAGGACAACAAGGAAGGAGCTCCGGGAAGATCTCATGGCAGTGGGGACATTGGTTTCAGTCAATACCATAAGTAACGTACTCCACCGCAATGGTCTCCGTTCCAGACGAGCCCGTAAGGTACCTTTACTTTCAAAGCGTCATTTCAAGGCTCGTCTACAGTTTGCTCATGATCACTTGGAGGACTCTGAGACAGACTGGTTCTATGGTCTGATGAGACCAAGATCGAGATCTTTGGTGCCAACCACACACGTGACGTTTGGAGACTGGATGGCACTGCATACGACCCCAAGAATACCATCCCTACAGTCAAGCATGGTGGTGGCAGCATCATGCTGTGGGGCTGTTTCTCAGCCAAGGGGCCTGGCCATCTGGTCTGCATCCATGGGAGGATGGATAGCACGGCCTACCTGGAGATTTTGGCCAAGAACCTCCGCTCCTCCATCAAGGATCTTAAGATGGGTCGTAATTTCATCTTCCAACAAGACAACGACCCAAAGCACACAGCCAAGAAAACCAAGGCCTGGTTCAAGAGGGAAAAAGTCAAGGTGTTGGAGTGGCCTAGTCAGTCTCCTGACCTTAACCCAATTGAAAACTTGTGGAAGGAGCTCAAGATTAAAGTCCACATGAGACACCCAAAGAACCTAGATAACTTGGAGAAGATCTGCATGGAGGAGTGGGCCAAGATAACTCCACAGACCTGTGCCGGCCTGATCAGGTCTTATAAAAGACGATTATTAGCTGTAATTGCAAACAAGGGTTATTCCACGAAATATTAAACATAGGGGTTGTATAATAATTGACCCACACTTTTATGTTTAAAATTTATTAAAATTCAACTGAGCAACATAACTTTTTGTTTTGTAAGATTTATGCTTCTGTTAATAAATCCTACTCTCGTTTGCAGTTTGAAGGCTCTAACTTATTTGCATCTTATCAAACCAGCTAAATCTGCAGGGGGTTGAATACTACTTGTAGGCACTGCATATATGGTGTCATGTGAAGTGTAAACTATGTCCTGTGGTTTTGAAGTGTATTAGGTAGTCAAGCAATATAAGGAGAATTGTTATGTAAAGGTTATGCATAATGTAAATAGTGTGCAGAACAGAATAAATATAGGGTAACATATAGTATGATAAGCAGCAGTGCAAGTGTAATATGCTTAGAATATAGAAATGTAATGCATAGTGTTTGTGAGGGAGATTTGCCCAGCAACAGACAGCGGGGTCAGAAGTAGTTAAGTGTTGGCACTAGCGAAAAGGGAGAGAGCTTAGTAACAGCAACAGAAGTGGGCTTCCTGGATAGAGTTAGTTAGAGTTTAGAGAGTAACAGGTGTGCAGTGCTGCCAAGGGGTGATCCACAGCTAGAAGAGATTGGAGTGAGGAATAGCGAGATCTTAAAGGGAGCTGCTGACGAGACTGAGAGACCTTCCAGAAGGTGTTATCGGAAAAGACACCAAGTCACGAGAAACCTGACAGCTTCCTAGTGCCGAACGTAAGAAACCTAAAGAGGATTTAGAGCGTGGGTTAGTGGGGGTCCTGAGTGGTAGATCCAGGGTGTCCACAGTGATAGGACATGGAACTGTTGAGCAAGAAAAGAGAAACTCACTGATCAGAATTGTGGCCTAGAAGCTGGGTTGTCGTGATGTAGAGACAAAACAGATAAGCTGCAGAGCCCTCAGGTAGTCTACAGAAGCAATGTATAGTGGGAATAAAAATGCTTCTTACTGTGAAGAAAATGTATCTCCCCCACCTCATTGTAGATTGTAAGCTCTCACGAGCAGGGTCGGCTTATTTTGCCTTAATTATTGTATTGTTAACGTTGTTACTTATGACTTATGTTTTGAAACTGTTAAACTGTAAAGCGCTGCGGAATATGTTGGCAATATATAAATAAAGATTATTATTATTATTATTAATAAATGTACTTTAGACTGAGTACACGCTATCTCTTGTACATAACCCTTATCAAGTTAAGTAAATTCCCCATATCTGAACTGAAGTCTCCTTTATTAATCTGTGGAACTCATTGTCCTAATCAGCCAATACCATCAGCTAAAGGCGGCCTGCACAGGCGTAAGGCCCATACAACACCAACACCACCACCCAGCCAGGACCAACATTTTCATTTAGAGCACCCGGACATCACAGGAGTATACCAGTAACTCGCCTACGGCTACCGCCCGTAGCCACGCTGTATACACACATGTTTAATGAATAAAAAAAGTTAGTGGGAGTGTTTCCATACAAAGCATCCCCTCTGTGAATGGAGCTGTAATGCACATACATGGCCACTGCTCCCATGTACAATGAATGTTTGGCTAGACTATGAATGGTGCTCATAAGACTAACCCTCAAGGTGTAACACCTGTTTCCAGTATCAACCAGCAAAGTTCACAATACAAATACAGGCTGCAGCTTAGTAATATATTAATAATCATCTGTTGCCATACTTATGCTATCCTTTGGAAGATAACGTTTTGACAAAGACTCTGATTACAGCGCTGTAATTGTCTTCTTTGGCTTTAATGTTCATAATATTCCTGTTTATAAGCTACAGAATGACCGCAGCGCTGAGTCCTTTCATAAGTGGCAGCCTCCTCTCGCCCTGCTGCCTCGGAGCACATCACTGAGTGCCCTACAAGGCTCAGATTGTGATTCAGCTGATAAACAGTGTTTTTTGAAAAACTCATGCCAGAAAAGTAGTACATGGCACAGTATTAGAAAAGAATTAAAGTCTCTGTCACCATTTTATTCCAATCTTCAGAAAGGCAGTGTGAAACTAGTGACAAATTAAGTCTAATCGATTCATTTTCACGAATAAATATATAAACTGTATAATAGTATTTGAATATTGGGTTTATAATGCAAATAACCCCTGTAATTCAATGCTTTTACAATGACCGGTATTTGAGTGAATACTGTTGGCATCTCAAAACCTGGCATTATAATTGAGTAATTCTTCTGTTTTTGCAACAATAACCTGTTTACGTCTTCTTCTGCAACTACCATTAAGAATGGAGCACTTTCTAGCAATCTACATGAAAGGTTAACATGCTAGTTAGTGTGAGATATACTATTTATTGATAATTGTTTTTGTACTACAAAAGCGCACAGTGGTAGCCTGGTGATGGCATTTTATGTCTGCCAGCTGTAATACCATTACATTTTGTCACTTAAAGATTACTTCTCCAATTTAACATCTGCTCAATATCTGCCTATTACATTATATCACAGCAAGGTAAAGCTCGGATTTCCAGCAATAGTAATAATACCTGAATAGGCTGAACACAACCATAGACTGGTGTCTGTCTAAAAGTATACAAGCCACATTTTTTCCAGAATGTAAAAAAAATATGCTATGGTATTTTCAAAAGTGTATGTAGTGACAAAATTAAATTGCAAAGACATGTATAACAAAGAAGACATTGACAGTATTACCAATATTGACCAAAACATTGTAGTTCTGTGAAAAAGTCATAAGAATGCTTTAAAAATGGCACTGTTAATATTTTACTTTCATAAAGTTATAAAGTAACAACATGCAAAGTGAATGAACAAAAGAGAAATTTAAATAAAATCAATATTTGTTATTCCCACTCTTCGACTTCAAAACAGCATCAGTTTTTCTAGGTACACTTGCACTCAATTTGTGAAGGAACTCAGCAGGGACATTTTCTAAACATCTTGGAGAACTAACCACAGATCTTCTGTGGATGCAAGCTTCTGCAAATTATTTTGTCTCTTAATGTAATGCCAGACAGACATGATAGTGATGAGATAAGGGCTTAATAGTGACCATATCATAACTTCCTGTTCTTCTTTACACTTAATGACAATGGTTGTATGCTTGGGGTTTGGGGTCATTGTTCTGCTGCAGAATAAATTTAGAGTATTGAGGACACCCTTACTCCTGGCCAAAACCTCAACTCCATTTAATAAAATTTGGTCCCAAAGTTGCAAGGAACATCCACTGTTCTTCCTTGTTGCCTGCTGACAGACATTATTGTACCACTATCCATCCCTTCAGCAAACAAACTGCTTTCTGTTACAGGTAAATAGTTCAACTTTTGACTCATCAGCCCAAAGAATCTTCTGCCATGTTACTCAGCCCAGCTCTTATATTTCAAGCATAGTAGAAATGCTTGTCCTTGTTTCCATGTCAAAGCTTTGATCATTGGTTTTTGACCACAATTATTCCATGAAGACCACTTCTGGCCAGAAGATGTATGTTGCTAGATATCAGTGGTTGTTTCCAGTTCTAAATTGATGGTACTGCTGGACATCTTCCGATTTTGAAGGGAAGCATGCTGTCTCTTGGTTGATCACTGCATCAACAGACTTCAATATTGCTCATTGATTCAATGCTGAGAAATACAAGCAGACGCTTTGTGTCATGTCTTGGTTTGGGAATTTGAACTTCTGACCTGTTGCTGCATGGTCAATTCCCTTGTTTTCAGAGCTATTGCCTTATCTTCCCTTTCCAAATGCTGATGTTTTCAATTGTCTTTGTCCCTCTTCTTGGTTTGCACCTCTCCAGGTATTTTCTATCTTCCTCTTTTGGTCTGTTTATCACATTCTGGGTTGAGTTTTATATGTTCACCCATCCTTGCACTTTCTTGCTGGCTATACCTCTCGGCAGACTTGGGTTTAGGATTTCCAGCCCTTCGGCTAAGGAATTTATCTTACATGGTAAACACCATTTGAATTTCTACAGAGAGACTGTTTGTTTCCTTCCCAGTTCATCTTCCTGTCACCTGTTTAGGTTTCTGTAAGGTTATGCTTGTTCTGTTTACCTTTGGCTCTACTTAGTTTTCCCTCTCTACTCTATGTGAACGGGTTTTAATTTTCTCACCCTGGGTTTTTTTTCTATCTACTTGCACACTTACCTCTCCTCTTGTTGGCAGTGTGTTGCAATCATGCAATACTATCATGAAATACCATCAGGGAGGCATCTGATTGGCTCCAAATTTATTCTACAGTAGGACAACAACCCTAAGCACACAGTCAATGTCATTAAGAACTATCTTCAGCAATAAGAACAGCAAGGAGTCCTGGAAGTGATAATATGGTCAAACAGAGCCCTGATCTTAATATCATTGAGTCTAATGGGGATATTATAAAGAGACAGAAGGGTTTGCATAAGCCTACATCAGTGGTTCTCAACCTTTCTAATGCCGTGACCCCGCAATACAGTCCTCCATACAATATTATGGGCACCACATAGTCCTCCATACAGTATTATGGGCCAAATATAATGCTCCATAAAGAATACTGGTCCCCATATAACGCTCCATACAAAATATGGAGCTCTCCTCTGCACTGTGCTGCGTTCGGCACTGTTACGGCTCAGGAAAGGGCACTGTGGAAAGACTCCCCATTATCATCATTATTGCCTACCCATCATCTTCATTGCCTCCCCATCATCATTATCATTGCCTCCCCATCATCATTATCATTGCCTGCCCATCATCATTGGCTCCCCATCATCATCATCATTGCCTTCCCATCATCATTGGCTCCCCATCATCATCGCCTCCCCATCATCATCATCATCATTGCCTGCCCATCATCATTGGCTCCCCATCATCATCATTGCATTCCAATCATCATTGGCTCCCCATCATCATCGCCTCCCCATCATCATTGCCTGCCCATCATCATTGGCTCCCCATCATCATCATTGCCTGCACTGTTGTGAATGTGTTAGAAATGAATTCTGAGCAGAAGCTCCCTCTGGTGGTTACAAACAGTACTGAACCATTCAATGAAGATTGGTAATCAGGAGTTACAGACTGGTCTTATATAAGGGAGGTTCCCTCCCATCATGGTTGCCGGTGATCAATTGTTCTTGTCTCAACTGTGTTCCTGGTTCACTTGGAAGCTTGCTGAGTCTTGCCTCTTCTCCTGCTCTCAGATAAGATATTTTCTGTTTTTATTTTTGTGCTTGCTTTTTGCATTGTTCCCTGCACTTCTGTGGAGGTCAGCCAGGTCCCCTCCTGGGGCTTGTGCTCCTCTCAGTTTATCTGAGCCACTGTTATTTGTTCATTTGCCTTTTCCAGTTTTTTCAGTGGCTGCGGCTTAGTTTTGTTACACCAGAGAACTAATTTAGGTGGTAGAGGTCGTGTGATCTCAGGTGTTTTTGCAATTAGTAGAGTTGGTATTTTTTAGGGTTTTTTGGATTGCAGTAAGTGTCCTTCCTATCCTTTTTCTTTCTAGGCAGATTGGGCCCCGACGTTTGCTCTTACTATTTTCTGTCTGTGTCTGTATTTCCTCTTGTCTAACCGCCATTACATGTTTGGGGGCTTCCTATGTTCTTTGGGGATCTGCTCCGGGGCAGATAGCTTTCCTCTTTCTATCTTTAGGTGTAGTTAACCTCTCAGGCTGTGACGAGGCGTCTAGGACCAACGTAGGAACGCTCCACGGCTGCCTTTAGTTGTGGTGGTTAGTCAGGGTACTGCAATCCAGTAGATTCCAACCTCTCTGGTGTATTGCAGTATTTTGCCTGCTCTCCTCAGATACCAAATCATAACAGTATCACCGGCCCAAACTGAAAATTATATCATAGAATCATAGAATCATAGAATGGTACAGTTGGAAGGGACCTCCTGGGCCTTCTGGTCCAACCCCCTGCTCAAAGCAGGATTCTCTAAATCATCCCAGACAGATGCCTATCCAGCCTCTGTTTGAAGACTTCCATTGAAGGAGAACTCACCACCTCTTGTGGCAGCCTTTCCACTCATTGATCACCCTAACTGTCAAAAAGTTTTTTCTAATATCTAATCTGTGTCTCCTCCCATTCAGTTTCATCCCATTGCTTCTAGTCTTTCCTTGTGCAAATGAGAATAAAGATGATCCTTCTACAATGTGACAGCCCTTGAGATATTTGTAGAAAGCTATTAAGTCTCCTCTCAGTCTTCTTTTTTGCAAGCTAAACATTCCCAAATCCTGCAACCGTTCCTCATAGGACATGGTTTGCAGACCGGTCACCATTCTGGTGGCTCTTCTCTGAACTTGCTCCAGTTTGTTGATGTCTTTTTTAAAATGTGGTGCCCAAAACTGGACACAGTATTCCAGATGAGGTCTGACCAAAGAGGAGTAGAGGGCAATAATGACCTCACGTGATCTAGACTGTATGCTTCTGTTGATACATCCTAGAATTGCATTTGCCTTTTTTGCTGCTGCATCACACTGTTGACTCATGTTAAGTCTGTGATCAATTAGTATACCCAAGTCTTTTTCACATGTGCTGTTACTTAGCCCTATTCCTCCCATTTTGTATATGCTTTTTTCATTTTTATTGCCCAGATGTAGTACGTTGCATTTTTCCCTGTTAAAATCCATTCTGTTAGTTGCTGCCCACTGCTCCAGTTTATGTATATCTTTTTGAATCCTCTCTCTCTCTTCTCTAGTATTAGCTACCCCTCCTAGCTTTGTGTCATCAGCAAATTTGATCAGTTTACCCTCAATTCCTTCATCTAAATCATTGATAAAGATGTTGAACAATACAGGGCCCAAAACAGAGCATTGTGGTACCCCACTTGAGACATTCTTCCAACTGGATGTGCAGCCATTTACAACCACTCTTTGGGTCCGATCACTAAGCCAGTTATGAATCCACCTAACAGTTGCCTTGTCCATTCCATACTTAGTCATTTTTTCAATAAGGATTGTGTGAGATACTTTGTCAAATGCTTTGCTGAAGTCAAGATATACTATATCTACAGCATTTCCCTGATCCACCCAGTCAGTGATTTTGTCATAGAAGGAAATTAAGTTAGTCTGACATGACTTATTAGTTACAAACCCATGCTGACTCTGTTTAATCACTTCATTCTTATCCAGGTACTTGCATACATGTTCTTTAATAATTTGTTCAAAGATCTTTCCTGGTATAGAAGTCAGACTCACCGGCCTGTAGTTCCCTGGGTCCACCTTCTTCCCCTTTTTGAAGATAGGAACAACATTTGCTCTTCTCCAGTCTTCTGGGACTTCTCCTGTTCTCCAAGAATTTTCAAAGATTATGGACAGTGGTTCAAGAATTTCTTCTGCTATCTCCTTCAGTACTCTGGGGTGTAATTCATCTGGACCTGGAGACTTGAATTCATTTAGGTTAGCTAAGTGTTTCCTCACTGTCTTTCTGTTTATAGATATCCTGGATTCTTCTATTCCTTTAATAGGACAGTGAAGATCAGTTGATGTTACATTTCCTTTCTGAGAGAAAACAGATGCAAAATAGGAATTTAAAAGTTCAGCCTTCTCAACATCCTGACTTACCATTTCATCATTTTCATCCTGTAAAAATCCTATAGCATCTTTGACTTTTCTTTTACTTTTGACGTATCCCCAAAATCCTTTTTTGTTGCTTTTGACGTCACTTGCAAGCCTTAATTCATTGTCAGCTTTAGATAATCTGATTTGTGCCCTGCAGGTTCTGCAGACGGCATTATATTCTTCTTTAGATATGCCTCCCTTTCCATTTGATAAACATTTCTTTCTTCCTTTTTAGCATGTGTTTAAGTTCTATGTTCATCCATCCTGGTTTCCTTAAATGCTTCCCATTCTTCCCTCTTTTCGGAATTGTTAACAATTGTGCTTTGAGAATCTCATTTTTCAAGATTTTCCATCCTTCCTGGACATTTTTGTCCTTAAGGATATCCAGCCATTGGATCCCTCCAATTCTCTTTCTGAGTTCCTTAAAATCTGCCTTTCTGAAATCTAACCTTGACGTCTGAGTCTTCACAGGTCTTCCTCCTCTTGTTATCCAAAATTCTAAAATAGCATGGTCACTACCTCCTAGAGTCCCAGCCACTCTTACCTCCTCCACCATTTCCTCCCTGTTTATGAGGATTAGATCCAAGGTAGCAGATCCCCTTGTTTTCTCCATTACCTTTTGGAAGATAAAGTTGTCAGCAAGAGAGGATAAGAATTTCCTGGACCTGTTAGTTTTGCCTGAGAGAGATTCCCAACAAATGTCTGAATAGTTGAAATCTCCCATGACCACCATGTCATATTTTTTGGAGAACTTGGCCATTTTATGCATAAAGAGTTCATCCATATCTTCAGCTTTCACAGGCGGCCTGTAGTAAATGCCTACAATGGTGTCCTTTCCATTGTTCTGTCCTTGTATTCTTACCCAAACAGTTTCCACAGAACTCCCAGTCTCTGAAGTGTCAATCTCTGTGCAGATATACGCTTTTCTAACATACAATGCAACACCTCCTCCTCGTTTATCAAGTCTGTTTCTTGCAAATAAGTTGTATCCTTCTAGCCTTGTATTCCAATCATGTGTATCGTCCCACCAAGTCTCAGTGATTCCAATGACATCATATTTCTTCTCCTGCGTTAGTAGCTCCAGTTCTCCTTGTTTGTTGCCCATGCTTTGTGCATTTGTATAGAAACACTTTCGTTTGTGATTGGTTTCTCTTCCTTCAATATTTTTATTATGTAAATTTTTTTGTCTTTGTTCTTCCCCTTCACTTCTAATAGCAGAAATCTCAATAGTATTTGTCAAGTGTATGGCTTTTGCTGGCGTTTTGCTTCCCTTCCCACATATGGTACTCAACAGAAGGAAAAATAGTAAAAGGAAAAAGAAAAAGGGAAGTTGTCAGAATTTTTTTTTTCTCTGTTTGTTGCATTTTTTCCCTCTTTTTCTCTGGGTGCTGAGGAGAATTTTTTTTTTTCTCAATGGAGTTTGCACAGTTGTCTGGCCGTGTGGATCAGCTTGCCACTGAAGTTCGGAGTATTGCTACCTATCTTGCAGGGTTGCCGGTTGTGGAACCTAGGATCCCCATGAAAGATTTATTTTTGGGGGATCGAGCTAAATTTCTGAATTTCAAAAATAACTGTAAGTTGTTTTTTGCCTTAAAACCTAAGTCCTCAGGGAACGCAGCACAGCAGGTTCAAATTGTCATCTCTCTCCTGAGCGGCGACCCTCAGGATTGGGCTTTTTCCCTGACACCTGGGGACCCTGTTTTGAGTAATGTTGATGCATTTTTTCTGGCTCTGGGGTTATTGCACGATGAACCTAATGTCACTGATCAAGCTGAAAAAACCTTGTTGGCATTAAATCAGGGGCTTGAGGACGCTGAGTTGTACTGTCAGAAATTCCGAAAGTGGGCAGTCCTGACCAAATGGAATGACGATGCTTTGGCAGCCCTTTTTCGGAAGGGTCTGTCAGAGAATGTAAAAGATGTTATGGTGGGTTTCCCTGCTCCCTCTGGTCTCAATAATTCTATGTCATTAGCGATTCAAATTGACAGACGTTTGTGTGAGCGTAGAGGTATGCGTGGAATAGTGTTGCCTTGTGAACCAGCTTCTGAACCCATGCAGTGTGATAGAGTGGCTTCTGGGGCACAGCGTCATGAGTTTCGAAAACGCAATGGGTTATGTTTCTACTGTGATGACGCCTCTCATGCTATTTCAGTCTGCCCTAAGCGGGGAAGACGTTTTGCATGCTCAGTTGTCTTGGGTAGTGTTCAGACTAAATTTCTGTTGACTGTTACCCTGATTTGCTCCCTGTCCACATTTTCTGCTCAGGCTTTTGTTGATTCGGGAGCAGCTATTAACCTGATGGATTTTGATTTTGCTAAACGTTGTGGGTTTCCCTTAATACCCCTACGGAAGTCTACTCCCTACTGGGGATTGATTCTACCCCTTTGGCTGAGAATAAACCCCAGTTTTCTACTCAGGTGATAATGAGGGTTGAACCTGATAATCAGGAGAGTTGCAAATTTTTGGTGCTGTATAATCTGCATGACATTATTGTATTAGGTTTCCCTTGGTTACAGTCTCATAATCCTGTTTTGGATTGGAAATCTGTGTCTGTAACCAGTTGGGGCTGCCAGTGTGTTAATGCCAACACTCCTGTTTTTTCTGCCTCTCCCCAGGCTCAGGATGTTCCTGACTTTTTGACTGATTTTTCTGATGTGTTTAGCGAAAGTAAATCTGCATCCTTGCCCCCCCATAGGAGCTATGACTGCGCTATTGAATTAGTGCCTGGTAGTAAATTCCCTAAAGGTCGCCTTTTTAACTTGTCTGTACCTGAACATGACGCTATGCGGTCTTATATCAAGGAGTCATTGGAGAAGGGTCATATCAGACCATCCTCTTCACCCTTGGATGCCGGTTTTTTCTTTGTGGCCAAAAAGGATGGTTCATTAAGGCCGTGTATTGATTATCGTCTCTTGAACAATATCACTGTGAAATATCAATATCCATTACCCTTGATTTCTGACCTGTTTTCCAGGGTGAAAAGTGCTACTTGGTTTACCAAGCTTGACCTCAGGGGGGCGTATAACCTTATTCGCATTAAGCACGGGGATGAATGGAAGACGGCGTTTAATACCCCAGAGGGGCATTTTGAGTACCTAGTGATGCCCTTTGGGCTCACTAATGCTCCTTCCGTCTTCCAGTCCTTCATGAATGACATTTTCAGGGATTTTGTGGATAAATTTCTGATTGTTTATTTGGATGATATCTTGATTTTTTCCAATGACTGGGACTCTCATGTGAAACATGTTTGGACTGTGTTCCAGATTTTGAGAGAGAATGCTCTGTATGTGAAGGGTAGTGTTGAGCATTCTGATACCGCAAGTATCGGGTATCGGCCGATATTCGCGTTATCGGAATTCCGATACTTAATTCCGATACTTTTTCAATATCGTATACCGGAATCGGAAGTTCCCATAATTCTTTGAGAGGCAATGTGATTTTAGTCAGCCAATGAGGAATCCTACGAAGTGTGGGCACATCCTGTAATGATGCGGTCATCTTAACTAATGGCATGGCTGTGATTGGCTGCTGAAATGATGTCAGAATGCACTATAAAAGGCGCCGCAGCCATTTTAGCGTCACTGTGCTGTGAACTCAGTTAGGGACAGAACGCTGCTGTGCTGACTCTGAGGGACAGTTAGATATTGCGATTTTGTGTACTACTGTGCTTGAGGCAGGCTAGTTTACCAACCGCTGTGTAAAGCTTCATTTTGCCAGTGTTGTTTTAACAGCTCTGTGCAAGGTGTGTGTGTGACAGTGCAGGTGACGCTGCAGTTTGCTCTGCATCCACCGCTGTTTGTAGGCATCTGCACGTGTCACTTTTTTTTTTTTTTTTTTTATTTTATTTAGTGGAATTGGTGCAGCTCCATTATATTAGAAAAAAATCAAATCTATTAGTGTGACGTGCTTCCATCCGTATACAATACATTGGTTGCAAACACTATAGAAGTACAGAAAGGAGCTTTTCACAGATTGTGGACAGTTGTGTTTCAGTGTTCACTTCAGTCTGTGTTTTTTACTTTTTTGAGTGCAGATCACGCTCCAGTTACTTGTTCAAGCACTGCTGCTTGTACTCTGCTGAGCGTGTCTCAGTGGCTCATCCTTTTCATTTATCTCCAATTGGTTCTGCTACATTCCATTTAAAATAAATCTAATCTATTAGTGTGACGCGCTTCCATCCGTATACAATACATTGGTTGCAAATACTATAGAAGTACAGAAAGGAGCTTTTCACAGATTGTGGACAGTTGTGTTTCAGTGTTCACTTCAGTCTGTGTTTTTTACTTTTTTGAGTGCAGATCACGCTCCAGTTACTTGTTCAAGCACTGCTGCTTGTACTCTGCTGAGCGTGTCTCAGTGGCTCATCCTTTTCATTTATCTCCAATTGGTTCTGCTACATTCCATTTAAAATAAATCTAATCTATTAGTGTGACGCGCTTCCATCCGTATACAATACATTGGTTGCAAACACTATAGAAGTACAGAAAGGAGCTTTTCACAGATTGTGGACAGTTGTGTTTCAGTGTTCACTTCAGTCTGTGTTTTTTACTTTTTTGAGTGCAGATCACGCTCCAGTTACTTGTTCAAGCACTGCTGCTTGTACTCTGCTGAGCGTGTCTCAGTGGCTCATCCTTTTCATTTATCTCCAATTGGTTCTGCTACATTCCATTTAAAATAAATCTAATCTATTAGTGTGACGCGCTTCCATCCGTATACAATACATTGGTTGCAAACACTATAGAAGTACAGAAAGGAGCTTTTCACAGATTGTGGACAGTTGTGTTTCAGTGTTCACTTCAGTCTGTGTTTTTTACTTTTTTGAGTGCAGATCACGCTCCAGTTACTTGTTCAAGCACTGCTGCTTGTACTCTGCTGAGCGTGTCTCAGTGGCTCATCCTTTTCATTTATCTCCAATTGGTTCTGCTACATTCCATTTAAAATAAATCTAATCTATTAGTGTGACGCGCTTCCATCCGTATACAATACATTGGTTGCAAACACTATAGAAGTACAGAAAGGAGCTTTTCACAGATTGTGGACAGTTGTGTTTCAGTGTTCACTTCAGTCTGTGTTTTTTACTTTTTTGAGTGCAGATCACGCTCCAGTTACTTGTTCAAGCACTGCTGCTTGTACTCTGCTGAGCGTGTCTCAGTGGCTCATCCTTTTCATTTATCTCCAATTGGTTCTGCTACATTCCATTTAAAATAAATCTAATCTATTAGTGTGACGCGCTACCATCCGTATACAATACATTGGTTGCAAACAATATAGAAGTACACAAACGGGCCTTTCACAGCTACTGAACATGGGTTTTTAATTTTTAACTAAAATATGTATTTTTTCAAATGACACAAATATAAGTAATGTTGAAGAGGAATAGTCCTACATCCATTGTTTGCACAATATTACAGGTGTACATCATGTCCCTTAATCAACAATGTATTATTATATTTACTTGTATGCTTTTATTTAAAAGCCAAGAACACAGAAGGATAACCTTCGCACTGCAGCTGTTGCAAAGTTCAACCCACATTATGCACTTCCAACATTGCAGCATTTGAGGCATGATGTGAGTTGGATTGGTCAAAGTTATGGAGTGAGAAGGTTCACCATCAGTACCCTATAGCATAAGTATGCTTTTGTGTTAGCATTTGTGTTAGACATGTGGATATCTGCCATAATATGTCACAATTATTTAGTTACAGATTTGTTACCAACACTAATCATTGAATGGTTTTAAATTTGACGTTTCACTTGTTTACAGCTTAGAAATAAGGGTGTAGCCTGATATCTATGTGTAGCACTAGCCACTTTAACATGTCATGTTTTTTTAAACATGTGTAGCTAGGTAGCAGTAATTTTTGCCGGACACACAGCAGGGGAACAGCAGGCGTTACTGAACCCCACTATCACTATAGCTTGTGTATTGGTCTGTGGACACGACACTTCTGAGCAGCAACTGGCAGTGTTGTAGCCCAGGGAGTATAGCTCAGGTGGTAGAAAGATGAACATAACAGGAGACATGGAAAACGTTGCCAACCAGTTAGTTAATCTGAAACCGGACAGGCAAATTCAGGCGAGATCCATGCCTAGTTCATTTTCAGAAAAGTAAGCCGTTCTACATTATCGTAGGATAGTCGCATGCAACGGTCTGTTAGTACACCACCTGCAGCAGTAAAGACGCGCTCCGATAATACACTGGCAGCAGATCAAGCCAGCACCTCCAATGCATACTGGCTAAGCTCTGGCCATGTATCCAGCTTAGAGACACAAAACTTGAATGGGGAAGAGCCATCTGAGAGTACACTGAGAGGGCAAGACATGTAGTCTGTAACCATCTTACGGAAATGTTGCCTCCTGCTGACTGGAGCCGTCTCGGATGGTGTAGACATTGGTGGCGCTGCCACAAAACTTCGACACATTTGGAACATACTGTTCTTGCCCTGTGCAGAGGCGCTGCTTGTGCTCCCTCTTGTTGCAGAGCTGTCTCCACTGCCTCGACGCACAGAGCTGCTTTGTAAATCAGTAGCAGCAGCAGTGCTCTCGGCTGGAATGGAGAACATTATGGATTGCACCAGTGTGTCTTGGTACTTCCGCATTTTACGCTCCCGGTTCAACGGTGTGATGAGGCTTTGTAAGTTGTCCCGGTAGCGAGGGTCTAGGAGGGTGTACACCCAATAATCAGACGTGGTGTGAATGTGTTCGATGCGGCGGTCGTTTCTCAGCCACTGCAGCATGAAATCAACCATGTGCTGCAGACTCCCAACTGGCCAAGAAACGTTGTCCCCTGCAAGAGGCGTCATCTCCGCCTGCTGTGCATCACCCCACCCTTGGTCTACATACTGACTAGAGCATTGTCTACCTCCCTCTGGAGCGATGTCTTCCTCCTCCATTGACTCCTCCTCATCCTCCTCACAAAGTCCTTCAAATACATATAAATTTACAAAATTTAAAACTCAAAATTTAAAAACTTTGTATCATAATTCTGTAACATCAGTTTATGGAAACACAATAGCATTACAAAAGGATAGACAAAAAATGTACATTATGTGCTTTGTAAATACATTAAAAGTTTGTAATGGTTATGAAAATATAGACAGCGACTCTGGAGGTTCAATTGTTGATACAGCATGGTACTTTGAAAGTCCTCCAGCCCTTTGTGAGGCACCACGTTGCGCTGACTGTCCAGAAGGTGATGGAATTTGTGACTCCTCATCCTCCACCTCTTCCAAAACCCCATGCCTTAGTGCTTGCAGTGTTTTTTGAAGCAGGCAGATAAGGGGGACAGTCAGGCTGACTAGTGCATCATCTGCACTCGCCATCCGCGTTGACTCATCAAACGCACGCAAAACGTGGCAGATATCCTTCATAGAGTTATTTGCCACTCATTACACTGGCAGTGGCTGCCCATTCATTATAGGATCCAATTCTAATTACTGGTTCTCACCAACAAAGCTCTCCACAGCGCAGCACCCCCCTACATCTCCTCCCTTATTTATATTTATCGGCCTAACCGACTGCTGCACTCTGCAAACGACCTTCGACTAACCTCTGCACTAATCCGTACCTCCCACTCCCAACTCCAAGACTTCACCCGCGCTGCGCCAATCCTCTGGAATGCTCTACCCCAAGAAATTAGGACTATCCGCAATTTGGATGGTTTCAGGCGCTCCCTCAAAACACATTTGTTCACAGTGGCCTATCACATTCACTAATCAAAGTCATTCTATGTGTAATTCTGTGTGTGTAGCCCATTCACTATCTCCATGCATCCCTCACTTCCTTAAAATGGCTGGACCATCATTGTAAAAACACCATTGTATATAAACACCTGTACTTTGTATCTCCCACACCTCATTGTAGATTGTAAGCTTTCACCAGCAGGGGCGGCTGATTTTGCTTTAATTATTGTATTGTTAACGTTGTTACTTATGACTCGTGTTTTGAAACTGTTAAACTGTAAAGCACTGCGGAATATTATGGCGCTATATAAATAAATAATATTATTATTCTTATTATAGAGGCCCACTCAGTAGTGGTGAAGTGTGAACGGCGCAAATTGCGAGTTGACTGCGCCTGATGCAGCTGATACTCCATTACTGTTGGCTGCTGCTCACACAACCGCTCCAACATATGTAACGAGGAATTCCACCTGGTGGGTACGTCACATATGATGCGATGTTCATGAAGGTGAAATCTGCGTTGCAGAGCTGCAATCAGCGATCTGGCCATGCTGGAACGTCGCAAGTGAGCGCACTCTAGGCGGACCTTGTGCAGCAGTGCATCAAGATCCGGATAGTCCCTCAAAAAACTCTGCACGACCAAGTTGAGCACATATGACAGACATGGTATGTGAGTGAGGTTGCCAAGGCCCAGAGCTGACACCAGATTTCGGCCATTGTCACACACTACCAAGCCTGCCTGTAGATTCTCTTCCAAAAACCACACGTCGCTCTCCTGCTTTATGGCATTACAGAGCTCCTGCGCTGTGTGGCTAAGATTCCCCATGGAAATTAATTTCAGGATGGCCTGTTGACATTTGGACACGGCTGTGCTCATATCGGTCGCAACAGGTAAACGTTCACGGGTCCATGTGGAGTAGACCGTGACGGCTCCTGCAGCGATGATTCTGAGGAACTGGAATAGGAGGAGGAATCAATGTGTACAGACTTGATTCCTGCAATCCTTGGAGTTGGCAGAACACGTACAGCGCCACTCGCAAGATCAGTACCCGGCTGCACAACATTGACCCAATGGGCAGTGAGGGAAAGGTATTGTCCCTGGCCATGGGTGTTAGAACCCTCTTGTTAGGTTTTGTTTCAGTTTGCTGGTCACATGACCTTTTTTCCCTATTTAGTCTGGCTCCGCCCTTCTGGCTTTGCTTGACTTCATTGTATTATCTACTGTTAAGCTAGCCGGGTGCTTAGGTGCCTTAATCTGTCAGTTTTGCTTGATGTTAGGATCACAAAGTATTTATTTTTCTGTTTAATTATCCATGCTACAATTTATGTTAGGAGGTGTCCACCTTTTCTCACAGTCCCTAGATCTTGTAGGGATTACTCCCTCGCAACTATAGGTCTTCGTTCACACTAGATGAGGACTTTAGCGGGTCTGGTCGCAGGATCAGGTTCCCCGTTACATCGTAGGGATTCAGCTTAGTTGTATTGTAGGGACAGAATTCCCTTCTTTCCTTACTGGTTGTAGCAGATCATAACAATGGGTACTGGTCCACGCATCGGTGGTCAGGTGGACCTTGCTACTGAGGGCTTTTAGTAGCGCATGTTTAATTTTTCCCTCAACATGCTTTTGCAGACCAGGGACGGCTTGCCTGCTGAAATGAAATCGGCTTGGCACATTGTATTGTGGGATTGACAATGATATTCAGTTACGGAAACTGTCTGTCTCCACCAGCCTGAATCACAGCATTTCAAGGGACAGGAGTTTTGCAATGCCAGCATTCAGAGCCTGTGCTCGTGCATGGTTTGCGGAGTATGGCCGTCTTTTATCCCATGCCTGTGCTACCGATGGCTGTTTTGTGGCCTGGGAGTGTGAGGATGACAGGGAACTTGCTGCTGTGTGTGGAATAACAGTTTGTCTCTGGACAACAGTGGCCGAGGTTCTTCCATGGCGATCCTGTGAGGAAGCATAACCAGCTGTGTGTGAGCTCGATGAAGAGGCTTCAACACAACCTGAAGATGTAGGTGCTGCTGTAGGTTGGCCTACATCTCTAGTGTGTCTTTGTAACTCAACTACGTGCTTTGTCCGCACATGTTTCCACATATTTGTGGTATTGAGGTGACTGACACTTTTAGCTATTTTTAATTTTTAATTACACAGCTTGCATTTCACATAGCAAATATCATGTGCAAGTGTGTGAAAAAAGGACCACGCAGTGCAAGTCCTGGGAGTGCACGTTTTGACTTTTGGAAGACAACTGCTCCGAACAGGTGCCAAACTGGAGGCTACAGGCAACCGAGTCTGCAGCCTAACTCTCCCTCCTGTTTGTACCGTTGGGGCAATGTCTTCCTCTATCTTCCTTCTATCACTAACCATTTCTCTAGACCTCTCCCAGCTTTCAACCAAAGTACTGGTTCTCACCCACAAAGCTCTCCACAGTGCAGCACCCCTCCTACATCTCCTCCCTCATTTCTATCTATCGGCCTAACCGACTGCTGCGCTCTGCAAACGACTTTCGACTAACCTCTGCACTAATACGTACCTCACACTCCCGACTCCAAGACTTCTCCTGCTCTACGCCAATCCTCTGGAATGCTGTACCCCAAGAAATTAGGACTATCCACAATTTGCATGGTTTCAGGCACTCCCTCAAAACACATTTGTTCAGAGCGGCCTATCACATTCACTAATCAAAGTCATTCTATGTATTCTGTGTAAGTGTGTGTGTGTCTCTAGCCCATTCACTATCTCCATCTCTCAGTCCCTTAAGATGGCTGGAACATCATTGTAAATGCACCATTGTATATAAACACCTATACTTTGTATCTCCCCCATCTCATTGTACATTGTAAGCTGTCACGAGCAGGGGCGACTTATTTAGCTTAAATTATTGTATTGTTAACGTTGTTACTTATGACTTGTGTTCTGAAACGGCTAAACTGTAAAGCGCTGCGGAATATGATGGCGCTATATAAATAAATATTATTATTATTCCTCTGAGCTGCTCCCACCACCTTCCTGTTCCTCATGCCATGTTGGGTCTTGGACCTCATCATCTCCACTACCCTCTTCCAACACCTGCTGTTGGGTGGTCTGGCCAGCACCATGCTCAACAGAAACTGGCACCTGGGTCTCATCATCATCAGATGCGTTCTGCGGTGTGCTGACCATCGGCACTGTCTCACCCGCCTCTTCAGATTCAGAGAGACACAGCTGTTGCGCATCACTGCATACTCCCTCTTCACATTACAGAATGCTGCTTGGCTGGGCCCCTGTTTGCAAGCCAATAGATTCTGAGAACAGAAGCAGACACTCAGCTGGCTCCTGTACAGAACTCTCTGACTGCCTGGGCAATTTGCCAGGCGGTGAAGAGACAGATGGTTGCCCAACAGTGCTGTGGTCCTGAGAGGAGGTGGAAGCAATTGAAGTCGATGCATTGGCTGACATCCAAACAACAACGGCTTCAATTTGTTCTTCCCGCAGCAGGGGGGTACTCCGAGCTCCTACAAAAGTGCGCATAAAGGAACGCTCACGGGGAAAACTGGTGGATGCTGTGTCACTGGGGGCCGCAGCAGCCACAGAATCCCCACGTCCTCTCCCTGAAGAAACTCCACGACCACGTGCCTTACTTCCTGCCTTCTTCATCTTGGTAGATTGAAAAGAAACTCTGAAAAGTTATAAGGTCTAAGTGTGGTTATTCCGCAGAGACTGCAGTGAACACTGCACACAACTGTTCACTACCCAATGCGTCTCAGCAGGAAGGCAGTCTGTGCGTCAAAACAAAGGCACAAGCATACATCCATGTACCCTGTTTATAAAGCTATATAAAAAAATTATGTAGTAGTGACGCACACTTTATTGAGGTACAGTATTACATCGCCATTCACCATCTGTGGCTATGCAGTCTCATCTATATATACCTTATCTATCTGTTGTCATGCTTCCAAGTCGACAGTCACAGTCAGCCATAAATAGCAATTTTCACTATGCACTATGCACTTTTGAAAGGTTATGTTTGTTAATAAAAATGATTATTGCCACATATTATGAGTATTACATGATGGAAATTGTATAATTTTGTATAAAATATTTAGTGACATTATTCAGCAAATAGAACATTTTAGTAATATCACAGATAACTTGTAATGCTGATGATGTTTTGAAGTCAGACATTCATTGTCTATACAATAAAAATGGTGTACATACTGTTACTTATCCATCATTAATGGATTCAGATATGTACTTGTATGCTTTTATGTACAACCGTATAGCAGATTCCTTAACTAATTTATTTTGTGGTTTGCATTGCTGTTCAACATGTTAATGTATGTGTTTATGTTTGTCAATTCTTTATTTATCTAGATATTAGTTTAAATGAAATCATCATCTTATGGTAGTAAAGGTTATCTTTCTCTTGTTTGAAGTATAGACATTTAAAATTGACAGGTAACAAGGAAATTACTTGATCTAGTATTTAAACATCCTCCTTGACCCTGGGCTCCAACACCGCCAGTTGTTGCTCGGAAGTGCTGTTAGCACAGTCAACACTTGCTCCTGTGTTACTGGGGTTCAGTAACGTCAGCTGGTCCTCGGTTGTGCCATTGGCTCTTTTCCTTCTGCTGCCCCTCCGGGTTCCAGCACAGTCAGCTGGTCCTCGTTACTTGCATTGGCTCTTGTACCTTCTGCTACCCGTCCAGGTTCCAGTACCGTCAACTGGTTCTCCGCAGTGCCTTTGGCCTAGGTGCCTCCATCTCGGTATCCGAGTTCCAGCAACGTCTGCTGGTCCTTGGTAGTGCTTTGGAGCACAGGTACCTCCTGCTTAGTAACCGTGTCCCAGTAACGTCAGCTGGTCCTCGGTTGTGCCATTGGCTCTTTTCCTTCTGCTGCCCCTCCGGGTTCCAGTACCGTCAACTGGTTCTCCGCAGTGCCTTTGGCCTAGGTGCCTCCATCTCGGTATCCGAGTTCCAGCAACGTCTGCTGGTCCTTGGTAGTGCTTTGGAGCACAGGTACCTCCTGCTTAGTAACCGTGTCCCAGTAACATCAGCTGGTACAAGATTGTGCTACAAATACAAGATACGGAACAAGAGACACAAGAACAATAAGCAGAAGATCTAAAAGCAGAAGAACATGAAGTATAAGACCAAAATGAAGAGCAAAAATATGCTCTAAATTCTAAGCAGAAGAAGACTAAGCAGTGTATGGGGGTGAGTCCGTTCCTCCTCGTGGTGCCCCTGGAAAATGCCTGCTGCTGCAGGCTAAACTGAACACGGACAAATACTGTTGTAATTTAAATCTTTTGTGACAGCAAGAACGGAAGGATGAAAAATTCATACTTTGACAGATTACAAGTACAGGATTCTCTGTCACAAATAAGAATATGATGAAGAAGATGAAGCAGAATATGAATAAGAATAATAGTTTAATAAGAAGAATATGAGTAATGTTAACAAAGATGAATAGCAAGAAGTTTAAGAAGAAGATAAAGAAGGTGAAGATGAAGAATAATTTGATGAAAAAGATGATGCTGCAGAAGATTATGAAGGAGAAAGTGTGTGAAAAGTTAAAAAGGTGAAGATGAAGAGCATGGAAGTTGTGTAATATACATATTTGCTTAAATATAAAAAACGTTAACATTGTCAATTTCTTCGTCAATCCGAACATCTTTAAAAAAAAAAATATTTATGCTATTCCATTTGATTGGGTTAAACATCTATGCCTTTAATGTCTCCTCAACCTTCCCCAATACATTCTACATTACTCTTTCTTGTTTTCCTTCATGTACAATTAACCAACAAGGCAAGAATGGGTTTTTTTTAATTTCGATATTTTGTTCCCATAGACTTACATGGGACTTCCGGTATCGGTATCGGGTATCGCCGATATTTTAGTGATATCGGCGATACCATTCCGATTCCGATACTTTAGGATATCGGAAAGTATCGCTCAACTCTAGTGAAGGGATCAAAGTGTCTTTATTGGCATACAGAGGATTTCATTTCTGGGATTCATTTTGTCCCCATCTGTTATTGAAATGGACCCGGTCAAGGTTCAGGCCATCTGTGATTGGGTCCAACCTACTTCATTAAAGGCTCTTCAAAGATTCTTGGGTTTTGCCAATTTTTATCGTAAATTTATTGGTAATTTCTCTGTTATTGTTAAACCATTGACTGATTTGACCAAAAAGGGTTCTGATGTGGTGAATTGGCCTCCTGAGGCAGTCTCTGCGTTTCAAGAACTTAAGCGGAGATTCACTTCTGCTCCTGTTCTACGGCAGCCTGATGTTTCTCTGCCATTTCAGGTGGAGGTTGATGCTTCTGAAATTGGGGCAGGTGCCGTTTTGTCCCAAAGAGATCCAGAGACCTCTAAAAGTAACCCTTGTGCCTTTTCCTCTCGAAAATTTTCTCCAACTGAACGTAATTATGACGTGGGTAATCGGGAGTTATTGGCCATGAAGTGGGCTTTTGAAGAGTGGAGACACTGGCTGGAGGGAGCCAAACATCAGGTGGTGGTCCTCACGGACCATAAGAATCTGGTTTATCTGGAATCAGCCAAGCGACTTAATCCTAGACAGGCCAGGTGGGCCTTGTTTTTCACACGTTTTAATTTTGTGGTTTCCTTTCTTCCTGGCACTAAGAATGTTAAGGCGGATGCCCTCTCGAGGAGTTTCCTTGCGGACTCTCCTGAGTTATCTGATCCTGCTGTTATTTTGAAAGTGGGTGTAGTTCTTTCCGCCATCTCGCCCAATTTGAGACTGGCTCTGGAAGGGTGTCAGGAGGATAAACCCGAGCGCTGCCCTATTGGGAAATTGTTTGTCCCAGACCGGTGGAAAAAGAGTGTGATGTCTGAGATTCATTGTTCCGCTTTTGCCGGTCATCCCGGAATCTTTGGTACCAGAGACTTGGTTAGTCGGTCCTTTTGGTGGCCTACTTTGTCTCTTGACGTCAGGGAATTTGTGCAGTCCTGCGGGACTTGCTCTCGCTCCAAGACTTGCTCTCGCTCTAGTGGTTTGTTGATGCCATTGCCTGTGCCCAAGAGACCATGGACCCATATCTCTATGGATTTCATTTCCGTCCTCCCTGTTTCTCAGAGAATGACCGTTATCTGGGTGATTTGTGATAGGTTTTCCAAAATGATACATCTTGTGCCATTACCTAAGTTGCCTTCCTCCTCCGAATTGGTGCCTTTGTTCCTTCAGCACGTGGTTTGGTTACACGGCATTCCTGAGAACATTGTGTCTGACAGAGGAGTCCAGTTTGTTTCCAGATTTTGGAGGACTTTTTGTTCTAAAGTTGGTGTTCAATTGTCTTTCTCCTCGGCTTTTCATCCTCAGACCAATGGACAAACTGAGAGAACAAACCAGACATTGGAGACTTATCTGAGATGCTTTGTGTCTGCTGATCAAGATGACTGGGTCTCTTTTTTGCCTTAAGGGCCCGTCTCACATAACGAGATCGCTACCGAGATCGTTGTTACGTCACCAATTTCGTGACGTAACAGCGACCTCATTAGCGATCTCGCTACGTCTGACACATACCAGCGATCAGGCCCTTGCTGTGAGATCGCTGATCGTTCAAGAAAACTCTGGACATTTTTTTGGTCGTTGCGGCCCCGCTGAGTCGCACATATCGTCCTGTTTGACACCTTTAACAACGATCTCTCCAGCGACTTGCTACTAGAATCGAGGGCGTGCTTTTGCGTTGCCTTTTCCGCGCCCCCTGGCTCCGATTGGCGGTCACTACTGAATTTCAATTGGCGGCGCTATATACCATTGTTCCGATCGCGTGAAAAAGGCAGCATAGCTGTGCTCCTGTTAATTGTTCCTGGCGGTCTAGCAACAGTTGTGGTGGTTTGTTCCTGCTAGCGTCCTGCTTTCCGGATCTCAGTAGCGTTCAAGACTGCGTCTCCAAAACACAATACAGCTATTCTCCAACTGGCTTTTGACTAGCTATACGTTGTGCACGGTAAGTACATTTTGGGTCTTTACTGCGTTTCCATTGTCTTTAGAATTAATGTCAATTACCAATTGTAAGGTAACATTGCACAACTATGCAGTGTATACTTTTTGAGTCTCTAATGTGATTCCTATTGTCTATTTTATGGGGGTCTCGGGTGGGATCTCAAATACCTTCCCATTTTAAATTGATATAGGACATCTACCTATTGTCTATTGTCTGCTATCTTTGCTCTGCTGGGATGGAGGGAGGGCATGGCTTCTACCGGTGAACATGTGCTTTTTCGCTGGCAGCCATTTTAGGGGGTCTCGAGTGGGATCTCAAATACCTTTCCATTTCACCTAATTTAAATTGTTATAGGACACCTACCTATTGTTTTATTTTTTTTTTCAGTTTGCCCCATCATGAACAATGCAGAGTGTGCTGTTGTGGTTGCTGCATTGCTTGTAGAGGAAGCACGGCGTCAAGATGAGGCACGGATGCTGGAGAGGCGTTCTAAAAGAAAATGTCGCATGTGGACCCGAGAGTGGCTGCAGAAGAGGTCCAAATTTTCACACATGCAACTGTTGAAAGAGCTTCAGGATAAAAATCCACATGATTTCCGCAATTATCTGAGGAATCCTTCACCTATTTACTTGGAAGAATTACTCCACTTATTGAACGGAAGGATACAGCGATGCGTGCTGCCATCCCGGCAGATGAAAGATTGGCAGTAATGCTGCGATTCCTGGCAACTGGACGCTCTTTGCAAGACTTGCATTTTTCTTCCGCCATTTCAAGGCCTCTACTGAGCGTTCTCATTCCAGAAACGTGCAAGGCGATTTTCAGTTGTCTACGGAGCTACATGGAGTTTCCCACCACGGAGGCGGAATGGAGCAAGATTGCCAACGATTTTGATCACCTATGGCAGTTCCCAAACTGTGGTGGGGCTTTGGACGGGAAACATGTCCGTATTACTCAGCCACCCAACAGCGGATCATATTTCTACAACTACAAGGGCTATTTCAGCATCATACTGATGGCCCTTGTTAACGCCAATTATGAGTTCATTTGTGTAGACATTGGGATGAATGGAAGGGTTTCGATGGTGGAGTTTTGGAGAATACAGTTTTTGGAGAACGGTTACATAACTGTGAACTCCACTTGCCTCCTAACTCAGACACTACAGGTAACCTTAATTTTGTTTTTATTGGCAACGAGGCCTTCCGCTTCATCCCAATCTCATAAAACCTTTCCCTCAAAAAACTCTCACACGGGAAAGGAGAATTTATAACTACCGTTTGTCTAGAGCACGTCGGGTTGTGGAGAATGCCTTTGGTATCATGACCAATCGCTTCCGCATTTTTCACACACCGATTAACATGAAGTTGAAATCAATTGACTCAGTAGTTTTGGCCTGTTGTGTGCTTCACAATTTTTTTCGCCGGCGCGATTCTGTGTCGTACTGTCCTCCTGGTTTTGGGGACTCTGTGAATGAAACGAACGGTGAAGTGCAGCTGGGCGAATGGCGGGCAAGCGAACGCGCAATTGCTGGTCTTCGACCATTGGGACCTGGAAGAAGCACCCAGGATGCGAAGACCTGCAGAGACAATTACTGTGATTATTTTAACGGTCCGGTGCTGTGACTTGGCAGCATCAGAACCTATAGTGGACTACTACTGAGATTGATTACGTACTTAAATTGCTGAATAAAGTTCTGATACAGTAAAGATGTATATCTTTGTACCGTGTTAGCCAGTAGATAGAAAAATATTTAGAGTTGAGGACTCTCAACTCTAAATATTTTTGAATAAAGTTCTATAACTTAATGTGTTTTTCACGTATTGTTAATTTGGTTTATCAACATTACTTTCATTGTTTAAAGTAACATATACTCAAAATTATGAGTAATGAGGTAATATACAGTCACATGAGGTAATACACAGTAAAATGAGGTAATACACAGGTGACATCTACTATATAATCGTGTAATTCTGTCTGTCTTTAACGGAAAGCCCGCCTCGCTGATTGGTCGCACCCGGCCGGACGCGACCAATCAGCGACTGGCCCAGTCCATGTAAACCCCAGCAGCAGGCTCCACAGCTGACAAAACGTCTAAAATTTACATAAATGAGGTCTCGCCATAATCGTACTGACCCGAACAATAAAAACGCTTTATCTATTTTACCACACTCAGAGCGATTAAAAGGGCACCCCATAAAGAAATTAGTTATTTTTTTTTTTAATTACTAACGTCCAAAAAAATAGAATAAAAAAGCGGTCAAAAAATGTCAGGTGCCCAAAAATGGTAACAATAAAAACGCCAACTCGTAACACCAAAAAAAACCCACACAGGATTTTGTGGGAAAAGGTAAAAAAAACATCTACATATTGTGACACATAAAATTTTTTTTTCATATACAAAGTGAATATTTGCATGACAGTTTCCACACATAAAATCACAATGTAATAATACATCAAACCCCTTTAAAAGCAACAACATACCCACACTCTTGTGACCAGGGGACGCTGTATTGAAGGTACGTATTTCGGGGACGCTAATGCGTCTCCATTTTAATCACAATATTCATACGTATAGTCGTGCTGTTCACGCGAGAACGCAGTTGCGTCCTCGAACGGTCCGCACGTCACGGGTAAAAAAAAATGTGGGCGGCGCTGATGCGTCATGAGCGGGATTAACACCGTCAATGCGGCCTAGCTTGTCTTGAGGCAATAACATGGCGGCTCTGAGACGCAGTACACCCTGGGGGGATGGCGAGGTCTGTTATTTGATCCGTGAGATGGATAGGAGGGATTACTGGTGTACTCAGCACCAGACCCATCCAGTCCTCCACAAGCAGGCAGTGCTGCGGAGGATCAGACGGATCAGACAAACCACGCTACTGTGCTCCGAAAGAAAAAGCAGGACGCAAGCAGGAGGAAAACACGAGTGCTGCGAGAATGCCAGGGGCAATGAAAACAAGAGCGCAGCTACGTTGCCTTTTTACACAATCGAGAACAATAGGCAGTAGCGCCGCCAATGGGAACGCAGTAGCGAGCACCAATCGGAGATGAGGGGGCGCGGAAAAGGTGACGCTATGCCACGCCTGCGTGCCTACAACGTCACTCTGTACAGCCCACATCGAGCGCTGTGTCATTCGAATAGGTGTAGTGTGACAGGGTTTCAACGACCGCCGACGTCGTCACGTAGATCGCTATGATCATTCGCGTCGTTACTGCATCGCTGGGAGAGTCGGTATGTTTGACGTCTCACCAGCGATCACACAGCGACGCAGCAACGATCCTTATCAGGTCGCATCGTCGTCGGATCGTTGAGGGATCGCTATGTGAGACCCAGCCTTTAGGCTGAATTTGCTCTTAATAATGGGGCAAGCTCTGCCACTTTGATGTCTCCATTTTTCTGCAATTTTGGGTTCCACCTCGATTTTCTTCGGGACAGATGGAGGCTTCTGTCTGTCCAGGTGTTGACTCTGTTGTGGAGCGTATGCAGCAGATTTGGGACCAGGTAGTGGAGAGGTTGTCCCTCTCTCAGGAGAGGGCCCAGCAGTTTGCCAACCGGCATGGGACTGATGGTCCTCGGTTTGAAGTGGGGGACTTGGTCTGGTTGTCCTCAAGAAATATCCCTATGAGAGTTGCATATCCTAAGTTTAAGCCTAGGTTCATTGGACCTTATAAGATCATGGAGATTCTTAATCCTGTTTCCTTTCGTTTACTTCTTCCAGGGACATTTAAGATCCATAACGTGTTCCACAAGTCCTTATTGAAGAGGTTTGTCGAGCCAGTGGTTCCTATGGCTGCGCCTTCTGACCCTGTTTTGGTTGAGGGCAATCTGGAGTATGTGGTTGAGAAAATATTGGATTCTCGTTTTTCTAGTCGGAAACTCCAGTATTTGGTTAAGTGGAGAGGTTATGGTCAGGAGGACAATTCTTGGGTGTTTGCTTCGGACATCCATGCTAGGAGACTGATCCGTGCGTATCACAGAGCTCATCCTGACCGACCTGGTTGCCCAAATGAGGGTTCGGTGACCCCTCCTCAAGGGGGGTACTCTTGTGAATGTGTTAGAAATGAATTCTGAGCAGAAGCTCCTTCTGGTGTTTACAAACAGTACTGAACCATTCAATGAAGATTGGCAATCAGGAGTTACAGACTGGTCTTATATAAGGGAGGTTCCCTCCCATCATGGTTGCCGGTGATCAATTGTTCTTGTCTCAACTGTGTTCCTGGTTCACTTGGAAGCTTGCTGAGTCTTGCCTCTTCTCCTGCTCTCAGATAAGATATTTTCTGTTTTTATTTTTGTGCTTGCTTTTTGCATTGTTCCCTGTACTTCTGTGGAGGTCAGCCAGGTCCCCTCTGGGGGCTTGTGCTCCTCTCAGTTTATCTGAGCCACTGTTATTTGTTCATTTGCCTTTTCCAGTTTTTTCAGTGGCTGCGGCTTAGTTTTGTTACACCAGAGAACTAATTTAGGTGGTAGAGGTCGTGTGATCTCAGGTGTTTTTGCAATTAGTAGAGTTGGTATTTTTTAGGGTTTTTTGGATTGCAGTAAGTGTCCTTCCTATCCTTTTTCTTTCTAGGCAGATTGGGCCCCAACGTTTGCTCTTACTATTTTCTGTCTGTGTCTGTATTTCCTCTTGTCTAACCGCCATTACATGTTTGGGGGCTTCCTATGTTCTTTGGGGATCTGCTCCGGGGCAGATAGCTTTCCTCTTTCTATCTTTAGGTGTAGTTAACCTCTCAGGCTGTGACGAGGCGTCTAGGACCAACGTAGGAACGCTCCACGGCTGCCTTTAGTTGTGGTGGTTAGTCAGGGTACTGCAATCCAGTAGATTCCAACCTCTCTGGTGTATTGCCTTTTTTTGCCTGCTCTCCTCAGCTACCAAATCATAACACTGCCCATCATCATTGGCTCCCCATCATCATCATCATTGCCTGCCCATCATCATTGGCTCCCCATCATCATCGCCTCCCCATCAACATCATCATCATTGCCTGCTCATCATCATTGGCTCCCCATCATCATCATTGTCTCCCCATTATCATCATAATCATTGCCTGCCCATCATCATTGGCTCCCCATCATCATGATCATTGCCTGCTCATCATCATTGGCTCCCTATCATCATCATTGCCTCCCCATCATCATCATCATTGCCTGCCCATCATCATTGCATCCCCATCATCATCATCATCTTTGCCTGCCCATCATCATTGCCTCCCCATCATCATCATTATTGTCTGCCCATCATCATTGGCTCCCCATCATCATCATTGCCTCCCCATCATCATCATCATTGCCTCCCCATCATCATCATTGCCTCCTCATCATCATCATCTTTGCCTGCCACTCATCATTGTCTCCCCATCATCATCATTATTGCCTGCCCATCATCATTGGCTCCCCATCATCATCATCATTGCCTGCCCATCATCATTGGCTCCCCATCATCATCGCCTCCCCATCATTATCATCATCATTGCCTGCCAATCATCATTGGCTCCCCATCATCATGATCATTCCCTTCTCATCATCATTGGCTCCCCATCATCATGATCATTCCCTTCTCATCATCATTGCCTCCTCATCATCATCATCTTTGCCTGCCACTCATCATTGTCTCCCCATCATCATCATTATTGCCTGCCCATCATCATTGGCTCCCCATCATCATCATCATTGCCTGCCCATCATCATTGGCTCCCCATCATCATCGCCTCCCCATCATTATCATCATCATTGCCTGCCCATCATCATTGGCTCCCCATCATCATGATCATTCCCTTCTCATCATCATTGGCTCCCCATCATCATCATTTCCTCCCATCATCATCATCATCATTGCCTGCCCATCATCATTGGCTCCCCATCATCGTGATCATTGCCTGCTCATCATCATTGGCTCCCCATCATCATAATTGCCTCCCCATCATCATCATCATCATTGTCTGCCCATCATCATTGCCTCCCCATCATCATCATCATCTTTGCCTGCCCATCATCATTGCCTCACCATCATCATTATTGTCTGCCCATCATCATTGGCTCCCCATCATCATCATTGCCTCCCATCAACATCATCATTGCCTGCCCATCATCATTTCCTCCCCATCATCATCATCTTTGCCTGCCACTCATCATTGCCCCCCCATCATCATCATTATTGCCTGCCCATCATCATTGGCTCCCCATCATCATCATTGCCTCCCCATCATCATCATCATTGCCTGCCCATCATCATTGCCTCCCCATTATTATCATCTTTGCTTGCCATCATCATTGGCTCCCCATCATCATCGTTGCCTCCTCACCACCATCACTGCCTCCCCATCACCATCACACATACAGCACCACACACAGACAGCACCGCAGCACTCTCTCACATACGCACACGCAGGCAGACACACACACACACTGATACACACAGACACATACACCTCACATCTCACCTGTCCGGCGCCCGCGCTCTCTGCCACAGCCGGCCGCTGAATGATGACGTCATCCAGCGGCGCTGCTGTGACAGGAAGCGAGGGCGCCCTGCAGGCGCCCCCTGGAGCCCGGAGCTACGGAGGCACGGGGAGAAATAAGTATTGCGCCGCCTGCTCAGGCCGGGTCCCCCCTGTCCCCGCACTGTGGACTCACCGACCCGCCGCTCAGCTCCGGAGGGTCCCGGGCCGCTGCACTGTGACTCCGTGGGAGGAGGAATTGCTGCTGCTGCCACGCCGCCCCACACACGTGCTGCCTGGGGCGGACCGCCCCACACACGTGCTGCCTGGGGCGGACCGCCCCCCCGCCCGCCCACGCTACGCCCGCACCACGCTACGCCCGCCCACGCTACGCCCCTGCTACGCCACTGGGCTAAAGCCATCGGAAATATGTATTTTTCTATGGCTTTAAGCGACCCCTGTGTTTTGGTCGTTCGACCCTCGCCGGGGTCGCGACCCACAGGTTGAGAACCGCTGGCCTACATTCACTGAAGATCTTTAGTTAGTGCTCAAAGATGTTAGGAGTAACCTCCCTGCTGAGTGTCCTCCAAAGATATGTACCGTATTTTTCGGACTATAAGACACAGCTGACCATAAGACGCACCCCAAATTTTCAGAAGGAAAATAGTGGAAAAAAATATAGTGTCAAATGGGGGTCCGTCTTACAGTCCGAATTCAGCTTACCTGTGAAGGGATCAGCACAGGTGGATGATTGGTCACAGGGGTCATTTGGTCGACCAGGCTGGTGCAGTGGCAGGGGCTCTGTGCTCCGTGGCAGGGGCTCGGTGCTCCGCGGCAGGGGCTCGGTGCTCCGCGGCAGGGGCTCTGTGCTCCGCAGCAGGGGGCTTTGTGCCCCTGGGGCAGGGGGCTTTGTGCTCCAGGGCAGGGGCATTGTGCTCCGAGACAGGGGGCTCTGTGCTTCGGGGCAGGGGGCTCTGTGCTCCGGGGCAGGGGGCTCTGTGCTCCGGGGCAGGGACTTTGTGCTCCACAGGAGGGGGCTTTGTGCCCCTGGGGCAGGGGGCTCTGTGCTCTGCAGGAGGGGGCTTTGTGCCCCTGGGGCAGAGGGCTCTGTGCTCTAGGGTAGGGGCATTGTGCTTCGGGGCAGGGGGCTCTGTGCTCTGGGGCATTGAGCTCCGGGGCTTTGTGCTCCAGGGCAGTGGCAGCGGCTCTCTGTGCTATGTGTGGGGGCTCCACTGGCATTTCGTCAAAGCCCGCAGCATCGCATTAACCCCCAAACACAGCACAGAGAGCCGCTGCCACTGCCCCGGAGCACAAAGCCCGCCACCACCACACTACAGAGCCCCACCGCACCGCCACACCCGCACCAGCCTAGGAAGGGAGGCTGCATCGGGACCGCCGCCACTGCCACCAATGGTATTTGTAAGTGTATTGCGACCATAAGACGCACCCCCATTTTCCCCAAAAAATTTTTGGGAAAAAAGTGCGTCTCATGGTCCGAAAAATACGGTATAATATATATAAGAACTAATGCTGTTTCACTTCACTTTGAATTTTGTTAACTCACAAAATAAACCATTAACAATTCTATTTGAAAAAGAATTTTTACTTTGCAGAAGTTTTTCTACACCCACCTAAATCTTTTACACAGTATCAAGCAGAGAATATAGGTGTATGTAAATTAATTGGCTTGTTAGGTGCCATTGATTACTTCCTCATTTTTATGATCGGCAGAAAATGATGTTGCTGTACAACAGTCCCTTACTTGTACCTGGAAATTTAAAATGTGAAAGGTATGTTAGATAAGACATCTAAGTTCTCCAAGCATACTGGAAGAGTCATTGCTAAGGCTTTACTCATAGTAGAAGTGTTCTTTAATGTACACCTGTATCACAAGGCATTAGCTACCAATTAAAATATGTATTATATACATTTGTAAATAATGGCCCACTTTATAAAAAAAAATGAAAAACAGCTAAAAATGGCATATGAATATAAACCAGAGAGACAAAGGCCAAAAGCATACAAAAAGGTTTATGTATTTGTTCGACATTTGTACTTTTTCAAAGTAAAATAGCTAGATAATTATACTCTACAGACATATGCCCAGGAAAGCATACAATGCATTTCCATGAAATTATACAAAGTCAATTGCACATGTAATGTTATGCCCCTACAGTATCCTAATTGAACAAAACCATTTACATACCATCTACCCCAAACTATTATCATCGGTAACCTATTTTATTTTTTAATAGCGCCATTAATTCCTCAGCGCTTTACAGACATTATAAGCACTGTCTCCATTGGGGCTCCTTACCAGTATGTCTTTGGAGTGTGGGAGGAAACCGAAGGAAACCTAAGCAAACACAGGGAGAACATACAAACTTTTTGCAGATGTTGTCCTTGGTGGGATTGGTACTCAGGACCCCAGTGCTGTAAACTAACAGTAATAACCACTGAACCAACGTGCTGTCTCAACCTGTTGCATGCCTTGGAATCCTGGCTTTAATGCAATCATATGAGAACTGACTTCATTCTTGACAGACATGTTGAATATGGCCAATAACATTAACAATTTATTGTAATTGTACAAAACCAGTATCTAGAATTTTTTTTACAGACTATCAAAACTAAATTACCTTAAAGAGGTCTAACTGACAATAAAATTGATGGTCTTTTCTTATCATAGGTCATCTATATCATGTCCTTGTATTCAAATGATCAGCTAACTGCAGGGGCTACAGTACTCCAGGGCGTTCAATACCCTTCATTTCTAGCCACCTCAGCATCATGCACCATGTGGTTGGGGTTGTGGTGGTATTGGAGTTCCTGAATTGACAGCAAGCACAACGCGCACCCCTTTAGTCCTTTGACTGGTGTAGATTACCGGCACTTATGATATATTGATGGTCAATGGATATTATTTTTTATACAAATAGGTTTTCATTTGTTCATATAGTAGGCTGCAGATAAAAAATAATTCTATATAAGGTTTAAGTAAATCATATTTTTATACAGTTAAAATACTGTATATGTTTCTGCTGTAACATATATATTTGCTGGTGATATCTTTGTAATACAGGAATGAAGATTTTTTTTTTCTGCTGCAAAACTGTTTACTTCTTGTACATTGGCTATGTTATATAAGCAAACATCTAAAAAAAATCTCTACTTAACGTTTCCAGAACAAGTAAATTAGTCAAAAACGTTAATTAGTATCCACGTAACAGGAACTGGCGATAAGCCAGTGCCATTTGAAATCTGTTCTCTTCTGCTTTTAATGATTGAATACCACATTAAGGTGCCTAATAAAAATGTGCTATAGATTTTGTTTCCTTACCAGTCAATATGAATGATTGATGTATTCATCAAAGAGGAATATAGAATTTTTATGAGATATTCAGGCGCACCCAATGGTCAAATTCAAAAAACAAGTGTGACAGGCAGTCACTGATTCAGGATGTAATGCATCACATCCGACAAATGCAACATGGTTCTTCCATATCTGCAGATAATGTATTGTTATATGACAAAGTTTAGCAGAACAGAGAAAATATTAGAAGATTTAGTGAATGTCCATACTGCTCTCTCCTTTTTAAATTAAAATAGAGCCACAATTGTGAACTGATTAATTTCAAAATATCTATTATTTATTTAGAGAGGCTGGATCTCCATTTTTCTGATGTGAGACCCAAATTCTTTGCACATATATATAAGAACTGGCTCCCTGCAGCTACTAGAATGCAATAATCTCCTAAACTCCCTCTAGTGGCAACTTCAAGACAGAAATTAATTTGAAATCTGTCCGTGCAAGGCAAAAACTAAGCTCAAACACTGTACAGATATTAAAAGGGTTAAGAGGGTCTACATTCAATTTAAGGTTAATAATAGAAAATCAGCAGAGCAAAATAATTTCCTTTTTTTTCTTTATTTGATCCAAAAAGAAACAAGTAAAGAGAATGGAAATGAATTAACAATGTGTCCTCACCGAGAGATTATTTCCCACACAGAATAAACTATATAAAACAACACATCAAGTAAATAATCTGTGCTTGACATGGAAATGTTCTCTCTGTAATATATTTTTAAATATAGGTTTATAATATACTGATGGTACTAAATGTCACGACACTGTTATCCCCTTACCGAGATGACCTATTTCTTTGTTCATCAAATGAATTGTTCCTTTATTCTAATTCTCATTGTGCTCCAGTTATAAAAAAGGAAATTTGTTTTCAAGAGAAACATACACATTTTCTTTCCTGTTGTGAATGGGTTTGAGATGAGTTCTGAGCAGAGGCTTCCTCTGGTGGTTACAAGCGGTGCTGGTCTGTCCAGTGAAGATTGTGAGGACTGGGAATCAGGTGTTACTGACTGGTCTTATATAAAGGAGTCACCTTCCCATCAGGGTTGCCGGTGATCAATTGTTCTGGTCTGAATCCTTCTTTTCTGTTTCCCTTGTAGCCTGCTGTGTCGTGTCTGCATCTCCTGCTAACAGATAAGACATTTTCTTCTTTTTGTTTTTGTGCTATATTTTTGCATTTTGTCCTGCACTTCTGTGGGGGCCTTCTGGGTCCCCTCCGGGGGCTTTTGCCCTCTCTGTTTGGTTCAGCCACTGATGTTTGTACTTTTGCTTTTTCCAGTTTTTTCAGTGGCTGCTGTTTTGATTTTGTTACACCAGAGAACTAATTTAGGTGGTAGAGGTCATGTGATCTCAGGTATTTTTGAAATTAGTAGAGTTGGTGCTTTTCAGGGTTTTCTGGGATTGCAGTAAGTACCCTTCCTATCCTTTTCTATTTAGTTAGTTTGGGCCCCAGCGTTTGCTCATACTATTTTCTTTCTGTGTCAGTATTTCATCTTGTCTAACCGCCATTACTTGTTTGGGGGCTTTCTATTATCTTTGGGGTTCTGCTCCGGGGCAGATAGCTTTCCTATTTCTATCTTTAGGTGTAGTTAGTTTCTCAGGCTGTGACGAGGCGTCTAGGACCAACGTAGGAACGCTCCACGGCTGCCTCTAGTTGTGGTGGTTAGTCAGGGTACTGCAATCTCATAGATTCCAACTGCTCTGGTGTATTGCCTTTTTTACCTGCACTCCTCAGCTACCGTAACATAACAGTATCACTGGCCCAAAAAATTGAAAATTGTATGGTACTCACAGAAGGGAAAAAAAAAAAAAAATAAATAAATATTGTGAAAGAAAAAAGGTTGTCAGAGTTGTCAGAGATATTTTTTATGTTTGTTGCATTTTTTTTCCCTCTGTATCTCTGGGTGCTGCGGAGGATCTTTTCTCTCAATGGAGTTTGCACAGTTGTCTGGCCGTGTGGATCAGCTTGCCGCTGAGGTTCGGAGTATTGCTATCTATCTTGCTGGGTTGCCTGTTGTGGAACCTAGGATTCCCATGCCAGATTTGTTTTTAGGGGATCGAGCTAAGTTTCAGAATTTCAAAAATAATTGTAAATTGTTTTTTGCCTTAAAATCTAAGTCCTCAGGGAACGCAGCGCAGCAGGTTCAAATTATCATCTCTCTCCTGCGCGGCAATCCTCAGGATTGGGCTTTTTCCCTGACACCTGGGGATCCTGTTTTGAGTGATGTTGATGCATTTTTTCAGGCTTTGGGGTTATTGTACGATGAGCCTAATGTCACTGATCAAGCTGAAAAAGCCTTGTTGGCATTAAATCAGGGGCCTTATGACGCTGAATTATACTGTCAGAGATTCCGTAGGTGGGCAGTCCTGACCAAATGGAATGACGACGCTTTGGCAGCCCTTTTCCGGAAGGGTCTGTCAGATAATGTAAAGGATGTTATGGTGGGATTTCCTGTCCCCTCTGGTCTCAATGATTCTATGTCATTAGCGATTCAAATTGACAGACGTTTGCGTGAGCGGAGAAGTATGCGTGGAATTGTGTTGCCTTGTGAACAAGCTTCTGAACCCATGCAGTGTGATAGAGTGGTGTCTGAGGCACAGCGTCATGAGTTTCGAAAGCGCAATAGGTTATGTTTCTACTGTGGTGATGTGTTATGTTACGGTAGCTGAGGAGTGCAGGTAAAAAAGGAAATACACCAGAGCAGTTGGAATCTATGAGATTGCAGTACCCTGACTAACCACCGCAACTAGAGGCAGCCGTGGAGCGTTCCTACGATGGTCCTAGACGCCTCGTCACAGCCTGAGAAACTAACTACACCTAAAGATAGAAATAGGAAAGCTATCTGCCCCGGAGCAGAACCCCAAAGATAATAGAAAGCCCCCAAACATGTAATGGCGGTTAGACAAGAGGAAATACTGACACAGAAAGAAAATAGTATGAGCAAACGCTGGGGCCCAAACTATCTAAATAGAAAAGGACAGGAAGGGTACTTACTGCAATCCCAGAAAACCCTGAAAAACACCAACTCTACTAATTTCAAAATCACCTGAGATCACACGACCTCTACCACCTAAATTAGTTCTCTGGTGTAACAAAAACAGCAGCCACTGAAAAAACTGCAAAAAGCAAAAGTACAAAACATAGTGGCTGGACTAAACTGAGAGGGCAAAAGCCCCCGGAGGGGACCCAGAAGGCCCCCACAGAAGTGCAGGACAAAATGCAAAAATATAGCAAAAACACAAAATAAGAAATTGTCTTATCTGATAGCAGGAGATGCAGACACGACACAGCAGGCTACAAGGGAAACTGGAAAGAAGGATTCAGACCAGAACAATTGATCACCGGCAACCCTGATGGGAAAATGATTCCCTTAAATAAGACCAATCAGTAACACCTGATTCCCAATCCTCATAGTACCGCTTATAACCACCAGAGGGAGCCTCTGCTCAGAACTCATCTCAAACCCATTCACAACAGTACCCCCCCTTGAGGAGGGGTCACCGAACCCTCATTTGAGCAACCAGGTCGGTCAGGATGAGTTCTATGATACGCACGGATAAGTCTCCTAGCATGGATGTCCGAAGCAAACACCCAAGAATTATCTTCCTGACCATAACCTCTCCATTTAACCAAATACTGGAGTCTTCGTCTAGAAAAACGAGAATCCAATATTTTCTCAACCACATACTCCAGATTGCCCTCAACCAAAACAGGGTCAGGAGGCACAGCAGCAGGAACCACTGGCTCAACAAACCTCTTCAACAAGGACTTGTGGAACACGTTATGGATCTTAAATGTCCCTGGAAGAAGCAAACGAAAAGAAACAGGATTAATAATCTCCATGATCTTATAAGGTCCAATGAACCTAGGCTTAAATTTAGGAGATGCTACTCTCATAGGAATATTCTTTGAGGACAACCAGACCAAGTCCCCCACTTTAAACCGAGGACCATCAGTCCTATGCCGGTTAGCAAACCGCTGGGCCTTCTCCTGAGAGAGGGACAACCTCTCCACTACCTGGTCCCAAATCTGCTGCATACGCTCAACAACAGAGTCAACACCTGGACAGACAGAAGCCTCCGTCTGTCCTGAAGAAAATCGAGGGTGAAACCCAGAATTACAGAAAAACGGAGACATCAAAGTGGCAGAGCTAGCCCTATTATTAAGAGCAAACTCAGCCAAAGGCAAAAAAGAGACCCAGTCATCCTGATCAGCAGACACAAAGCATCTTAGATAAGTTCCAATGTCTGGTTTGTTCTCTCAGTTTGACCATTGGTCTGAGGATGAAATGCCGAGGAGAAAGACAATTGAACACCCAGTTTAGAACAAAAAGTCCTCCAAAATCTGGAAACAAACTGGACTCCTCTGTCAGACACAATGTTCTCAGGAATGCCGTGTAAACGAACCACGTGCTGAAGGAACAACGGCACCAATTCAGAGGAGGAAGGCAACTTAGGTAATGGCACAAGATGTATCATTTTGGAAAACCTATCACAAATTACCCAGATGGTGGTCATTCTCTGAGAAACAGGAAGATCGGAAATGAAATCCATAGAGATATGGGTCCATGGTCTCTTGGGCACAGGCAATGGCATCAACAAACCACTAGAGCGAGAGCAAGGCTTGGAGCGAGAGCAAGTCCCGCAGGACTGCACAAATTCCCTGACATCGCGAGACAAGGTAGGCCACCAAAAGGACCGACTAACCAAGTCTCTGGTACCAAAAATTCCGGGATGCCCAGCCAATGCGGAACAATGAATCTCAGACATCACACTCTTTTTCCATTGGTCCGGGACAAACAATTTTCCAACAGGGCAGCGCTCGGGCCTATCCTCCTGACACCCCTCCAGAGCAAGTCTCAAATTAGGCGAGATGGCGGAAAGAACTACACCCTCCTTCAAAATAACAGAGGGATCAGATAGCTCAGGAGAGTCCGCAAGGAAACTCCTCGAGAGGGCATCCGCCTTAACATTCTTAGTGCCAGGAAGAAAGGAAACCACAAAATTAAAACGTGTGAAAAACAAGGCCCACCTGGCCTGTCTAGGATTGAGTCGCTTGGCAGATTCCAGATAGACCAGATTCTTATGGTCCGTAAGGACCACCACCTGATGTTTGGCTCCCTCCAGCCAATGTCTCCACTCTTCAAAAGCCCACTTCATGGCCAATAACTCCCGATTACCCACGTCATAATTACGTTCAGTAGGAGAAAATTTTCGAGAGAAAAAGGCACAAGGGTTACTTTTAGAGGTCTCTGGATCTTTTTGGGACAAAACGGCACCTGCCCAATTTCAGAGGCATCAACCTCCACCTGAAATGGCAGAGAAACATCAGGCTGCCGTAGAACAGGAGCAGAAGTGAATCTCTGCTTAAGTTCCTGAAACGCAGAGACTGCCTCAGGAGGCCAATTCACCACATCAGAACCCTTTCTGGTCAAATCAGTTAATGGTTTAACAATAACAGAGAAATTACCAATAAATTTACGATAAAAATTGGCAAAACCCAAAAACCTCTGAAGAGCCTTTAATGAAGTAGGTTGGACCCAATCACAGATGGCCTGAACCTTGACCGGGTCCATTTCAATAACAGATGGGGACAAAATGAATCCCAGAAATGAGATCTTCTGTACGCCAAAAAGACACTTTGATCCCTTCACATACAGAGCATTCTCTCTCAAAATCTGGAATACAGTTCGAACATGTTTCACATGAGAGTCCCAGTCATTAGAAAAAATCAAGATATCATCCAAATAAACAATCAGAAACTTGTCCACAAAATCCCTGAAAATGTCATTCATGAAGGACTGGAAGACGGAAGGAGCATTAGTGAGCCCAAAGGGCATCACAAGGTACTCAAAATGCCCTTCAGGGGTGTTAAATGCCGTCTTCCATTCATCCCCGTGCTTAATGCGAATAAGGTTATACGCCCCCCTGAGGTCAAGCTTGGTAAACCAAGTAGCGTTTTTCACCCTGGAAAACAGGTCAGAAATCAAGGGTAACGGGTATTGATATTTCACAGTAATATTGTTCAAGAGACGATAATCAATACACGGCCTTAATGAACCATCTTTTTTGGCCACAAAGAAAAAACCGGCACCTAAGGGTGAAGAGGATGGTCTGATATGACCCTTCTCCAATGATTCCTTGATATAAGACTGCATAGTGTCATGTTCAGGTACAGACAAGTTAAAAAGGCGACCCTTAGGGAATTTACTACCTGGCACTAATTCAATAGCGCAGTCATAACTCCTATGGGGAGGTAAGGATGCAGATTTACTTTCGCTAAACACATCAGAAAAATCAAACAAAAAGTCAGGAACATCCTCAGCCTGGGGGGAGGCAGAAAAAACAGGAGTGTTGGTATTAACACATTGGCAGCCCCAACTGGTTACAGACACAGATTTCCAATCCAAAACAGGATTATGAGACTGTAACCAAGGGAAACCCAGCACGATAATGTCATGCAGATTATATAGAACCAAAAATTTGCAGCACTCCTGGTGATCAGGTTCAACCCTCATTATCACCTGAGTAGAAAACTGGGGTTTATTCTCAGCCAAAGGGGTAGAATCGATTCCCAGTAGGGGAATAGACTTCTGTAGGGGTATCAAGGGAAATCCACAACGTTTAGCAAAATCATAATCCATCAGGTTAATAGCTGCTCCAGAATCAACGAAAGCCTGAGCAGAAAATGAGGACAGAGAGCATATCAGAGTGACAGTTAATAAAAACTTAGTCTGAACACTACCCAAGACAACTGAGCGTGCAAAACGTCTTCCCCGCTTAGGGCAGACTGAAATAGCATGAGAGGCATCACCACAGTAGAAACATAACCCATTGCGCTTTCGAAACTCATGACGCTGTGCCCCAGACACCACTCCATCACACTGCATGGGCTCAGCAGCTGGCTCACAAGGCAACACCACTCCACGCATACTTCTCCGCTCACGCAAACGTCTGTCAATTTGAATCGCTAATGACATAGAATCATTGAGACCAGAGGGGACAGGGAATCCCACCATAACATCCTTTACATTATCCGACAGACCCTTCCGGAAAAGGGCCGCCAAAGCGTCGTCATTCCATTTGGTCAGGACTGCCCACCTACGGAATCTCTGACAGTATAACTCAGCGTCATCAAGCCCCTGATTTAATGCCAACAAGGCTTTTTCAGCTTGATCAGTGACATTAGGCTCATCGTACAATAACCCCAAAGCCTGAAAAAATGCATCAACATCACTCAAAACAGGATCCCCAGGTGTGAGGGAAAAAGCCCAATCCTGAGGATCGCCGCGCAGGAGAGAGATGACAATTTGAACCTGCTGCGCTGCGTTTCCTGAGGACTTAGATTTTAAGGCAAGAAACAATTTACAATTATTTTTGAAATTCTGAAACTTAGCTCGATCCCCTGAAAACAAATCTGGCATGGGGATCCTAGGTTCCACAACAGGCAACCTAGCAAGATATGCAGCAATACTCTGAACCTCAGTGGCAAGCTGATCCACACGGCCAGACAACTGTGCAAACTCCATTGGGAGAAAAGATCCTCCCCAGCACCCAGAGATACAGAGGGAAAAAAAAAAAAAAAAAAATGCAACAAACAGAAAAATATCTCTGACAACTTTTCTTCCTTCAAAATATTTTTTCCCTTCTGTGAGTACCATACAATTTTTATGGCCGGTGATACTGTTATGTTACGGTAGCTGAGGAGTGCAGGTAAAAAAGGAAATACACCAGAGCAGTTGGAATCTATGAGATTGCAGTACCCTGACTAACCACCGCAACTAGAGGCAGCCGTGGAGCGTTCCTACGATGGTCCTAGACGCCTCGTCACAGCCTGAGAAACTAACTACACCTAAAGATAGAAATAGGAAAGCTATCTGCCCCGGAGCAGAACCCCAAAGATAATAGAAAGCCCCCAAACATGTAATGGCGGTTAGACAAGAGGAAATACTGACACAGAAAGAAAATAGTATGAGCAAACGCTGGGGCCCAAACTATCTAAATAGAAAAGGACAGGAAGGGTACTTACTGCAATCCCAGAAAACCCTGAAAAACACCAACTCTACTAATTTCAAAATCACCTGAGATCACACGACCTCTACCACCTAAATTAGTTCTCTGGTGTAACAAAAACAGCAGCCACTGAAAAAACTGCAAAAAGCAAAAGTACAAAACATAGTGGCTGGACTAAACTGAGAGGGCAAAAGCCCCCGGAGGGGACCCAGAAGGCCCCCACAGAAGTGCAGGACAAAATGCAAAAATATAGCAAAAACACAAAATAAGAAATTGTCTTATCTGATAGCAGGAGATGCAGACACGACACAGCAGGCTACAAGGGAAACTGGAAAGAAGGATTCAGACCAGAACAATTGATCACCGGCAACCCTGATGGGAAAATGATTCCCTTAAATAAGACCAATCAGTAACACCTGATTCCCAATCCTCACTAGTACCGCTTATAACCACCAGAGGGAGCCTCTGCTCAGAACTCATCTCAAACCCATTCACAACAGTGATGCCTCTCATGCTATTTCAGTCTGCCCTAAGCGGGGAAGACGTTTTGCACGCTCAGTTGTCTTGGGTAGTGTTCAGACTAAGTTTTTAATAACTGTCACTCTGATATGCTCTCTGTCCTCATTTTCTGCTCAGGCTTTCGTTGATTCTGGAGCAGCTATTAACCTGATGGATTATGATTTTGCTAAACATTGTGGGTTTCCCTTGATACCCCTACACAAGTCTATTCCCCTACTGGGGATCGATTCTACCCCTTTGGCTGAGAATAAACCCCCGTTTTCTACTCAGGTGATAATGAGGGTTGAACCTGATCACCAGGAGTGCTGCAAATTTTTGGTTCTGTATAATCTGCATGACATTATCGTGCTGGGTTTTCCTTGGTTACAGTCTCATAATCCTGTTTTGGATTGGAAATCTGTGTCTGTAACCAGTTGGGGCTGCCAATGTGTTAATACCAACACTCCTGTTTTTTCTGCCTCCCCCCAGGCTCAGGATGTTCCTGACTTTTTGATTGATTTTTCTGATGTGTTTAGCGAAAGTAAATCTGCATCCTTGCCTCCCCATAGGAGCTATGACTGCGCTATTGAATTAGTGCCGGGTAGTAAATTCCCTAAAGGTCGCCTTTTTAACTTGTCTGTACCTGAACATGACGCTATGCGGTCTTATATCAAGGAATCATTGGAGAAGGGTCATATCAGACCATCCTCTTCACCCTTAGGTGCCGGTTTTTTTCTTTGTGGCCAAAAAAGATGGTTCATTAAGGCCATGTATTGATTATCGTCTCTTGAACAATATTACTGTGAAATATCAATACCCGTTACCCTTGATTTCTGACCTGTTTTCCAGGGTGAAAAACGCTACTTGGTTTACCAAGCTTGACCTCAGGGGGGCGTATAACCTTATTCGCATTAAGCACGGGGATGAATGGAAGACGGCATTCAATACCCCTGAAGGGCATTTTGAGTACCTAGTGATGCCCTTTGGGCTCACTAATGCTCCTTCCGTCTTCCAGTCCTTCATGAATGACATTTTCAGGGATTTTGTGGACAAATTTCTGATTGTTTATTTGGATGATATCTTGATTTTTTCTAATGACTGGGACTCTCATGTGAAACATGTTCGAACTGTATTCCAGATTTTGAGAAAGAATGCTCTGTATGTGAAGGGATCAAAGTGTCTTTTTGGCGTACAGAGGATCTCATTTCTGGGATTCATTTTGTCCCCATCTGTTATTGAAATGGACCCGGTCAAGGTTCAGGCCATCTGTGATTGGGTCCAACCTTCTTCATTAAAGGCTCTTCAGAGATTTTTGGGTTTTGCCAATTTTTATCGTAAATTTATTGGTAATTTCTCGGTTATTGTTAAACCATTAACTGATTTGACCAGAAAGGGTTCTGATGTGGTGAATTGGCCTCCTGAGGCAGTCTCTGCATTTCAGGAACTTAAGCGGAGATTCACTTCTGCTCCTGTTCTACGGCAGCCTGATGTTTCTCTGCCATTTCAGGTGGAGGTTGATGCCTCTGAAATTGGGGCAGGTGCCGTTTTGTCCCAAAAAGATCCAGAGACCTCTAAAAGTAACCCTTGTGCCTTTTTCTCTCGAAAATTTTCTCCTACTGAACGTAATTATGACGTGGGTAATCGGGAGTTATTGGCCATGAAGTGGGCTTTTGAAGAGTGGAGACATTGGCTGGAGGGAGCCAAACATCAGGTGGTGGTCCTTACTGACCATAAGAATCTGGTCTATCTGGAATCTGCCAAGCGACTCAATCCTAGACAGGCCAGGTGGGCTTTGTTTTTCACACGTTTTAATTTTGTGGTTTCCTTTCTTCCTGGCACTAAGAATGTTAAGGCGGATGCCCTCTCGAGGAGTTTTCTTGCGGACTTTCCTGAGTTATCTGATCCTTCTGTTATTTTGAAAGAGGGTGTAGTTCTTTCCGCCATCTCGCCCAATTTGAGACTTGCTCTGGAGGGGTGTCAGGAGGATAGGCCTGAGTGCTGCCCTGTTGGAAAATTGTTTGTCCCGGACCAGTGGAAAAAGAGTGTGATGTCTGAGATTCATTGTTCCGCATTGGCTGGGCATCCCGGAATTTTTGGTACCAGAGACTTGGTTAGTCGGTCCTTTTGGTGGCCTACCTTGTCTCGTGATGTCAGGGAATTTGTGCAGTCCTGCGGGACTTGCTCTCGCTCCAAGCCTTGCTCTCGCTCTAGTTGTTTGTTGATGCCATTGCCTGTGCCCAAGAGACCATGGACCCATATCTCTATGGATTTCATTTCCGTCCTTCCTGTTTCTCAAGAATGACCACCATCTGGGTAATTTTGATAGGTTTCCAAATGATTACAATTTGGCCATTACCTAAGTTGTCTTTCCTTCGCTCTTCGGAATTGCTCTGTTCCACAGCCGTGGTTGTTTCACGGCATTCCTGGTTACATTGTGTCTGACCAGTGGAGGCACGTTTATTCCGATTCTGGAAGGACTTTTTGTTCTTTACGGAACTCGATGTTCAATTGGGTTTTCCTCGGCATTTCATCCTCAGACAATGGTCAAACTGAGAGAACAAACCAGACATTGGAGACTTATCTAAGATGCTTTGTGTCTGCTGATCAGGATGACTGGGTCTCTTTTTTGCCTTTGGCTGAGTTTGCTCTTAATAATAGGGCTAGCTCTGCCACTTTGATGTCTCCGTTTTTCTGTAATTCTGGGTTTCACCCTCGATTTTCTTCAGGACAGACGGAGGCTTCTGTCTGTCCAGGTGTTGACTCTGTTGTGGAGAGTATGCAACAGATTTGGGACCAGGTAGTGGAGAGGTTGTCCCTCTCTCAGGAGAAGGCCCAGCGGTTTGCTAACCGGCATAGGACTGATGGTCCTCGGTTTGAAGTGGGGGACTTGGTCTGGTTATCCTCAAAGAATATTCCTATGAGAGTAGCATCTCCTAAATTTAAGCCTAGGTTCATTGGACCTTATAAGATCATGGAGATTATTAATCCTGTTTCTTTTCGTTTGCTTCTTCCAGGGACATTTAAGATCCATAACGTGTTCCACAAGTCCTTGTTGAAGAGGTTTGTTGAGCCAGTGGTTCCTGCTGCTGTGCCTCCTGACCCTGTTTTGGTTGAGGGCAATCTGGACTATGTGGTTGAGAAAATATTAGATTCTCGTTTTTCTAGACGGAAACTCCAGTATTTGGTTAAATGGAGAGGTTATGGTCAGAAGACAATTCTTGGGTGTTTGCTTCGGACATCCATGCTAGGAGACTTATCCGTGCGTATCATAGAACTCATCCTGACCGACCTGGTTGCTCAAATGAGGGTTCGGTGACCCCTCCTCAAGGGGGGGTACTGTTGTGAATGGGTTTGAGATGAGTTCTGAGCAGATGCTTCCTCTGGTGGTTACAAGCGGTGCTGGTCTGTCCAGTGAAGATTGTGAGGACTGGGAATCAGGTGTTACTGACTGGTCTTATATAAGGGAGTCACCTTCCCATCAGGGTTGCCGGTGATCAATTGTTCTGGTCTGAATCCTTCTTTCCTGTTTCCCTTGTAGCCTGCTGTGTCGTGTCTGCATCTCCTGCTAACAGATAAGACATTTTCTTCTTTTTGTTTTTGTGCTATATTTCTGCATTTTGTCCTGCACTTCTGTGGGGGCCTTCTGGGTCCCCTCCGGGGGCTTTTGCCCTCTCTGTTTGGTTCAGCCACTGATGTTTGTACTTTTGCTTTTTCCAGTTTTTTCAGTGGCTGCTGTTTTGATTTTGTTACACCAGAGAACTAATTTAGGTGGTAGAGGTCATGTGATTCAGGTATTTTTGAAATTAGTAGAGTTGGTGCTTTTCAGGGTTTTCTGGGATTGCAGTAAGTACCCTTCCTATCCTTTTCTATTTAGTTAGTTTGGGCCCCAGCGTTTGCTCATACTATTTTCTTTCTGTGTCAGTATTTCATCTTGTCTAACCGCCATTACTTGTTTGGGGGCTTTCTATTATCTTTGGGGTTCTGCTCCGGGGCAGATAGCTTTCCTATTTCTATCTTTAGGTGTAGTTAGTTTCTCAGGCTGTGACGAGGCGTCTAGGACCAACGTAGGAACGCTCCACGGCTGCCTCTAGTTGTGGTGGTTAGTCAGGGTACTGCAATCTCATAGATTCCAACTGCTCTGGTGTATTGCCTTTTTTACCTGCACTCCTCAGCTACCGTAACATAACACCTTCCTTAATGTATCTCTAAGTGTGACATATACCAAACTTTACGGACAAAAATGTCGAAAAAGATGACTTTGATGGATACTTTCTAATATAACTCCAAATTTATTCAGCAGTAGGACAATGAATCCTAAGATACAGCCAATGTCATTCAGACCTATCTTCAGCATACAGAAGAATATAAGAGTCCTAAAAGTGTTGATACGGCCCCACACAAAGCCATGATCTCAACATCTCTCAGTCTTTTGGGGTTTACATAAAGACAGAAGAATGTGCACCAGCTTACATCACAGAAGATCTGTGGTTAGCTCTCCAAGATGTTTGAAAGAACTTTACTGCTGAGTTCCTTCAAATACTATGTGCAAGGGTACCTAAAAGAATGGATGATATGATGATGATTTGATGCTCTTTTGAAGCAAATAGTGTTCACACCTAGAGATAAATGGATCAATTTATGGGTCTCAAGTTCAGTGTCCAGGTCAGTGGTACCTGACATGAGGCCCGTGTATCTCTTACCTTCCAGCATCTACAGGGTGGCACTTGATTTTTTGGGGCTGGCATCCAGGGGATGCCAGAAGATAAGAGATTTACAGGTCTCCCATCTATCTGCCAGGTACTACTGACCTGTACGCTGGATTGGAGATCCGCAAATTGATCCACTAGTCCCTTGGTCACACTAAACATTGATTTGATTTAGATTTCCCTTTCGTTCATTACCTTTCCATTTTGTTACTTTATAAAAAAAATATTAACACATATTGTTGTTGCATTCTTTCTTTGTAACAGCTTTTCCACACCTGTCAAAAACTTTTGCACAGTACTATATGTACAATACATCAGTGGTTTCTAGTAGTGATGAGCGAACTTGCTCGATAACATCTTATCCGAGCATGCTCTGGTGTTATCCGAGCATCTGGCGTGCTCGTATATCATGTTCGAGTACCTGCACTGTTAGCCTCAACATATATACACAAAAAAAAATCACAGGCAAATGAGCCGATTGGTACAGTGCCAAAAGTCCCAAATAGGGAGAGAAAGACACCCGCTCTGATTAGACATGCGTGGTACATTCTGATTCTACCCTGTTCTGTCTCTCTATATTATTGATTGTGATACTTTTTATATGATGTATTTTGTTGAATAAAGATTGATTATATTTTTCACCTATTTGCTCCTTTGTTTTCTCCTGCCACACATAGCCTCAACATATGTGGGGATTATGTATCAAACAGGCATTCTCCACAAGTGTTCAGGCTGTCTAACAGCCGCAAATCATGCAGCTGTATAGACCTGAACAAAATATATGAGCACGCCCAGATGCTCGGATAACACCCGAGCCTTCTCAGATAAGACGCTATCCGATCGCGTTTGCTCATCACTAGTTTCCAGCAACAGGATGCTGCATAAAAAACCAAATCACCTGCAGCAGATGTTGACTACTAAAATGATAACTTAAATTAGACATATCAGAACTTTAGCCTCCCACACACATTAAAGTCATTAGAACATGCCAATTTTGACAGTGACAGACATTAAATGTTTTTGAGGCCTCACGATTTTCCTCAAACGGATAGCAAAGGGAATTTATGGATAGGAAAGTTTGAATCCCATTGCATTATCTTTTCTGTTCTTCAGTTTAGATAAGTCACTGAAGGAAGTGTCTGAAGTACCCAATCCAAGCAGTGATGTGTATGGAAGACGGACGATAACCTCATTCCCCTGATGATGCCTGAGGGAGTAAACATGTTGGGGAGGCTAATAGGCGATCAATTTTAATAGTATACACGTGATAGGTAAGAATATATGGAAAGGAGGATAGGGCTTATTCAATATAATTGCGTTACCGTATTTTTCGGACTATAAGACGCACTGGACCATAAGACGCACACCAAATTTTCAAAAGGAAAATTAAGAAAAAAAAATAATGTGTCAAATGGGGGTCCGTCTTACAGTCTGAATTCAGCTTACAAGCGAACGAATCAGCAAAGGTAGAGGAGTGGTCACTGGGGTCGTTCGGTGGTCCAGGCTGGTGCGGTAGTGGTGCTCTGTGGGGTGGCTGTGCTCTGTGGGGTGGCTGTGTTCTGTGAGGTGGCTGTGTTCTGTGGGGTGGTTGGGCACTGTGGGGTGGCCATATACTCACAAATCCGGTGGCGGTCCCAATGCAGCTTCCCTGCGGTGCAGTGGTGGTGTCAGGGCAGCAGCGGGGCTCTGGGCTGCATGGGGGCTCCGCCGGCATTTCATCCTAGTCAGAAAGCCCCCCGCAGCTGCGACGTGGTGCCGGGCTGAAGGAAGGCCGCCAGGGGCCTCCGGTGGCGGTCCCGATGCAGCCTGTGGTGCGGTGGTGGTGTCCGAACAGCAGCGGGGCTCTGGGCTGCGTGGGGGGCTCTGCAAGAATTTCATCCTAGCCGGAAAGCCCCCCGCAGCTGCGACGCGGTGCCGGGCTGAAGAATGGCCACCAGGGGCCTCCGGCAAGATGGACGCCATCTTGCCGGAGGCCCCTGGCAGCCATTCTTCAGCCCGGCACCGCGTCGCAGCTGCGGGGGCTTTGCGGCTAGGACGAAATGCCGGCGGAGCCCCCGACGCAGCACTGAGCCCCGCTGCTGCCCCGACACCACCACCGCATCGCAGCGTAGCTGCATTGGGAGCGCCGCCGCCACCTGACTTTTTGGTATGTTGCGACCATAAGACGCACCCCCATTTTCCCCCAAAATTTTGGGACAAAATGCGTCTTATGGTCCGAAAAATACGGTATATACCGCACAAAACCAGTAGCAATTAGCATTTAGCACTTTACCTATCAAAACTCATAGGATATGCACAGTTAAGGTCCTCCCAATCACGGCAATATGTGTTTTTAATATTAGGGTCTTTTTCATTTTTTCACTTTAAGAGCAGGAATTACATGTTATATTTTAGATAGAGTCTTTAGTTAGGGTATTTTTTGCCTATGACAATATAGTAATGCTAATAATACAACCCTACGCTGACTGCAAAATAGTTCAAATTGTGGTAATTCTCTCACTTCTCCAATATATTGCCTTTGCCCAAACTGAAAATGTTGCTTCTTTTAAGCTGCTGAAAGGGGAATTTCTGATTTCATTTTTAGTTAGGACATATCATACCATAACAACAGTGGGGTCAATGTGCTACACTCCCCATTGATCTCGTTTCATTGAGTTCTTAATAAAGAACTAGAACCCATATAAAATATTCCTCTAAAAAATATATCTTGAAGTGGGAAAAATCAAGAATGGAATGAAATCAAAATGCCTAATTTAACTCGAAAAATATAATTTTATAGCCATTCCATCTTAGTATTCATGTAAAATACCATTAGTTTTGGTATCGGTAATGATGCTTTCACTGCAAAGCAAAACACATCTGCCCTGAGGCGTAGATAATGGCAAAGGGAGGAACACCCTTAAACAATGTCCTATTCTTAAATAATATTCCATCTTCTTACTTGAGTTCACTCCATTAAACTAAAATCAGTACCCAATGTCAATGGTTTAATGTAAAATGCATATAATTGAATACATTTGACATCTTTTGACTACACCTCATTTTGACTTCTCAATTTCAATTATTTTGAATAGACCCTTCCTTGTGCATTTTATTTTTTTATACAATTGTTACTTTCCATGCCTATAAAGTTGAATATGTCTGCCTTAGACTTACTACAACAAAAAGTTACTCTAACAACATACATTTTTTGTAAGATGACTATATTGAAATCAAAGTTGATAATGCTTTTAACAATTAAATAAAAGGTATCCCTATGTACTTTGGACAAATGTATGCCTTTAAGACACTGTTTTGGCATATTTTCCTCCAATCATATTCTACAGGAAAAATTGTGAATAGCTGTTTTCAGCTCCGGCAAGATCCAGTTGTAAACAGTGAATGGAGTGAAAACTGGATAGTCCCATTTACTAGTTACACATTATGTGCAAAATTAGTAGGGCACGTTTATGCAGATTTTACAACTCCAAGATGTATAAACTTGAATGCTTATTGGATTGCCGAACTATTAGGCTGCTTGTTAGCCTTAGAAAAAATGGGTCAAAAAAGAGGTTTAATTGATTCTGAAATTTCAAAAGTGACAATTCTTTCAGATAGATACAATACTCGAAATTGCCAATGTATTGGGGTGTGATCATAGAACCATTTAAAGTTTGTTGCAAATATTGAACAAGGTTGCAGAATTTGTGTTGGGAAAAAAAGACACATATAAAAAGTCATATATTGCGTCTCCTCTTTTCATGTGGTCTCCGGCACTCAGCCCACATCTTTTCCAGCACATGTCAACTGATTTGATCAGTTGTCATTGCCTCTAACAGCCGCGGGTGGAATCGCGATCCAATCTCTGACAACAGCATTTAACATAATCGCACTGGAAGCACGCCACTAGCTCCCCCCATTGGCGGCCCTGTCAGATGATCTCAGAGCACCAATGGGTTGGCTGAAGGAGAACCCCATGGTTGTCAATGCTGATCTGCTATGAGCGCCGCCCTGCTATATGTAGCACAAGCATCTGCAAATCTCCTATGGAGACTATTGAAGCAAGTAAAAAAGTTTTAAAAAATATTTTAAAATGTTTAAAAATATAAAAGTTCAAATCACCCCCCCTTTTGCCCCAGTCAAAATAAAGCAATAAAAAAATATCAAAAATACACATATTTGGTATCTGCTAGTTCAGAAAATGTATAAATGCCATAAATAAGTTTTTTAGGTTGCCGCAACATTGCAATAAAATGGAATAACAGGCAGTCAAAAAACTGTATCTACCTCAAAATGGTATCGCTAAAAGCATCAGCTCAAAGCCCAAAATAAAAGCCCTGACCCAGCCCCAGATCTTGAAAAATGTAGACGTTACGAGTCTCTGAAAATAGTGCTATTTTTTTTTTTTAGCAAACTATGGATTTTTTTTCACCACTTAAATAAAACAGAGTCTATACATATTTGTTCTCTGGAAACACATAATGACCTGGAAAATCATAATGGCAGGTCAGTTTTATCATTTAGTGAACATGGTCAAGAAAATAACGCAAAAACATTATGAAATTGCACTTTTTTTTGCAATTTCACCACACTTGGATTTTTTTTCCCCTTTTTCCAGTACATTATATGGTAAAATCAATGGTGCTGCTCAAAATTAATCTCATCCAGTAATAAATAAGCCCTCACACACTCATATTGATGTAAAAATGAAAAAGTTATGTCTCTGGGAAGGAGGAGAGTGAAAAACAAAAATGAAAAAACGTGAAATGGGGTGAAGAGTTTAACTGTTAAACATTTGAGAAGAATAAAACGTGAAGAACAGAGGAAGCCATTATCCTCCAGTGCTATCATATTACAGAACGGCAACCTTCCTAGAGGGCCCAGAAGTTCAAGGTGTTCAGAACTCAGAGACATCGCCAGGGTAATGGAGGCTGAAACCTGAACACTACTGAACAAGACACACAAGTGGAAACGTCAAGATGTCAAGATATGTGATCATCTGTTTTAAGCTTCTGCGAGACCCAGTTAAAAACAGTGAATGGTGTAGAAACAGTTTAGACTCATTCACTATTTACACAGTGCGCAGAATTATTAGGGAAGTACTTTGACCATATCATCATTCCTATGTGTATTTCCAAGCTTGTAGAAGTGATATAATATGTTTCTGCAGTATCTATGTATGTATGGGTGACTGACTGAAAAGGGAGTGATGGGTTTGGGAGCAACAAGCTCATGTGAGGTGTCAGCTGAACTGCTCTCCTGCACTTGCTCCCTCACACCTCTGGCTAATTGCAGTGTATGGAGCCTCTCTTGAAAGTCATAGACCGTGGCACAACCATGCATGTGCTCAAGTAGGGTCCCAAACCAGAAAGTATAATATAATAAAACTTGGCACTCAGCTTGATATTAAATAAGAAGATTTAATGCAGTCCAGGAGTAGTACATCAGTTTCACAAACGTTTTGGTCATGCGGTGACCTTCATCAGTGTAACGATTGCTTGTAGAGTGGGGGAGTCATGAATGTTGTGAACCGAATAGTAGCAGTCCTGAATAGAGTTGAGCGAAACAGGTCGTTCAGATTCAAAAGTCGCCGACTTTCGCTAAATTCAGGTTTCATTGGCTGAAACACGACCATAGCGTGAGGTCGGCTATGCGGTCGTCAAATCGAGCGCCAAAGTCGAGTTTCCCAGAATGCTTTCAGGCACCTTTTTTCAGCCAATGAGCAAGGACGTACACTGTGAGCAACGAGATGACATGGGCAGCGTCCTTCACCATCTTAGGCCTCTTTCACACATCCGGCGGGCGCCTTGCGGCGCCCCCGGCATTTTGCCGCAGCGCCGCATCAGAAAACCTGATGCGCCGCATGCGGCTTTTTTTCGCATTGACATGCATTAGCGCCGGATGGCTCCGCATGTCAGTGCGTTGCATGCGGTTTTGTCCGGATGCGGCGCAAATGTACATTGCGGCGGCCGGACAAAACGCAGCATGTAACGTTTTTTTGTTTTTGCCGGATGGTTTCTGATGTCTCCGGGCATCAGAAACCATCCGGCAAAAAAACCGCATGCGGCCGCCGGCGGCTCATCAGGTTCTCTGATGCGGCGCTGCGGCAAAATGCCGTGGGCGCCGCAAGGCGCCCACCGGATGTGTGAAAGAGGCCTTAGAGAAAAGCATTGCAGTGATTGGCTTGCTTTGGGGGGCGTCATAGTGTCTATAAAAGCCCTGACCGCTGACCGCAATTTTACTTCTGCTGATCTTAACAGTAGGGAGAGGTTGCTGATGCTGTTTATCAGTAGGGAGAGAGTTAGGGCTGGAAAGAGTTCTTATGTGCTTGTGCTGATAGGATTTTTCTTGTGTGCAGCAGCGCTGGTTATTGGCTGCCTGCTAGCTGTATTGCTGTGTGTACACTGCAGTGCAGAGTGCTTTTTACACAGCACTAATACTTTTATTCTTTTTTTCTGCAAAGTTACTGAGCGTCAAATCCATACTGAGAGCGTCTGTGTGTGACTCCGGAAATATATACAGAGATTTAAAATTACATCAACACTGTATACAGCTGAACGCTACTGATACAGTACCATATATCTGCTGTTATTTTGGATACATTTTCCCAAACATGAGGAAGTATGGTGGAAGAGGACGTGGGTGGGGGGGGCCAGCTGTTATTCCCCATTAACTTGCATTGGGGTCAGTTTTCATTTTTTTGTTGACCTCCAACTTTTGCCGCGAGCTAGTCGACCGATCTCGTTCGACTCGACTTTTGCGAAAGAAACCCGACTCAACCCGAAAAAAGGCAAAGTGGCTCATCTCTAGTCCTGAATTATGCATTATGAACCTAATTCCATGCACATAGGAGAAGAGTGCATATCTGGAATGCTATAGTCCGGGGATCTAGGTCCTATGGTTGTTGCAGTAATGACTGCTAATTGACCTGGGATCCTCCGGGTATCTAAAATCCCGGATCTATTAGCAGGACTACAACTATTCGGTTCACTATATTCATGACTCCCCCTTCTTATCTAATTTCAAGCTGAGTGCCAAGTTTTATTATATTATGGAGCCTCTGTTATCTCCTGTCACACCTTTATTTTCTTCTGTTTCCCACCTTTTTGCTTCTCCTGTCCTTTCTCATGTAGAGGCATAGTGCTGAGTGGTCTCTCTCAGGGGGAAGGCATAGTGCTGAGTAGTCTCTCTCGGAGAAGGCATAGTGCTGAGTAGTCTCTCTCAGGGGAGGTATAGTGCTGAGTGGTCTCTCAGGGGAAGGCATAGTGCTGAGTAGTCTGTCTTATGGAGAGGCACAGTGCTGAGTGGTCTCTCTCAGGGGAAGGTATAGTGATGAATGGTCCCTCTCAAGGGAAGTAATAGTGCTGAGTGGTCTCTCTCAGAGAGAGGCATAGTGCTGAGTGGTCTCTCTCAGGGTAAGGCATAGTGCTGAGTGGTTTCTTGAGGGAAGGCATAGTGCTGATTGGTCTCTCTTAGGGAGAGGCATAGTGCTGAGTGGTCTCTCAAGGGTGGTATAGTGCTGAGTGGTCTCTCTCAGGGAGAGGCATAGTGCTGAATGGTTTCTCTCATGGAGAGGCATAATGTTGAGTGGTCTTTCTCAGCGGAGGAACAATGCTGAGTGGTGTCTCATGTAGAAGCACAGTGATGAGTGGTCTCTCTCAGGGGGAGGTATAGTGCTGAGTGGTCTCTCTCAGGGAAAGGCATAGTGCTGACTGGCCTCTCTGGGGAAGCATAGTACTGAGTAAGCTCTCTCAGGGGAAGGCATAGTGCTGAGTGGTCTCTCGGAGAAGCATAGTGCTGTGGTCTCTCTCAGGGGAGGTATAGTGCTTAGTGGTCTCTCTCAGGGGCAGGCATAGTGCTGCGTAAACTCTCTCATGGAGAGGCACAGAGCTGAGTGGTCTCTCTCAGGGGAAGGCATAGTGATGAGTGGTCTTTCTCAAGTGAAGGCATAGTGCTGAGGGGTCTCTCTCAGGGGAAGGCATAGTGCTGAGTGGTCTCTCGGGGAAGGCATAGTGCTGAGTGGTCTTTCGGGGAAGGCATAGTGCTGAGTGGTCTCTCAGTGAGAGGCATAGTGCTGTGGTCTCTTTCAGGGGGTGGTATAGTGCTGAGATGTCTCTCTCAGGGGAAGGTATAGTGCTGATTGGCCTCTCTCATGGAGAGGCATAGTGCTGAGTGGTCTCACTTAGGGGGATGCATAGTGCTCAGTGGTCTCTCTTAGGGAGAGTCATAGTGTTGAGTGGTCTCTCTCAGGGAGGGGCACAGTGCGGAGTTGTCTCTCTCAGGGGCAAGCATAATGCTCAGTGGTCTCTCTCAGGGGGATGCATAGTGCTAAGTGGTCTTTCTCAGGGGGAGGCATAGTGCTAAGTGGTCTCTCTTAAGATAAGGCATAGTGCTCCTGCTGCAGGAGGGTTATACCACCTGCTGAGAGACACCTTAGAGTGTTGCCTGAGATTACACGCTCATCTCACCACTTGGCAGAAGAGACTCTGCATACTATACAAAGTGATACAAATGTTTCCATACTGTCTAACTTGTTTTGTAGCCTAGATCAACCAATCAGAAGACATCTTTCATAATTTTTACTGCTCTGGGTAAATGGAATTTACACTGTGATTGGTTGTTGTTAGTAACCTGGGCTGTCTGTCAGACAGTGTTTACAAATGAGGCCCAGGGCCTTCTTCCTATTCATGAAAACTTTGGAATAAATCATTTTTACACACTGAAACAAAATTACAGATGTTATTAGTTTTCCTTTTTTCATATGCCACTCATTAAAATATTTCTACAAATTCTATGGCACCACCAGCTATAGAAATCAAAGCTAGTCATACAATAAAAGTGGTAACAAGATAGGTTTTTATGTGAAGTATTTCACAACTGAAAAATCAATAAACATCCTATTGAAATACAACGGAACATTTTAAATAGTTTTCTGATATTCTTTGTTCTTTTCATGTAAAAGCTATTCTTAATCCATTATTCTTTCCCCCAATTTTAACTAAAATTATATTTTGATATACAGATCTAAGTAATATTACCAGAAATAAAAGAAAAAAATAAAAAGCGGGAAGCCTTGTGATATTTTATCACGATCTGTCCATTTGACCTGATCATTTCAGGTTATTGACTGCATTCAGCTCCCCAGTCCTTATGTATGTGCTTCTTCAGTAAAAGCATCAGCTAATGAAAATACATTACACCTACAGTATTCTTGCAATCAGAAAACATCACATTTCATTTCATTTCAAGTCCATTATCAAAGAAAAAACTCTGCATATGGCCACAGAGAAACAAGTATAGGTGCACTGTCGAAATGGTAATCATGTGGGGAGTAAACATCTAAGTATTACATTTGATCAAAAACTCATGCGGCGGCATCAATGAGTCAGAAGGAAGGAAAGTTAATGTTTGCAATATGGCTGTAATATCGCAAGGGCAAGGCAAATATTGTATAGTAGTGCACCACTCCAGGGTCACGCATTGTGGTTGTGTGCTCTGTGACCCAGTTCCCAATATTACATTTTCTCAAACTGTTCTGTCTTGTGATCCACGAAAATCAGATTAACCTGGGTATATGACCCTAATATCAATGTGAATTAATGCTTTGAGCTTCCCATGGTGACACAGAAAAAATATTTACATTTCAAGAGCTGTAGACCCACGAGTAGGGAACACAGAAGCCGCTCATGGCTCCTCAGCCATTGATTGCATAACAGTAAAAGAGTTCTTATTTCAGGAGCATAAAGGGACTGTCTCTTGCTCCTATTTCAGGAACGCACTGACCATTAAACTCCTGGCTTCTCGCTTGCTGAAAGGCTGAAGGTGGTGCACTCATAACTAATTGGCACTTTGCTCTCACAGAATGGTTGTGTCACCAGTCTGAACTGTGCGTTCTCCGATGCTGCAAGCAGAAGCAGCTTTACCTTTGAAGCATAGGAGGAGATCAGAGGCATTGAATCAGGCACGGTCCATCGATCTGGCCAACTTTACAGCAGAGCTACTTGTCTAGTAGATTGGCCACTATGGTGGAGACTGGTAAACTATGCAACAAAAATGAAAAGTCCCTCTATCCTTAAGAAGCGAGAGTGTTTTTAATAAAAAATAAAATGGTAAAGTTGCTTATTTTTATAAGTACTTTGCAATATGAGCCAGTTACAAACTTGGGAATAACCTATTATGTATTCAGGAACAATAAGTATTGGTGAGCTTATGTTGCCAGAGTGTCTGCCAAGACTGGCTTGAGAAAGGTTCATAACACAGAACTGACACGTTGCTACTGCCACTATGGGCTAATAAAAAACTGTTTGTTTTTTTTGCCATATTGCTTGGTGTGCTGCCTTCATTTGTTATTTTTTTGTCTGCATCCTCCTTACCCTGATGTTGCTCCTGCTTTTCTATTTTTGTATAGATAGATAGATAGATAGATAGAATAGATAGATAGATAGATAGACAAATGCAAAAATGGGACACAGCAGCACTCTGTAGGGACCAAGATATATGCCAACATGAGATCTAAACTACATTGTTGCTGAATAAAATGTACTTACAAAAAAAAAGGTACTTACAAAAATGAGCGTTCTTAGCGCATAAATTGGCCACTTCGTGCATGCCCATTAACCACGGCAACGTGACGACCTTCTGATGGGTCCCATTGACCTAAACATGCCTCTCTTGTTTAAGGTGATAGGACTCCTCAGAAGGAAGTCACATTGCCATGGTTGGTTGATGGGCATGCATGAAGTGGCCAATTTATACACTAAGAACCCTCATTTTTATAAGTACATTTTATTCAGTAACAATGTATTTTAGATCTCGTGTTTGCATATATCTTGGACATTACAGAGTGCTGCTGTGTCCCTTATTTTGTATGTTATGCAGTCACTGCAGCTTGCAACCTGTTCACACTATATGGAGGTGCTGGTCAGGTTTTTTTTTGTAGATAGAAAAGATAGATATATATTTAGACAGACACACATATAGATAGATTGATTTGATAGATGGACACACAGATATAGATAGATATGAGATAGATAATGAACAGACAGGTCTTCATCCTGCAGTGCTGTGTAGCTGGCGGCAGCATCTTAGGCCTGCAATGACTGTATCCTTGGCAACTAAGCAATAGTTAAAGCAGCGCAGTGTTTGTTTAAAACGTGATGTGAAAAGTAATCACAGGAGCTGGAATTCTATGGAAATTCTCTTTTTTCGTGTTATGTGTCTAAGAGCATTAACAACTGTTCTGCAAACAACAAAGCGACCGAATGCTGAACGCAGAGAGTGGTGGAAGTAACAATTTCCCTATTACCGATATTTATGTATCAATCCAAAACTTCCCAAATGCACATTTTTATGCTCCATGCTTGGAATGTATCAAAGAATATTGATGTGGTGCTCGGTGAGGTACATTACAAAACACGGTAATACAAAACACGGCTGGTAGGAAATGCAAACTAATTTGGCAAACAAATATTTCGGGTCATCCTTCAAAACATTTACAATTCACAATGTCAGAATGCAGTCACAGTTGCCATTTGTTTTGTAGTACTTAGTAAAACAAACGTTTATGTGGTGTACAACACCGCCCAAGGCTTACATATACTGAACCCAAGAATGACTATCAATAATAAATGTGCATATATTATATTACAGAAAGGTCTTTTTTTTTCTTCTTCACTTTTATGGAAGGGAGATTACAGTGGCACCAAATAAAGTTCATTTACATACTGTTTCAATATACTTTTCACAGTCCTTCTTTACAGCTTTCAAGATCTCTGCTAGCAGTCATTTATTAGGAACTTTCATTGTTTTCTAGGGGATAAAAAACTGAACTGAGGATTTGGTGATCCCAGATGAATATTTGTGCATTTCATGACCGGGGCAGATTGTTTTCCTCTAGAAGAAAATAAAAAAGTTATGTTCACACAATTGAATGGGTAAATCAATGTGTGAATCCATAGCAGGACAGTCTGCAGTTATGTGCGGAAACATAATAGCATTAGAGATGAGCAAACATCGTCGGTTCCCTTCTTATTTTGCAAGCTACAGCGCTTACCGAAGAAGCCGCATCTGGGACCCGGATACCTGGAGCACTCCCGATGATCAGCTGTTCGGCGCTGCAGCTGCATGTGTCGCGGATGTGTGACAGTCACAACTCATACATGGAGAGCCTGTGTGTTGTGACAGCACCGAACAGCTAATTATCGGGAGCGCTCCAGGTATCCGAGTTCCCTATGCAGCTTTTCAGTAAGCGCTGTAGCTTGACGAATAAGGAGAAAGCCGACAATGTTCGCTCATCTCTAGTCAGCATTACATTTCTGCCTCAGAATCTGCTAAAAATTTACAATGAAGAAAAACACTTGGCAGACGAGGAAAAAAGGGGGACTCCAGCTTCCATAAAATGAATGAAACTTTATTTGTGTAAATTACACATAAAACCTCCTGGTTCAAGATAGGAGTGCACTACATAGCACACACAGCTGTGACAAAGACCGCATCTAGGTCGAAACGCGTCGCTATTGCCCGTGCTATGTAGTGCACTCCTATCTTGAACCAGGAGGTTTTATGTGTAATTTACACAAATAAAGTTTCATTCATTTTATGGAAGCTGGAGTCCCCCTTTTTTCCTCGTCTGCCAAGTCTCAAGTCCATGGTCTGGATTTCCCTCCGTGCATCCTCCAAGTTGGTGAGCTGGCTGGAACCTTGTTCCTATTTTTTCTTTTCTTATATGGAAGAAAAACACTGTTCATACCCATAGGGGTCAGTAACTTACAGCTCCATAACTATAACTCCCTGCCTGGGTGTCAGAACCTTTTCAATCTGATATTTATGACTTATCCTAATCAACAGCTAAGTGGTGGACAACAGAATCCCAGAATCCCGTAGAATGTAAGTCCGCAAGGACAGGGTCCTCTCCCCTCTGTACCAGTCTGTCATCGTAAATTTGTTTACAGTAAACGATATCTATAACTTTGTATGTAACCCCTTCTCATGTACAGCACCATGGAATTAATGGTGCTATATAAATAAATAATAATAATAACCACTTTAAATATTTTGGGATGTTTTTGAATATGTAATACTTCAAAACTCTTTTAACTTCAGTAGAAAGATTACAGTACCCCTACGTTTGCTACAGTGTTCTAAACATTTTCAAAAACCAAAAGGTTCTCAGGTCAAATTCCTATACTATTCAACCAAGGAGCAGAGGCAGTCCCACTTTGCATCGAGTGAAAATCATAACATGGTGGTAATATATAGGAGAAGGTGTAAATAAACAGTATTCTTGTTTTCCAGTAATAATAATGATAAGCAGCAGCTATTATAGAATCATATATAGCAGTGGAATGTTATATTACAGCATTTGGTTACGACTTCACTCTTTGGATTTGTAATATAGCCCTTAGGGAAAGATTGTGTCTTCACACTGAGAATCAATTTCTTGTATTTTCTGTTCCGACCCTGAAGATTTTACAATGCAAATAGGAAACCATCTCAGAATCCATGGCAACAGATTCAGTCAACTCAGGTGCTTATCCGCAATTCTTTTAAGCTGCCTTCAGTCAGTTTTGTATTTAGGATTGATAGTGGTTTTATGCGTTGCTGGGTGTTTTTATCATAATGACATTGCGCAGCCTTTATTTTAATAGCTTCAACAAAGGGAGACATAAAAATATAATATCAAAACTGAGAAGTGGTTGAACTGTTGTCACAGCAACTAAAGCCTATGTGTCATTATTTCTAATGAGGGAAAGGAAATTAAAGTTGAACTTTGGCTTGACATGGCAACTTTTATCCATTGACAAAGTGTAAACACATGAGGTCCATTGTATCGCCACTATGCTATGTGTTGCAGGATAATCAAGGTTTGCCAGTTCAGAATGGAAATTGTAAGAGATTGTTAGGAGTATAACTTGGCAATAAAGTAATGACCTTTATGATGGCAAAAACATTTCACAATTCATAGGCAAAAGTTTGTCAATAGCATGGAGGTGCATGGACATCATGAATAATGGCTAGCTCAATGGAGATGGGCATAGGTTTGAAGATAATGTCAAATGACATTTAAATGTCATGGTTCCCAGGGGCAATATATCATGACAAGTCTTCTTGGCTACAGTACCAAATGACACAATTTCCATTTCAGGTAAAAACCACAATAACATAAAGTAGAGTGGAAATCATAGCGTATGTTTAAGTATTTACAAGAAGAGCAATCCCCTACATCTTATATTTTCCCCTCTCTAAGGACAGAGAAATTATGTTTTATGTTTTTGTTAATTCTGTTTGTCACTACTATTGTTTTTTCAGCAAACATTAAAAATTGTGATTAATGTCATCAAACTACTTTGTCCCTACTTTCTGGGCAAATTTAGTATCCCGCCATCCTACCTTCTTGTTTCTGGCAAATATTACTTTTTTATTACCAAAATGTCCTTGCTCTGGATTCAACTGTCCTCTTTGTACTGGCAGGGATAGTTCTGCTTCTATAACAGAATTATTTGAGGCCTAAGTGGTACAATATTAGAATTATAATATTAGTGTGATTGTTCTGTTATTCTGGGCTTCAACTTAAACTTGGCAGATGTCAAAGATATCGTCTTCGCTAAATGTATAGTTTCATGGTGGGTGAGACAATGTTCAAAAATTTAATTGACAATGTAAAACAGGATTGCCAACCGTCCCGAGATTCCATGACAGTCAATAAAAATAGGGCACTTTTTTGCTCTCTCTGTAAAAAAAAGGTAGGGAGTGATTTTTTGAAGCTGAAGAAACTTATACAGATTATTACTATGACTGTAATAAGAAGTTTTGACAGTTTATAGTGAATGTGGCTCATTGTCATTCTATCAGAATTATGGGCTGTAGCAGACATGTATCACTTCTTATCATAACGATTTATTATGTTTTTTCAGTGTGTTCGTAAAAAACATATTGTCTGTTTGTGATTTTCTGATAAGATGACCAGAAAAATAATATAAGTTTATAGATACAGTCCACCCATTCAATATATTTACATTGTTCATTCTGGTTTCTGGGCAATCCACTCAAATGTGCATGGAAAAAGCGTGTGAAGAATAAAGCAGCTTTGTTCAAGTAACGATAAAAGGTTTTTCAATCCAGCAGAATGAATACAAAAATTCTTTGTTGTTCACTAAAATAGTGGCATGGACATACTCTTAATTTTAGACATAGTGATATCTATGGTTAAGAATCAGCCAGAATCGAAATGGGTCACAATTTTTTTATGCTCATGACTAGTGTTGAGCGATACTGCTCGATATCTAAAAATATCGGATCGGAATGGTATCGCCGATATCACTAAATATCGTCGATATCCGATTCCGATACCGGAAGTCCAATATAAGTCTATGGGAACCAAATATCGACATTAAAAAAAACCATTCTTGCCTTGTTGGTTAATTGTACATGAAGGAAAACAACAAAGACTAATGTAGAATGTATTGGGGGAGGTTGAGGAGACAATAAAGGCATACATGTTTAACCCAATGCATTGGAATAGCATTAATATATTTTTTTTTGGAAATACGTTTGGATTGACTAACAAATTGACAATGTTGTTAACCTTTTTTTATTTTGGCAAATATGTATGTTTCACAACTTCCATGCTCTTCACCTTTTTAACTTTTGCCAGTGCCACACTTTCTCCTTCATAATCTTCAGCAGCAGCATCATCTTTCTCATCAAATTATTCTTCATCTTCACCTTCTTAATCTTCTTCTTAAACTTCTTGCTATTCATGTTTTTGTTTACATTACTCATATTGTTATTATTAAACTAATTAATCTTCTTTATATTCAAATTCTTCATCTTCTTCCTCTTCATCTTCTTCATCATATTCTTATTTGTGACCGAGATTCCTGTACTTGTAATCTGTAAAAGTATGAATTGTTCATCCTTCCGTTCTTGCTGTCACAAAAGATTTAAATTACAACAGTATTTGTCCGTGTTCAGTTTAGCCTGCAGCAGCAGCAGGCATTTTCCAGGGGCACCACGAGGAGGAACGGACTCACCCCCATACACTGCTTAGTCTTCTTCTGCTTAGAATTTAGAGCATATATTTTGCTCTTCATTTTGGTCTTATACTTCATGTTCTTCTGCTTTTTGATCTTCTGCTTATTGTTCTTCTGTCTCTTGTTCTGTATCTTGTAGTTTGTCTTAACCTTCTTTGTCCTGTTGGTGATCTTCTTCTGGGTAATCTTTTATTTTTTCTTTGTGATGGTGTTCAGGCTGGTTGGCTTCATGCTCGTCGTCCTTGTTGTCGTCATCTTCTTCTGGTTGTTCTTTAAGGTCGTCTAATTTCCGAGAAACAGCTGACGTTACTGGAACCCTGACGGGTATCAGATGGAGCAAGAGACAATGGAAGTAACGAGGACCAGCTGACTGTGCTGGAACCCGGACGGGTAGCAGAAGGAAAAGAGGCAATGTCACAACCGAGTACCAGCTGACGTTACTGTAACACGGTTACTAAGCAGGAGGTACCTGTGCTCCAAAGCACTACCAAGGACCAGCAGACGTTGGTGGAACTCGGATACGGAGATGGAGGCACCTAGGCCAAAGGCACTGGGGAGAACCACTTGACGGTACTGGACCCCGGACGGGTAGCAGAAGGAAAAGAGGCAATGTCACAACCGAGTACCAGCTGACGTTACTGTGACACGGTTACTAAGCAGGAGGTACCTGTGCTCCAAAGCACTACCAAGGACCAGCAGACGTTGGTGGAACTCGGATATGGAGATGGAGGCACCTAGGCCAAAGGCACTGGGGAGAACCACTTGACGGTACTGGACCCCGGACGGGTAGCAGAAGGAAAAGAGGCAATGTCACAACCGAGTACCAGCTGACGTTACTGTGACACGGTTACTAAGCAGGAGGTACCTGTGCTCCAAAGCACTACCAAGGACCAGCAGACGTTGGTGGAACTCGGATATGGAGATGGAGGCACCTAGGCCAAAGGCACTGGGGAGAACCACTTGACGGTACTGGACCCCGGACGGGTAGAAGAACGCACCCATGAAAATGTAAGTTGACAGGACGCAAGCCGTCCGCAGTTACCGAATCACACAGTCCTACAGTGGGTGCTTGTCCTATTGTCACAATGTAAACCGCCTTTATTTACATATCCCACAGCACATATAGGAATCACCTAAACTGCAGGCACCATAGAGTCGGCTAACCCGAATGCAACACGACAGCACAACTTATTGGAAGATACTTGACGTTCACACTGCCAGGAAACAGCTGTCGTGCTGTAACCAGGCTGGCCAGGAGTCAGTACCCCTGCCAATTACTTACGAGCAACAAATGGCGGTGTTGTAGCCCAGGGAGTAGAGTTCAGGTGGTAGAAAGATGAACATAACAGGAGACATGGAAAACGTTGCCAAACAGTAATTTAATCTGAAAACGGACAGGCAAATTCAGGTGAGATCCATGCCTTGTTCATTTTCAGAAAAGTAAGCCGGTCTACATTCTCTGAGGATAGTCGCATGCGACGGTCTGTTACTACACCACCTGCAGCACTAAAGACACGCTCAGATAATACACTGGCAGCAGGGCAAGCCAGCACCTCCAATGCATACTGGCTAAGCTCTGGCCATGTATCCAACTTAGAGACCCAAAATTTGAAAGGGGAAGAGGCATCTGGGAGTTCACTTAGAGGGAAAGCCAAGTAGTCTGTCACCATCTTACGGAAACGTTTCTTCCTGGTGACTGGAGCCGTCTCGGATGGTGTAGACCTTGCTGGCGCTGTCACAAAACTTTGCCACATTTGTAACATACAGTTCTTGCCCTGTGCAGAGGCGCTGCTTCTCCTCCCTCTGTTGTAGAGGTGTCTACACTGCCTCGACGCACAGAGCTGCTTTGTAAAGCAGTAGCAGCAGCAGCAGCTCTCTCAGCTGGAATGTACAACAGTATGGATTGCACCAGTGTGTCTTGGTACTCCTGCATTTTACGGTCCCGGTTCACCGGTGTGATGAGGGTTTGTAAGTTGTCCCGGTAGCGAGGGTCTAGGAGGGTGTACACCCAATAATCTGACGTGCTGAGAATGTGGGCGATGCGGCGGTCGTTTCTCAGGCACTGAAGCATGAAATCAACCATGTGCTGCAGACTCCCAACTGGCCAACAAAGGCTGTCCTCTGGAAGAGGAGTCATCTCTGTCTCCTCTGCATCACCCCACCCTCGCTCTACATACTGACTACAGCGTTGTGTACCTCCCTCTGTAGGGATTTCTTCCTCCTCCATTGACTCCTCCTCCTCATCCTCCTCACAAAGTGAGCCCTGCCCAGCCCTTTGTGAGGAACCACGTTGCGCTGACTGTCCTGAAGGTAATTGAATTTGTGACTCCTCATCCTCCACCTCTTCCAAAACCTCTTCCTTTAGTGCTTTCAGTGATTTCTGAAGCAGGCAGATAAGGGGGACAGTCATGCTGACTAGTGCATCATCTGCACTCGCCATCCGCGTTGAGACATCAAACGCACGCAAAACGTCGCAGATGTCCTTCATAGAGGCCCACTCAGTAGTGGTGAAGTGTGAACGGCGCAAATTGCGAGTTGATTGCGCCTGTTGCAGCTGATACTCCATTACTGCTGGCTGCTGCTCACACAACCGCTCCAACATATGTAACGTGGAATTCCACCTGGTGGGTACGTCACATATGATGCGATGTTCAGGAAGGCAAAATCTGACTTGCAGAGCTGCAATGCGCGATCTGGCCATGCTGGAACGTCGCAAGTGAGCGCACTCTAGGCGGACCTTGTGCAGCAGTGCATCAAGCTCCGGATAGTCCCTCAAAAAACTCTGCACGACCAAGTTGAGCACATGTGCCAGACATGGTATGTGAGTGAGGTTGCCAAGGCCCAGAGCTGCCACCAGATTTCGGCCATTGTCACACACTACCAAGCCTGGCTGGAGATTAGCTGACAAAAACCACACGTCGCTCTCCTGCTTGATGGCATCCCAGAGCTCCTGCGCTGTGTGGCTTCGATTCCCCATGGAAATTAATTTCAGGACGGCCTGTTGACGTTTGGCCACGGCTGTGCTCATATCGGTCGCAACAGGTAAGCGTTCACGGGTCCATGTGGAGGTATACCGTGACGGCTCGTGCAGCGATGATTCTGAGGAACTGGAGTAGGAGGAGGAATCAATGTGTACAGACTGGATTCCTGCAATCCTTGGAGTTGGCAGAACACGTACAGCGCCACTGGCAAGATCTGTACCCGGCTCCACAACATTGACCCAATGGGCAGTGAGGGAAAGGTATCGTCCCTGGCCATGGGTACTGGTCCACGCATCGGTGGTCAGGTGGACCCTGCTACTGACGGCGTTTAGTAGCGCATGTTTAATGTTTCCCTCCACATGTTTTTGCAGAGCAGGGACAGCTTGCCTGCTGAAATAAAATCGGCTTGGCACATTATATTGTGGGACTGCCAATGCCATAAAGTTCCTGAAACTGTCAGTCTCCACCAGCCTGAATGACAGCATTTCAAGGGACAGGAGTTTTGCAAGGCCAGCATTCAGAGCCTGTGCTCGTGGATGGTTTGCAGAGTATGGCCATCTTTTATCCCATGCCTGTGTTACCGATGGCTGTTTTTTGTTCTGGGAGTGTGACGATGACTGTGAACTTGCTGCTGTGGGTGGAATAACAGTTTGTCTATGGACAACAGTGACCGAGATTCTTCCATGGAGATCCTGTGAGGAAGCCGAACCAGGTGTGTGTGAGCTGGAGGTAGAGGCTCGAACACGACCTAAAGATGTAGGTGCTGCTGTAGGTTGGCCTACATCTCCAGTGTGTCTTTGTAACTCAGCTATGTGCTTTGTCCGTACATGTTTCCACATATTTGTGGTATTCAGGTTACTGATATTTTTACCTCTTTTAACTTTTTGCTTACACAGCTTGCATTGAACATAGCAAATATCATCTACAAGTCTGTCAAAAAAGGACCACGCAGTGCAAGTCATGGGAGTGCCAATTTTGACATTTCTAAGAGAACTGCTCCCAACAGGTGCCAAACTGGAGGCTACAGGCAAGCGAGTCTGCAGCCTACCTCTCCCTCCTCTTTGTACCGTTGGGACAATCTCTTCCTCAGAGCTGCTCCCACCACCTTCCTGTTGCTCACGCCATGTTGGGTCTCGGACTTCATCATCTCCACTACCCTCTTCCAACACCTGCTGCTGTTGGATGGTCTGGGCAGCACCATGCTCCACAAAACCTGGCACCTGATGCTCATCATCATCATAAGATGCGTTCTGCGGTGTGCTGTCCATCGGCACTGGCTCACCCGCCTCTTCAGATTGAGAGAGACACAGCTGTTGCGCATCACTGCATACTCCCTCTTCTTCAAATTGCAGAATGCTGCTTGCCTGTGCCCGTGTTTGTGAGCCAACAGATTCTGAGAACAGAAGCAGAGACTCAGCTGGCTCCTGTACAGAACTCTCTGACTGCCTGGGCAATTTGACAGGCGGTGAACAGACAGATGGTTGCTCAACAGTGTTGTGTTCCTGAGAGGAGGTGGAAGGAATTGAAGTCGATGCATTGGCTGCCATCCAACCAACAACGGCTTCAATTTGTTCTTCCCGCAGCAGGGGGGCACGCCGAGCTCCTACCAAAGTGCGCATAAAGGAGCGCTCACGGGGAAAACTGGTGGATGCTGTGTCACTGAGGGCGGCAGCAGCCACAGAATCCCCACGTCCTCTCCCTGCTGAAACTCCACGGCCACGACCACGTGCCTTACTCACTGACTTCTTCATCTTGGTAGATTGATAAAGAAAGTCAGAAAAGTTATAAGGCCTAAGTGTGGTTATTACGCAGAGACTGAAGTGAACACTGAAACACAACTGTTCACAATCTGTGAAAGGCTACTCCTTTGTCTACTTCTATAGTGTTTGCAACCAATGTATTGTATATGGATGGAAGCGCGTCACACTAATAGATTATATTTAAATGGAATGGAGCAGAACCAATTGGAGATAAATGAAAAGGATGAGGCACTGAGACACGCTCAGCAGAGTACAAGCAGCAGTGCTTGAACAAGTAACTGGAGCGTGATGTGCACTCAAAAAATAAAAAACACAGACTGAAGTGAACACTGAAACACAACTGTTCACAATCTGTGAAAGGCTACTCCTTTGCCTACTTCTATAGTGTTTGCAACCAATGTATTGTATACGGATGGAAGCGCGTCACACTAATACAGGGGTGGGCAATTAATTTTGCCAGGGGGCCGCATGAGAAATTGGGATGGTTTTAGAGGGCCGGACTAATATAATTAACTCCGTTCTACCCAATATTTATATTATATATATATATATATATATATATATATATATACTGTATACTGTATATATACATACCTGCCCATTATCATCATCTTCTCCCCATCTTCTCCCCATCATCATCAATGCCTCCCCATTATCAGCAATGCCTGCCCATCATCATCTTCTCCCCATCATCAATGCCTGCCCATTATCATCAATGCCTGCCCATTATCATCATCTTCTCCCCATCATCATCAATGCCTCCCCATTATCAGCAATGCCTGCCCATCATCATCTTCTCCCCATTATCAATGCCTGCCCATTATCATCAATACCTGCCCATTATCATCATATTCTCCCCATCATCATCAATGACTGCCCATCATCATCTTCTCCCCATCATCAATGCCTGCCCATTATCATCAATACTGTCCATTATCATCATCTTCTCCCCATCATCATCAATGCCTGCCCATCATCATCATCATCTTCTCCCCATCATCAATGCCTGCCCATTATCATCAATACCTGCCCATTATCATCATCTTCTCCCGATCATCATCAATGCCTCCCCATTATCAGCAATGCCTGCCCATCATCATCTTCTCCCCATCATCAATGCCTGCCCATTATCATCAATGCCTGCCCATTATCATCATCTTCTCCCCATCATCATCAATGCCTCCCCATTATCAGCAATGCCTGCCCATCATCATCTTCTCCCCATCATCAATGCCTGCCCATTATCATCAATACCTGCCCATTATCATCATCTTCTCCCCATCATCATCAATGCCTGCCCATCATCATCATCTTCTCCCATCATCAATGCCTGCCCATTATCATCAATACCTGCCCATTATCATCATCTTCTCCCCATCATCATCAATGCCTGCCCATCATCATCATCATCATCTTCTCCCCATCATCAATTCCTGCCCATTATCATCAAACCTGCCCATCATCATCATCTTCTCCCCATCATCATCAATGCCTCCCCATTATCAGCAATGCCTGCCCATCATCATCTTCTCCCCATCATCAATGCCTGCCCATTATCATCAATGCCTGCCCATTATCATCATCTTCTCCCCATCATCATCAATGCCTCCCCATTATCAGCAATGCCTGCCCATCATCATCTTCTCCCCATCATCAATGCCTGCCCATTATCATCAATGCCTGCCCATTATCATCATCTTCTCCCCATCATCATCAATGCCTCCCCATTATCAGCAATGCCTGCCCATCATCACACACATACAGCACATAAGCACTCTCTCACATACATACACACACACCACACACACACACAAAGCACCGCACTACATACACACAGACACACACAGAGACACGTCTTACCTGTCCAGCGTCCCGCTCTCTGACACAGCCGGCCGCTGAATGATGACGTCATTCAGCGGCCGGCTGTGAGAGGAAGCGCCGGTGGAGCCCGGAGCTGCAGCAGCGGAGGCACGGGAGAGGTAAGTATTGTGCCAGCTGATGCTGGGGCCCTGAGACTGCCGGAGTGCCTCCGCGGGCCGGTCACTGACAGCCGGCGGGCCGGATGCGGCCCGCGGGCCGCCCCTTGCCCGGGTCTGCACTTATAGATTATATTTTAAATGGAATGGAGCAGAACCAATTGGAGATAAATGAAAAGGATGAGGCACTGAGACACGCTCAGCAGAGTACAAGCAGCAGTGCCTGAACAAGTAACTGGAGCGTGATGTGCACTCAAAAAATAAAAAAACACAGACTGAAGTAAACACTGAAACACAACTGTTCACAATCTGTGAAAGGCTACTCCTTTGTCTACTTCTATAGTGTTTGCAACCAATGTATTGTATACGGATGGAAGCGCGTCACACTAATAGATTATATTTTAAATGGAATGGAGCAGAACCAATTGGAGATAAATGAAAAGGATGAGGCACTGAGACACGCTAAGCACAAGCAGTAGTGCTTGAACAAGTAACTGGAGCGTGAAGTGCACTCAAAAAATAAAAAATACAGACTGAAGTGAACACTGAAACACAACTGTTCACAATCTGTGAAAGGCTACTCCTTTGTCTACTTCTATAGTGTTTGCAACCAATGTATTGGATACGGATGGAAGCGCGTCACACTAATAGTTAAATTGCATGGAGCTGCAAGAATTACACTGAAGGAAAAAAAAAGAGTCTGTGAGTGACACGTGCAGATGCCTACAGACAGCATTGCATGCAGAGCAAACTGCAGCGTCACCTGCACTCTCACACACACCTTACAGAGCTGTTAAAACAACACTGCAGGCAAAAGGAAGCTTTACACAGCGGTTGGTGCTAGCCTGCCTACAGCACAGTACACTAAATCGCAATCTCTAACTGTCCCTCAGAGTCAGCACAGCAGCGTTCTGTCCCTTACTGAATTCACAGCACAGTGACGCTAAAATGGCGGCGGCGCCTTTTATAGTGCATTCTGACATCATTTCAGCATCCAATCACAGCCATGCCATTAGTTAACATGACCGCAGCAGTACAGGATGTGCCCACACTTCTTAGGATTCCTCATTGGCTGACTAGAATCACATTGCCTCTCAAAGAATTATGGGAACTTCCGATTCCGGTATACGATATATGGAAAATATCGAAACGAAGTATCGAAAGGCCGATAGAGCTAATATCGGCCGATACCCGATACTTGCGGTATCGTATCGCTCAACACTACTCATGACACTATTTTCATGATGTCACAAAATTTTTTTTTATTTTTTTAATTCACTATGCTGGACTGAAAAACCTCTTTTCATCACTTTGTATACAAAAGATAAAAAGTTGGCAACCCTGATGTGAAATTGCGCCTCTAAAATTGGATACCCAAAAATACTATCTAAACTTTACATTGCAATTCTATTTCCAGTGAGGGTCAACAATCAGACTTTCACCTCCTATCCTGGGGATAAGTGATAAATGTCTTGTGTGGAAAAACATCTTTGATATTCCTAATGGGGTTATCATTTTTTAAATATTATTTTTAATTTGCACACAATTTAAAAATATTTATTCTGAGAAATTTGTAATCAACATTTTTTAAAAATACCAATTATATTTCCAATTGTCAAAGTGAGTCTCTCAGAGTAAAGATACATAGAAGCCTGATTCCCACCTCATTCCTTAACGAAACCATACGTTATTAAAGCAGGTGCTCTAAGATAAAGTATTACTCATCCACATAATGGCTCACAAATTGTTGATCAGAGTAGGACCCCTACCAATAACAAGAATGGGCATTGTAAGTTCTCTGTATGAATGGAACAACAGCTGAGCATTTTACTGTTGGAGATAGATGAGTGATGTTCTTTGCCATAGTATTACAAACAATGAATGATTGGGGTCCCAGCAGTGTAACCCATGTCCTGTTGACAGGTGCTAATTTGTAATCTTGGTAAAACATGTTAAAAACAAGATTTTGTGTACATTGGAGAACTAGCCAGGCAGTGAAAGTGGAATTTCTATAAACTTGTTCAATGGGAATGTATTCCGAATAGTAGCAAAATTAAGATACTATCATTAGGCTGCTGTAAGAAAGTAAGATTAAAATAAATAAATAAGTACAGTGGGGAAAAATATTTAGTCAGCCACCAATTGTGCATGTTCTCCCACTTAAAAAGATAAGAGAGGCCTGTATTTGACATCATAGGTAGACCACAACTATGAGACTCAAAATGAGAAAACAAATCAATTTGCAAATTATGGTGGAAAATAAGTATTTAGTCACCTAAAAACATGCAATATTTCTGGCTCTCACAGACCTGTAGCTTCTTCTTTAAGAAGCTCCTCAGTCCTCCACTCATTATCGGTAGTAATGGCACCTCTTTGAACTTGTTATCAGTATTAAAGACACCTGTCCACAATCTCAAACAGTCACACTCCAAACTCCACTATGGTGAAGACCAAAGAGCTGTCGAAGGACACCAGAAACAAAATTGCAGGCTGGGAAGACTGAATCTGCAATAGGCAAGCATCTTGGTGTGATGAAATCAAATGTGGGAGCAATAATAAGAAAATGCAAGACATACAAGACAACTGATAATCTTCCTCGATCTGGGGTTCCATGCAAGCTCTTACCCCGTGAGGCCAAATTGATCACAAAAATGGTGAGCAAAAATCCCAGAACCACATGGTGGGGGGACCTAGCGAATGACCTGCATAGAGCTGGGACCAACGGTAACAAAGGTTACCACCAGTAACACTCTACGCTGTCAGGGACTCAGATACATGTCCCCCTGCTTAAGCCAGTACATGTCCGGGCCCGTCTGAAGTTTGCTAGTGAGCACTTGGATTATCCAGAAGAGTAGTGGGAGAATGTCATATGGTCTGATGAAACCAAAATAGAACTGTTTGATAGAAATAAAACTCGTTGTGTTTGGAGGAGACAGAATGCTGAGTTGCATTCGAAGTACACCATACCTACTGTTAAGCATGGGGGTGGCAACATCATGCTTTGGGGCTATTTCTCTGCAAAGGTACCATGACGACTGATCCGTGTACATGAAAGAATGAGTGGGGCCATGCATCGTAAGATTTTGAGTGCAAACCTCCTTCCGTCAGCAAGGGCATTGAAGATGAAACGTGGATGGGTCTTTCTGCATGATAATGATCCCAAGCACACCACCAGAGCAATGAAGGAGTGGCTTTGCAAGAGGCATATGAAGATTCTGGCGTGGCCTAGCCAGTCTCCAGATCTCAACCCCATAGAAAACCTTTGGAGGGATTTGAAAGTCCATGTTGCCCAGTGACAGGCCCAAAACATCACTGCTCTAGAGGAGATATGCATGGAGGAATAGGCCAACATACCACCAACAGTGTGTGCCAACCTTGTGAAGACTTACAGAAAATGTTTGATCACTGTCATTGCCAACAAAGGATATATAACAAAATATTGAGATAAACTTTTGTTAATGACCAAATATTTATTTTCCACCATAATTTGCAAAATAAATCTTGCCAAATCAGACAAGGTGATTTTCTGGATTTGTTTTCTCATTTTGACTCATAGTTGTTGTCTACCTATGATGTCAATTACAGACCTCTTTCATCTTTTTAAGTGGGAAAACTTGCACAATTGGTGGCTGACTAAATATTTTTTTCCCACTGTATATGGTAGCCTAGTATATGGTAGACTATTCTCTTTCATTTATTTTTGGAAAGACTAGCATCTTTTCAAAATAGTAGGTGCAATTCTATATGAAGCATAAAACATGGCTATTATTGGTTCACATTGTTTTTCCTTGTTCTACTCATATCAACTGTTAACAATCTGGTTCACTGAAACAAAATACTTAATAACAGGAAGCCGAACTTTATTTTGATGTTAATACTTGGTAAACATTTCAATGCTAACTTCCCAGAAAAATAAAAAACCTGACAAGTAAAAAGGTGAATATAGGGCTACCGTCACAGCTTTTCGCACATAACATAAATATTAAACTTGTAAATAACATGAAGTGAGCGATAGTGACATGAGCAACGCAAGTAGCAGCTATGAGTCACTGTAATATATAGTTCTATTATATAAGCAGGCTATTGCTTAAAGCTTTGCAAAGTTTTGAATTTCTATTCTAGACAATCTATCTATCTATCTAGTCATCAAAAAAGACAGTGCATCCATCTAATGGAAGGTAAATATGGTGAATGTATAACATGCAAGAGAAAGCAGCAATCTTGCATTTCCTACATTGAACCTTTCTCCATGTAGCATTGATGCTTACACAGGCACAGCGTAAATTCACCATTTTCACTTGCCATTTGATGGATGTGTTGCCTGTTCTTTGGATTAATATATTGTTTGGTCCAGTGACTAGAGGATTTGTAGGCCCTTATCCAATGCATTGAACTTTGTGCTGCTTTATTTTTGTATCTATCTATCTATCTATCTATCTATCTATCTATCTATCTATCTATCTATCTACCTATCTATCTATTCATCTATCTAATCTATTGTATACATTTATCTATTTATCCTTGAGGCCCTTTATTTGAATGGAGTGATGGCAACACATGTCAGTCAATTCAGTGTCCACAATATGACTGGGCATTGCTAAGTACAGTGTTTGGCTTTCTCCTGCATTTCTCCTGCATCTCCAGTAGACAATGAATAGAGAAGTTGCTTACGTAAGACCATCACTCCAATGAGTCACTTTATTACAAGGCTGTTCAAGGCTAAAGACTTTCTTCGTAGGACAGATTGACCATTGAGCTAAGCAAATTTTACCATTGAAAATACCTGATAAAAAATATTTTCATGAATTTTGTGCCTGCAATATTCTTTAGAATACACATTGCTCCTTATTCCTCTATTTATTGGAAATGTGTGTGGTTTAATTTGGTGTAAGTATACCTCAGTCATGATGGAAAGAAATATCCTTTTAGGAGTCAAGACTAAAATAATCATTCACATAATTTTGTCAATAGCTCCACTTTACACAAAGTGGAACTTTTGCCATTCCTGAGCCCAACTGGTTGGGGGATTTTGAGTTGTCTTCTGGTAGCCATGGTATGTCAACTATGACTATATGTTTTTTTTTAAATTAGGGAATAAAGATAATTAGAGAGGTGATCTGTTCAGGTGATTTCTTGCTTAACTTGTCTCACTGTGTTTTTAGCCTTGAAGTTAATACACCTACTGTAGATGTTGCTGTTTTAATAGCTTTAAGCCATTGTTTTAACATCATGGTGTAAGTACTGTAGAGGTACTGTCGAGCTAATTTGTGTCAGGACATCTGCCAGGTCTATATGTGTATAGTTAGAACACCAGAACCAATTCATCTGTTTACATATGTTTTTAGAGTCCCATGAAGGCAGTTTGCAATTTGGCAAAGTCTACATCTCCTTCATTTACAATACCTCTGCTTTCCTTCTTCTGGCATCAATCTGAAAGTACATATATTATGGTGAGCTGTATGAGTTTTGTATAGGAAGAGCATATATCTAAACTGCCTGTCAATATACAATATGAGAGTGAAAATGTTAACATCCTTTGCACTACACAGGCAAAACTGCGTAACTATGAGTGAGAACACAGATTAATATAGGGTCTGACTAGCCTGCCATGATACCAAAGAATCTTCAAGAGATCACAGACACTGACTCTATATTAGGAAAGACACTTCTGTCTACTACTTATTGACCCTTATTAATGTGGTTAAAAAAGGACATGGATATGTTTTCAGCAGATAAAGGATTACATCCTGAAAAATTTCAAGTGGCAGACCCATAAAACCCTAATAATGCAACTGACAATATGGATGACTAAATATTTTCATCAGTCGCCCACCACTAATAGAATACGACCATGCATCAGCTATGTATTCTTTGGGGTAAGTAGCCTGGAACAAACTGGCTCTGCCATTGTCCCATGAAATTCATTCCAACAGAAATTAATGGCTCATTCTCCCGCTCCCAACATGGCCTGCCATCCTATGTACAATATGTCCTAACTATTTTTTGCTGTTATACCTTGTCAGTATTTGTACAGATTCACATGCCAATATGCAAAGAGGTGTTCTGCTTTTTGGCCTGCCAAGTATTCGGCTATATCTGGCATACAGTATCTCTTTGGCGCCAATGCTCTCCCTCTTCCAATGTTGTCGTTGTTGCAACTTACTACCTTTGGAATGCTCATAGACTTTAAACATCTGAGCAGTTCACACTTTACCCTACACTGATATTCTAAAACATCAATGAAGTTTGTAGCTAGCACAAGACCATGCAGCTGTAGTAGTGGGGAGATGGCTGTAAGACAGCCAGACCTTCCAGAGAGAAGATAAAAATGGTTTATTGCTAATGGCGAGTGGAACAGGCAAAATTTTTTCAAGTCTCTGTGGCTGCATGATTTGCGGCTGTTAGACAGCCTCAACACATGTGGGGATTGCATAATAAACTGACAATCCCCACGTGTTGAGGCTTTCTAACAGCCGCAAATCATGCAGCGACAGGGACGTGAACATAATATATGAGCATTCCCAGAAACTCGGAAAACACTTGAGGGTGTTCAGATAAGACGTTATCCAAGCACGTTCACTCATCACTATGAAATGTTTCATTCTGTAGAGTCCTAATAATTTGTATGTAAGGCTGGACTCACATGCAGTGTTCAGTGTTTTTACTGTGGTATTTTGCAGTCAGATCTTACTTTGAAGTCCTCAGTGAAATAAATCCATTACCTGTGTTCTGTTTAGGTTTTTTAAGTATTTGTGGCTTTCTTCATAATGAAGTATGGGTATGGTATTTTGTTTTTACATTTTACAATAGGTTTCACTAGGTGTCTCTCTTTTTCTAAGGCCTCATTCCGATGTCATTGATTTTTCCCATACGCAAAAAAATGTTCTGATTTTCATGGGTGTTTTACATCAGATATTCATCAGTTTTTGGTCAGTGTTTCAGTTCTTACTAGTAGTGTTATATCAATAACTTTCAACTATCCTACACAAAAATTTAATTGGAAAGCTTCTCTTCCCCATGTTAAAAATGGACAGCACATGGATGTTATCCAGATGCCGTCCGTGTGCTGTCTAAGATTTTTAAAGACTCATAGATTTCTATTGGTGATTTTGATCTATTTCTTGGATTAAAATCAGAGATTTAATTAGTCCCATAGAACTATACTGAGTACGTGAAATAGAAGGATAGAGCACATGCATGAAAAATGGACGTCTGAACAGGGACTTGAAAAATGCATATGTAGATATTACAAAGTAAAACTGTTACTAAAAATGCAAATAAAAATTATTTAAAAACGTGGCTTTATTCTTACATAGAACCCTTATATGTGTATAAAACATCTTTTAGATGGGTTTTTTGGAAGGAAAATATGTCAAGACATGCTGGCGTCTCTTGTTCTGAAGTATCTTTTTTATCATCTTTTCGATTGTGTTTTGCAATGTCCTGCAATCTGATTTTTTTAATACTTGTATAGAATAAACTAGTGAGCAGTTTGCAAGCAGAAGCCACGTGAAGAATGGTCAACGACTCAAGGTCAATTAATTTAATCATTTTCCACATTTGGAAACTTGAATCATTTAAAAGTTGATCAAGACTGAACACATCTTGTGCAAACCATGTTTTCAGTGAAATTCATGTTTATTCTCCTTAGTGTTCATTTAGCACTTTTTCAGGAGGAATATGGCAAGCAGAAGCCACGTGAAGAATGGTCAAGGTCAATTATTTTAATCATTTTCCACATTTGGAAACTTGAATCATTTAAAAGGCAATCAAGACTAAACACTTCTGAAGCAAACCTTGTTTCAAGTGAAATTCATATGTTTATTCTCCTTAATATTCATTTAGCGCTTTTTCAGGAGGGATATGGACCATACATATCTGAACACTGGTGGACACAGACAAAAAAGGGCCCAAGTACAAAAGCAATATATGGGCCCTTTACAGTCCAATATCTCATCATAATGCACAATTTCACCTGCTTTGGAGCTGGAAGTGGGCTTAGTTAGCTCTTGGACCCATGTGCGGCTGTAAAGGTTTGCAGAAACATGTCTGCTCCTACATCTGTAAAAGACATTGTGTGCACATACCCTTAGACTAGGAACACACAGTTTTTGATGCCATTTGAGATGTCTAAGCATGGAGTGGATCTAGCAGAAAACAGAAGTACAAGTCCTGCCTTCGTATTTCCCATTTCCTTTGAAAACACTCCTAGATTTGACTAAAAAAAGCATTACATCATAAACTTCATATGTGATTTCCGTTTTAAATTGGAAGCACATTTGAAAGTGAAAAAAACAGCAACACATTTTATGAAGGTGATTTTATGTTACAATGTAGACTTTTATGATATGAAACTAGTCTTTCTACCCCATTACATAAACTTTTACTAATGAAGAAAATTCACTTAGGGCGCTTTGTGAGAGATGATTTATTGAAACCTAACAAAAATGAAATTATTCTGTGTAAATGTTCTCTATCATAGATGTATTTTTTTCAAATTTCATTTCTACACTTTGGAAACACATTCTAACTGAACTCTTCACTCACAAGAATATTACTAATTTGGAATCTGGAAGCTGACATTGTAAACTATCATCCTAAACACCTGCTGTTTACTTCTTTGCACAGGAAAATGCATGTAATTATAAGATAACACCTAGCAATATATTTGTAACTTTGAAAAAATTGTACAAGTATCATCTATGTTTAGGATCCGAGTTTCATCAGGTAAAAAAGTAAAACAAAATTCCAAAAAGAACACTAAGAGGATTGAAACAATATATATTTTAAGCTACAAGGAGGCTATGTTTATTAGAATCTCTATATGTCTGCCTCCCAGCAATGCTAGTAAAAATAATACTCAGCTTAGCAAATGTTTTCACCCTGGTTGAAACATATTTAAAGCTTACCTGATATACCGGTCAGAGTAAGCTATTATGTCTGTACAAGAATAACACTATTTTTGGAAATTATTTGACTAGTATACCACATTTTTTACCACTTTTACACTCCACAGGCTCTGTCTAATTTTCAGTCATCTCTGAGTTAATGGGGGCATCTAGCTGCTATAATGTCTCCTAAATACCATATGCACAAATGGGAAGATTTCCTGCTAATGCACGTCTTTGTAGAAAATATTCAGAATCAGCAGCATGGAAGATATCTAGGAAAGTATTAGGAAATGTTGCTGTGAATCCTTAGTTAAATACTTACTAGAAAACATCAACAGGTATTTGTTTATGAAACTGTACTCTGACACTTGACTTAATAATGAAGACAATGGGATATTTCTCTCATTGTGGGAAGGCTAACATGGGGAAATGGAGCAGACTACTAGGTGATTTGTTGTGGCAAAGGCAAAAAAGCAACAAAAGCAGATTTAAGCACATGTGCCGGGGAGCAGGTTCAGAAACTGGCCGCACAAGGACCAGGGGAGCAGCTTCAGGCACTAGCCAAACATGGACCAGGAATTCGGGTTCGGGAAAGTGTCCACACCAGTACCATGGACCTCACAATTCAGTAGTAGGAGAAAATACACAATAATGAATATTGTTCCTTTGGCAACACCCTAAAAGGGGGAGTCTCTTACAGAAGATGCCTTTCAGCTTTTTTCTGGGAGCCATCTTGCAGGTGTGCTCTGATATTATATGCCTCCAAGCAATCTGCTGGGTGCATTTTACTATGTGCACAAGCTGCCCCTTTCAGAATGGGGGAGCACTCACAAGCGCACACTAGGCACTCCACCAGGAAGTGTGGTGTGCACAAGCAGGAGGCATGCCAGCAGATAGGCCAAGCAGCAGGGTCTTAGCAGTGAGTATGCCAGCATCCTTGCATGGAGGGGGAACGGAAACCATACAGGGGTTCTGGCAATAGTGTTACCACAATTATTTCAACATATTTGTATTTTTGGCTTGTATGTCCAGCTTAAAGAGTAACCATCATTTTAATTTTTATTTTATAAATCAATTATAGAAACCTTGTAATATATCTTAGAGAAATCTGTTTCTTTTTCACCTTGGACAGGTCATTAAAAGGGATGAGCAAATGTGCTCGGTGATATTCAGATTTCATTTGAGTATTTGGGTGCTCACTGCTCGGCATGCATTAGCTGATGCTCGATTTCAAACTTGAATCCTCACCTCGCATGTTTGGTGCCTGTTACACAGCCAATAAGCATGCAGGGATTGCCTGCATGTCACTATAATGTCTTAGCCATATTGGTAGTGGCAGTACTGTGATTGGCTGTGTGACATCATCAGGGGTTATAAAAGGACAGGCACCACCAGGCTCGGCAAACTGATGCCATTGCACAGCTCTGTGACAGTTGCTATTGGAGGGAGAGTTTGTCTAGGCATGTGTGTGCACAGTTTAACGAATCGTATTCCTGTAGTGTTGATATGGTTGCTAAAGCTGAACCATCTGACTAACAGTTCATCTAAGGGATAATTTTGTGCTTTGTTTTTTGTATCAGATACAATCTGAATTTAGCCTAGGGAGGGAGAGAGATTTTCAGGAGCAGGGAGAGGTGCTGAATACAGTCTCTAGGCAGGCATTAGGGCTTTGCAATCTGTTGTTAAATATATAGCTCCGGCAGTTGACCATATTTTCATTTTTGGGTGAAAAAATTTACTATATTGACATTCATAAAGTATTAAGTGCTTTGTGGATTTTCTGTATTCAATTACTCATCCATATACTGTTTCTTGGTCTGTGGTACATTTTGGCATTATATAACAGTCATAAGAAGAGTTGAAACATTCTTCTGCATTCAATTACTCATCCATACACAATTATGTGTACATGTTGGTGTTAGATAACAGTCTCAAAAAGCATTGAAATATTTTTCAGTATTGAATTACTCATCCATATACTATTACGTGGTTTGTGGTACATTTCAGTTTTACATAACAGTCCAAAAAAGTTGAAACATTTTTCTGTATTCAATTACTCATCCATATGCTATTACATGGTCTATGTTACATTTCAGTGTTACATAACGGTTCAAAAAGCATTGAAACATTTTTCTGTACTCAATTACTCATTTACATGCTATTATGTGATGTGTAGTACATTTTGATGTTACATACCAGTACAAAAAATAGCATTAAAACATTTTTATGTATTCAGTTACTCATCCATATACTATTACGTGGTCGGTGGTACATTTTGGTGTTACATAACAGTCCAAAAAAGAGTTGAAAATATTTTCTGCATTCAATTACTCATCCATATGCTGTTAGGCGGTCTGTGGTATATTTCAGTGTTACACAACAGTCCAAAAAAGCATTGAAACATTTTTCTGTATTCAATTACTCTTTCATAAACAATTACAAGGTCTGTCGTGGATTTTAGTGTTACATAACAGTCCAAAAAAGCTTTGAAACTTTTTTCTGTGGTACATTCCAGTGTTATTTAACAGTCATAAGAAGCGTTGAAACATTTTTCTGTATTCAATTACTCATCCATATACTATTACGTGGTCTGTGGTACATTTTAGTGTTACATAACAGTCCAAAAAAGCATTAAAGATTTTTTATGTATTCAGTTAGTCATTCATAAACTATTACATGGTCTGTGGTATATTTTGGTGTTACATGACAGTCCAAAAAAACATTGAAATATTTTTCTGTGTTAAATTACTCATCCATATACTATTACATGGTCTTTGGTACATTTTGGTGTTATATAACCCTCCAAAAAAGACTTGAAACATTTTTCTGTATTCAATAACTCATCTATATTATATTATGTGGTACCTTCCGGTGCTACCTAACAGTTCAAAAAAGCATTGAAGATTTTTTATGTATTCAATTAGTAATCCATTGTTAGGGTCTGCAGAACACACCAAATAAATATAAATAATGGGTGCGTTCGCAGCCCGGGGTCCATCGTTCAGGCAGAGCCTGCTGCTAGTAAGATGGCGGTATAAGCAAACTCTGCTACTTCACAGAGTCGCAAACATAGATGCTGTGGCACTATATGGCGGCATAAGCGAACTCTGTTATACCACATAGTCGCTGAGGTAGAGATGCAGAGATAGAGACTGTGTCCTGTTAACACCACAGGGGTACACAGATAACTGCTGTGCGGATAGCAGTCAGTGGTCATGCAGTCAGCAACGCAAACAAGCAACTCCTCACCGGAGTAGCCGGTATTCTAGAGGCTATTTCAGCCAAGCCCTGAACACGTGCATACAAATCTCCTCACCGGAGGTGCCGGTATTCTAGGGGCTTATTTCAGCCGAGCCCTAACCACATGCTTGCATGATCACACTGGCGCAAAGCACATAACACAATTGATACTAGCGCATGGCTGAGCGGTCATGCGCACCTTTTATAGTAGCAGCTACAGGACCTTCCAGAAAAGGACCAATGAGAAACTGTTCCAGAACACAAGCAGTTTCAGGATCTTCCTGGCGGACCAATGGGAGTCGCTGCTGTAACCGAGCATGTGACCCCTGATCTCCAATGGGAGATCTTGCCCTGGGCATGCTCAGATGGAGAAATGCAGGACTTAGTCCCAAGACTGCCTGCTCCATCACTGGTTATAATAGAGGAACCAGAAGAGGCAGCAACAAGCCTCTGCACAGTATTAGACTGAGCGAGACGCTGGGACCGACATCTCCGCTGTGCAGGCTCCACTGCGGCCGGAGATGGATGGTGGACCGCAGCGGGACTGGTTCGAGATTCCCTTTGTGCAGCAGCGGGAACTCGATCCCTAACATCCATATACTATTACGTGGTCTGCGGTATATTTCGGTGTTACATAACAGTCCAAAAAAGTAATGAAATATTTTTTCTGTATTCAACTACTCATCCATATACTATTATGTGGTCTGTGGTACATTTTGTTGTTACATATACCAGTTCAAAAAAGCACTGAAATTTTTTCTGCATTTAACTATAAGAAACATTGAAAAATGTTTCTGTGCTCTATTACTCATCCATACACTATTACGTGGTCTGTGATACATTTTTGTGTTATAACACTCCAAAAAAGCATTGAAACATTTTGCCGCATTGAATTACTCATCCATATGCTATCACATGATTTATGGTACAAAATAACAAAAAGTTTTGACTGTAGGAGACAACCATTTTTTTTAATTAAAAGTAAACTTGGTTTCAAGAGACCTAACATTTAGAAAATGTGTAAGGCTCGTGGTAAGGGATGGGAAACTGGAAGTGCTGATGATAGTGCATGCAGCCATCGAGGGCATGGGGAAGGAGTAACTACGCCTGTTGCTGGAGCACAAGAAACACGCACATCCACGGCACATAGGTTCCGGTCCCACTTTGCAGGGAGGCATGGTGCACCACTTCTGAAGCCAGAGCAGTGCAAACAGGTCGTCTGTTGGATAGCAGATAATTCTTCCAGCATGCTTGGCAGCACCGGCCAGCCTTCTACATGGTCTAGTCTCCCCAGGTAACATTTGGTTCACTTAATCATCACCCTGATCCTCCTTCCTCCCCCTTTTTGAGTCCCAGGAGACTAGTGATCCCACACTAGGTTACTCTGAGGATCTCTTTACAACATGACTTCTTGATTGTGGCCTCTCACCCTGCATGTTCCAGGAGGAACAGGGGAAGATGCTGTTTAGTGATGCAAAAAACATAGAACAGCCATGGCCACAAGTAAATTAATATGAGACACAGTGGCCGATATGACAGGTTGTTTTTAACTCACCACATCAGAAGGACCAGGGTGTGGTGGTGGTAGACGAGGTGGTGGATGGCAAAGTCACCATCCCAACCTGGGAATCTAGCATGCATAGCAAGGCTGGCAGCATTGAAAGGGAGGCATTGGTAGCACCAAAACAGGCAGGAATTGGCAGTGAAGTGACCAGAGGGAGAAGGCGGGCAACTGTTCCACAGAGCAATGACACTCCTGAATTTCTCTGTCAAAGATTTAGGTGTTCCCCATTATGGGACTTTTTTTTAAAGAGAGATCTGAGACAAAAAATGGCTATTTGCAACCAATGTCATGCCAAGATCAGCAGGGGCTGACCACTGAGAGCCTTAGCACCACCAGCATGACCAGGCACATTTCATCTAAGCAACCAACTTGGTGGTCCGAAAACCTGGGTCTACGATTGGTTCAAGCACTGAAAGTGGGTGATGAGCACTGCCTCTTTCCATGTGGTAAGTGCTTCCCACTCTCGATTCCATGACACTGGTACAGATGCCTCCCGCCATGCACCTGTCATCCCACATTTTGATGCACCATCTTCAGGCACTTCCAAATCCTTGTCCCAGAACAGCATTCAGTTGGCCCTACTCCAGGCCTTGGAATGAAAGCGAAAGTTTCCAGCTACCCCCCACCCACAGGCCCAAAGGCTAGATGGACACATTTCCAGGCTGTTAGCTGTGAAAATGTTGCCGCTTAGGCTTGTTAACCTTTAGGATTTCAGCCAACTCATGGTGGCAGCCGTTCCTCAGTACTCAGTCCCCAGCTGCCACTTTTTCTCCCGGTGTGGCATCCCCGCATTGTACCAGATATATCCAGAAACATCACTCGTGCCCATACCAATACACTTACTGGGATTGTCCATTTAACGACCGACAATTGGACAAGCGTTTGTGGCCAATGACATTACATTTCCCTGACGACACACTAGGTGAACATTGTTGAGGCTGGAGTTGAGTCCCACCCTGGAATGTCACATATGCTCCCTACAAAGAGGATTGCTGGCCTACTTCTATTAGGGTTTCTTCCATGTCATGCATCAATTCCTGCACTCCCTCCTGATCCTCCTCATCCTCGTTCTCTGATATGTTTACTCAGTGCATGTCAACAACAGTAGCCGAAAGCTGGAAGCTCTGCAGCACTGCCTCATTGAACAGCCAACAGACTCTGCTGAAGCTAGTTTGTCTAGGAGACAATCCACACACCATGGCAGAGGTAATTAAAGGAATAATTAAAGGAATAACAGACCATAAATATCTGTGGCTTTTGAAACAGAAACTCCAACTAGGCATGGTTGTGTGTGATAATGGCCGTAAGCTGGTGGCGGCTGTGAAGCTTGTCAAATTCACACTCGTACCATGCTTGGCAGAAGTGCTCAACTTGGTATTTCAGTGGCTTCTGAAAACATACCCAGTTTTTCAAGATCTACTGGTCAAGCTACACCAGGTCATCGTCCATCTCCACAAATAGGTTACAGCTGCCTCAACTCTGGTGTGCATGGAAGTACCAGCTCATCGACTGTTGTGTGACATGCCAACATGCTGGAACTCCACATTGCACATGCTGGCAAAGCTTTGTGAGCAGCAGAGGCCAGTTGTTGAGTACCAGCTCCAACACGTCTGTCTGTATGCTGGTCAGCCTCCACACATAACAACTGAGCAGAGTGCATGGATTTCTGACATTTGTGCAGTTCTCAAAGACTTTGAGGATTCCACAAAGATGGTTAGCATCGATGATGCCACAGTAAGTGCAATGATCCAGCTTGCGTGCCTACTTAAACAGTTGCAGCTAAAATTATGCATGCGGACCAGGTTGAGATAGTAACAATGAGGACGTGGAGGCTGAGGAGGAGAAACAGGAGCAGTTGGCTAGCACAACAGAGGCTAGTACCCACACAAGATTCATCCCGTCTCTCCTATTTGGATGGGCTGAAGAGGGGAATGAGGAGGAAGAAAGGGAGGAAATGGAGAGTCATCATCATGATGGAGACAGGGAAGTGTTGACTATAGGAAGCTTGGCACATATGGCCGACTTTATGTACTGTTGTCTTTCCCGTATCACTCACGTTACATTCATCTTGGCTAAAAAAAAGAGTACTGGTTGTTCATTCTGCTAGACCCACGCTACAAGGATCTCTTATTCCTGAAGCGGAGAGGTCTTCTAAAATGGCTCTATCCAGAAGGCCAGTGTAGAAAATCTGTTGAAAAAATTCCCATGAGAAAACTCTAGCAGTAGGGGGAAAGCTTCCTTGCTCAACCAAGGAGGAGAGGTGATGGAGAAGCACAGCAGAGGCAGGGGTACACTGTGAAAGGCTTTCGGCCAATTTCATGACCCCAGCCTAGCGTCCAGGGCCTAATGACCATGTATTTTTGAAAAAGGAGGGAAAAGTTTTTAAAGATGGTCAAGAAATACCTGGCCGACAAAATCAGCGGACTCACTAATTCCTTTGTGACTTTTAGCTATTGTGTCTCAAACCTGGCATGAGCTGTCCCTCTATGTCTTTGAGGTGTTGTGCTGCCCTGCCGCTAGCATCTTGTCTGAGTAGGTTTATAGTGCCACCGGGAGAGGGGGGGGGTCATAACATACAGTCACTTTCACCTATCAAGAGAACTTGCTGACAGGCTCAAAATGAACAAAGACTGGATTAGACACAACTTTTCCACAACATTAGATGACAGGAGCAAATAAATTGTTGTTAATGTTTAATATTTGAATGAAGTACCCCAATTGTTGCCTTCTAGGGTCTATGGATGACTGGATGACGTTACCATATAATTTTTTTCCTGGCTTGATGCTTTTTGCACAGCCTTATAGTGTAGAAGAATCACAAGTACACTTTCTTATTTTTTTATGAGGCACTAGAGTTATTTCCTTTAAGGGTGTATGGATGACCTTGCTTGTAATTATAAGCAGGGTTTGCACTGTGTGCAGAGGTTTTATGAGTGTAGGAGTACAAATACCATTTGCTCAAAATATTTGATTGAAACACTACAGTTGGTGCCTTCAAGGGTGTATGGATAACTACCCTTTGTTCTCAATATTTGAATGAAGCACTACAGTTGGTGCCTTCAAGGGTGTATGGATGGCCCTGCTTGTAATTTTTGGCAGGATTTGCACTTAGTGCATAGCTTTTATGAGTCTATGATTACCACTACATGATAATTTGAACAAAATGTGTATGAATCTCTTCTTTATATTTAACATAGAGTGTATCTGGGTTCCTCATTTTTGGCACTTCTTGCTTACTTCATAAATTACACTGAAGTTTCCAATTTTTCAATAAATTTCAATTTTGGTTTAATTAAATTATATTTTTTAAAATCCTTTTTAAATGTTACCCTATATAAAAAGCATTACACAAGAAAAAAATGTTTCTTAACATAACATAAGCTCCAATTTCTCGTTGCTAAATGTCTTATTGTTACTCTTATTTAAAGTGGAGTAAAAGTGTGACACCATTGTTCTCAGCAGCAATATGGGAGTCAGAGATGCTTCCAGGGCACATCCCCATGTGTTTTCATTACATTCAGCACTTTTCCCATCTATTTCAAAAGTTTTACTTTCCCCCAGTTCTCCTTGTAGGGTGTTCCAGAAAAATGCTCAGATTTCCCATTAACTCCCATTATACTCGTTACTCGAAATGAGCACGTGAGCATTAGAAATTGCTCAGATCGAATAAAAGCATCTGCGCATTTTATTGCTCGCTAATCTATAATCAATAATTTTTAAATTTTCAATTTGCAGGTAAAATCTGTATTCAGTCAAGACAGACTTTTCCACTTCTGAGACCTATCTCAGCTACTTTGAAGAACCTAGAATATAAGACATATTTTCAGTTGTTTCACACATTTTTGTAAAGTGTAATGTATAATTCCACATGTGTTAATTCATAGTTTTGATGCCTTCAGTGTGATTCTACATTTTCATAGCATGAAAATACAGAAAATCATTGAATGAGAAGTGTGCCAACTTTTGGTCTGTACTGTATATTACAACGTTTCTGATTTTCATGTGTATTATTATACAGAGTGGGACATGTATATGGATACACCTAAATAAAATGGGAATAGTTGGTGATATCAACTTCCTTTTTGTGACTCATTAGTATATGGGAGGGAGAAAACTTTTCAAGATGGGTGGTGACCATGGCGGCCATTTTGAAGTTGGCCATTTTGGACCCAACTTTATTTTTTCCAATGGGAAGAGGGTCATGTGACACATCAAACTTCACAAGAAAAACAATGGTTTGCTTGGTTTTAACATGACTTTATTCTTTCATTAGTTATTTACAAATTTATCTTTGTTTACAGCCATTGACATGTCGCAGAGGTTAACATGTGAGGAAAGATAGAAATTGTGTTGATGTCTGGTGAACGCAGTACCTGAGTCATTACAGCAGATTTCAATGCAAGATACCCTACACAAGAAAACTGTCACCATTCCCATTTCATTTAGATGTGTCCATATAAATGGCCCACCCAAAAAAGTTTGCCTCATCACTGAAAATAATGTTCTGTGTAAACTGAGGGTCTTGTTCCTATTTTTGTTTTGCCCATTCTGCAAATTCAGCGCACCAATCTGGGACATCCTCATTGAGATGCAGCAGCAGCTGGAATTTTAAAGGGTGCCATTTGTGAGTAGCTAATATCCGCCGAAGGGATGTTCAACTGATGCCAGATCGGCGCGCTTAAGTCATATTTCTCCAATCTTTTGGTTAAAGGGGTTCTCTGGTAAAGAAAACTTCTGTTTTCATACCCTTTTTAAAAGATATAGACCTCATAAAGCAGGGTTTCTTAAGTGCTTCCCTCAGGAGCCAGACAGGAAAGTCACGATATGATGGTGTCTTCAATCCTGATAGACACAAGGCCTCATTACCTTAAAAGGATATGAGGCTGCTGCAGGGAAAACTAATGATTGGCCTTGACTTCCCCTACAAAACCAACTGTTTTACTATTTGTCAGTGTGCCAGGAGTGTCTCGTGAAGACAACCCCATTTACAGGCCAGGTTCTTCTCTTTAGAGTCAGAAAAAGAGTCAATTAATAACAGTGGCTTTTATTTTTGAGTGCTCAACCAGTCCTTTTATTATATGGCCCCATGCTACTGGGTGAATAAAATTCAAAAGTATGAAAAGGTTATATTTTTAATTTTTGAGTGTTGCAGCAGATCTTGTATTCTGAAGATTTCTGCTGATCTTTAACATATGACTGTGGGAACCGGTAACTCTAACCTGGTATCAACTGACTGGTTGTGCTGCGGCTCTTTTCTATATGCATTAGCAGATGCCTGGGTGACCTCAGGTTAAAGGGAATCTGTCACCAAGTTTTTGCAACCTAATATTAGAGCAGCATGGCATAGAGATAGAGACCCTGATTCCAGGGATGTGTCACTGTAGTGTTAATAAAATCACTGTTTGATCAGCTGGATTTTATCACTAGATGTTAGGGGTCGAGTTCCTGCTTCTGCACAAGGGGAATCTCGAGCCATTCCGGCTGCGGTCTCCCATTCATCTCCGGCCACAGTGGACTCTGCTCAGCTTAGACGTCTGTCCCAGCATCTTGCCCAGTCTGGCAGTGTGCAGAGGATTACTGCGTCTCCTCCAGACTTGCTATTGTGGCCAGTACTGGTTAGCGGCGAGCAGACGTCTTTAGGACAAAGTCCTTGTTTTTCCCTTCTGAGCATGCCCAGGGTGAGATCTCTCATTGGAGATCAGGGGTCACATGCTCAGGTACTTTAGCAGCTCCTATTGGTCTGCCAGGAAGGTCCTGTGACTACTGGTGTTCTGGAACAAGTTTCATTGGTCCTTGTTTCTGGCAGGTCCTGTAGCTGTTATTATAAAAGGGTGGCAATGCTGAGCCGCCATGCGCTAGTATCAACCATTATATGCTTTGCGCCAGTGTGGTCATGCGTGTGTGTGTGGTTAGGGCCCGGCTGAAATAAGCCCCTAGAATACCGACTTAATCGGTGAGGAGTTTGGTATGCTAGCTGGTCAGGGTCGGTGTCCTAGATGCCCTAGATTACCGGCATAACCGGTGAGGAGTTTGATTGCCGTAATCAGGGCCTGGCGTTCAGACGTCATAGATTGCGGGTGACTCCCGTGAGGACATTAGCGCATGATCACGTTCTATGTTCGCTTAGCACTTAACTGTGTACCTGGGTGCCTGACAGGACACAGAACTTTTTCTCAGCGGCTCTGTGATGTAACAGGGTTCGCTTTCAACGCTAGACAGCGCCCTAGCGTGTTTATTTTGTGACTCAGTTGTGCTCAGTGAGTTCACACACATCGCCATATTGCGCTGCGGCACTCCTAGCGGCTCTGTGAAATAACAGAGTTCGCACATATTGCCACAGCGCATTGCGGTGTTTATTTTGGCGACTCTGCGGGATAACAGAGTTTGAGTCTTGCGCCATTTTACTAGCAGCAGGTTCCACCTGCACGATGGACCCTGGGCTGCGAACGCATCTTTCTACCTCATATATTTGGTGCGTTCCGCAGACCCTAACATAATACTAGCGCCAGGGTCTGGCTAGTAAAATGGCGGACAACCAGCGTCTACAGCAGTACATCCAGCAGCTGGAGGGTAGGTTGGCGGCTCTAGAGCGCACAAACTCAGCTGTGGATGTTACAGCTGTCGCTGTTCAGGCTGCTAGCGTGGCTGCAGCCAGTTTGTCCTCTGCCACCCCTGCTCCGACTTTATCCTGTCTCACACTTCCAGACAAGTTTGCTGGTGACAACAAGCAATGTCGGGGATTCATGAGTCAGTGCTCCATTCATCTTGAGCTTCTGGCTGCACGTTTTCCCACGGAACGGGCGAAGGTGGGTTTTGTCTTATCCCTCCTGTCGGGCAGGGCGTTGGAGTGGGCGACGCCGCTGTGGGAGCGCGACAATCGTGTGGTACAGAGTGCTTCTCTCTTCCTGGAGGCTCTGAGACAGGTCTTCTAAGGACCTCGTGTCACCCACGATACGGCGCTCCAACTGCTGGCAATATCACAGGGTTCATCCATGGTCAGCCAGTTCGCCGTCCAATTTCAGACTCTGGTCTCTGAGCTAGAGTGGCCGGATAAAGTCCTCATTCCGGTGTACTGGAGAGGACTGGCGGATCATGTGAAGTATGCTTTGGCCACCAGGGAGATTCCCGCCACACTGGAGGAACTCATTTCCCTATCCACCCACATTGATCTCCGTTTTAATGAGCAGAGGTTAGAGCGGACCCAGTGCAGGCAGAGGTTTCGGTTGGCTCCCACCTTCGCCAAACCTCTGGAATCTTCCGTTCAGGCGTCCCGATTCCTCCGAAGCCATGGAGGTTTCTCGAGCGGGACCTAAGTCCCGGACCGCTCGAGAAACGGTGGTCTGTAATTTTTGCCAGCAAGCAGGACACTATACTAACAGATGTCCACAGCGATCGCAGAGGAGATCGCGTCTTGTGACCCTGGGAGGAGGCTCACTAGAGACAGCGGCATTTTCCTCCAAGATGACACTTAAAGGGACAATCACTGTAGGCACTTCCACTCTCACCGCTGACCTTTGCGTGGACTCAGGAGCAGAGGGGAACTTCATATCCTCTAACTTTGCTCGCCGTCACGCAATACCTCTGGTGGCACTTGACAAATCAGTGACTGTCCGGGTAGTGAATGGGTCGACATTGCCCTCACAAATTACACACCAGACTGTTCCACTTGCATTGTTTGTATCTCCTTCCCATCAGGAACTTATTTCCCTACTTGTCCTTCCCTAGGGAATAGACGAGATCCTACTAGGTATACCTTGGCTCCGTTTCCACTCCCCACATATAGAGTGGACTTCGGGTAGGATACTGGGTTGGAGTGATGCATGTAGAGGCAGATATGTCAGGAGTTGCGTTCAGGTTACCACTACTGAGTTACCCGCAGATCTTACTCCACTTCCCAAGTGCTACTGGTCATATGCAGACGTGTTCTCCAAGAAGGCTGCGGAGACTCTTCCGCCTCATCACCCCTATGACTGTCCTATCGACCTCTTGCCTGGCGCAGAACCTCCTCGGGGAAGGGTCTATCCCCTCTCTCTTCCTGAGACAGAGGCCATGTTGCAATATATTCAGGAGAACCTGGCAAGAGGGTTTATTAGGAAGTCGGTGTCACCGGCAGGGGCGGGATTCTTCTTCGTGCAGAAGAAGAACGGAGAATTACGTCCGTGTACTGATTACAGGGGTCTTAACGCCATCACCGTTAAAAACAAGTACCCGTTGCCCCTGTTTCTGAGCTCTTTGATAGGCTTCGGGGAGCAAGGGTATTCACTAAACTAGATCTGCGCGGTGCTTATAACCTGATTCGCATCCGTGAGGGGGACGAATGGAAGATGGCTTTTAATACCAGGGATGGGCATTACAAATATATCGTGATGCCCTTTGGGCTCTGTAATGCTCCAGCCGTTTTCCAAGACTTTGTCAATGACATCTTCCGGGATATGCTCTCCACCTCGGTCGTAGTCTATCTGGATGATATACTCATCTTCTCTCCAGATATTGACTCCCACCGGAGAGATGTCTGCAGAGTCTTCGACCTCTTACGGGCTAATTCCCCTTATGCTAAGTTAGAGAAATGTATGTTTGAGCTGGAGTCTTTACCTTTCTTGGTTATATCATCTCAACCCAGGGATTGGCTATGGATCCGGCCAAACTACAGGCTGTGATGGACTGGCAGGAACCCAACTCTCTTAAAGCGGTGCAGCGCTTTATGGGGTTCATTAATTACTAGTGTTGAGCGATACGATACTGCAAATATCGGGTATCGGTCGATATTAGCTGTATCGGGCTTTCGATTCCGAGTACCGATATTTTCGTCATATCGGATACCGGAATCGGGATTGTCATTTTTAGATATCGAGCAGTATCGCTCAACACTATTAATTACTATCGCCAGTTCATTCCCCATTTCTCTACCTTGGTAGCTCCCTTGGTAGCCCTCACCAAGAAGGGAGCAAATCCCAAATTGTGGTCCGAAGAGGTCTCCAAGGCTTTCACTTCTATTAAGTCTCATTTTGCTAGCGCTCCCATCCTACATCGCCCCGATTTTGATAAGCCATTTTTATTGGAGGTGGATGCCTCATCTGTTGGTGCTGGAGCAGTCCTCTTCCAAAATGATGCTCAAGGTCGGAAGCATCCTTGCTTCTTTTTCTCCAAGACCTTCACACCAGCGGAGAGGAATTATTCCATCGGGGACAGGGAGTTGCTAGCCATAAAGATGGCCTTCTCTGAGTGGAGACATCTGTTGGAGGGGGCCCGCTTTCCCTTCCAAGTCTTCACCGACCACAAAAATTTGGTGTATCTGCAGACAGCCCAGCGGCTTAACTCTCGCCAGGCCAGATGGTCCTTGTTCTTCTCCTGGTTTAATTTCACACTCCATTTCCTCTCGGGAGAGAAGAACATTCGTGCCGACGCTCTCTCTCGCTCTGTGGTGTCCTCTGAGGAGGAGGTGGAGGAGCCTCGGCTTATTGTCCCCACAGAGAGCCTGAGAACAGTGGCCCCGGTTTCGCTAGAGTCTGTGCCCCGGGAAAGACTTTTGTGCCTACCAATTTGCGACCGGAGGTACTCTCTTGGCACATTCGTCCAGGGTGGGTGGACACTTTGGGGCAAAGAGGACATCTAAATTGTTGGCGAGAACATACTGGGGGCCGCATATGGTCCGTGATGTTGGGGACTATGTTCGGGCGTGTGTCTCCTGCGCCAAGAATAAGTCTCCACGACAACGGCCAGCTGAGTTACTTTACCCTTTGCCGGTGGCAGACAGGCCCTGGGAGATGGTTGGGATGGACTTTGTGGTGGGCTTGCCCAAGTCTCGGGGTTGCACCATCATTTGGGTAATCACCGACCATTTCTCCAAAATGGTGCATCTCGTGCCGCTACCACGGTTACCTTCTGCACGGGCTCTGGCAGCGTTGTTCGTTAGGCACATCTTCCGTCTACACGGCATGCTGGACATAATTGTCAGTGACCGAGGTCCCCAGTTTGCGTCTCGGTTCTGGAGAGAGCTTTGTCGTCTACTCAGTATTGAGTTAAAACTCTCTTCAGCGTACCATCCTGAGACAAATGGGTTGGTAGAGAGGGCCAACCAGAACTTGGTCACCTATCTACGACATTTTGTCTCAGCCAGGCAGGATGACTGGGCATCCTTGCTACCATGGGCTGAGTTTGCACTAAACAATGCTGTGGCTGACTCCACCGGACAGACTCCATTCCTCCTGAACTACGGTCAGCATCCGCGGGTTCCGGTGCCCATCCCCGTGTCTTCCGCCGACTCCAGGGTGGCAGACTGGGCTGTGGAGGCACGGGACATTTGGGACCGTACCCAGGATGCCATTCAGGCATCCAAGGTAAGGATGAGGTCCTCTGCCGACGCACATCGGCACCCCGCTCCAACATTTGCTCCTGGGGACTTGGTGTGGCTCTCCACCCATAACATTAGGCTGCGGGTTGAGTCCACTAAGTTGGCACCCCGCTACCTGGGTCCTTTCAAGGTCCTCAAGCAGGTTAACCCTGTGGTATACCGTTTGGCTCTTCCACCATGCCTGGGTATCTCCGACACCTTTCACATATCCCTCTTGAAACCCGTGCTCATGTCCCGGTTTTCCGAGTCATCTGCTGAGACATCGGGTTCGTCTACGGATGACCATGAGGTGAACCCCTGTAATGTATGTAGTACAGTTCATATAGCGTCTTGTGCTTGGGTGCGATGAAAACACAGGAGTCACAGGTTTGATATAGAAAAGTCCTGTATTACTTCATACAAGTTGGCAGAAATAGTCACACAGTTTGCAGACACAGAAACAGGAGACACAGCAGGCCAGAGTAATCCAAGCTCAGCAATCACTCTCCAATACAGATTCAGGATCTTCTTCTCTGTTACCGTAAGTCCATGCAAACGTGGGTCTTTCAAAGAGCAGGGTTCAGAGTCCACAAGTGCTTCAGAGTTCCTCAGTAGGAATAGCTGGAGTACAAGGTCCAAGGCTTACAGGAGTCAAGTCACAGGTTCACTGCAGGCTAGATTCTGAAGCACTGATTGCTCAGCTGTGGCTGCTTAAGAAGCAAAGGAGAGAATCAGGGCGGGAACATGCAAGCTGGAAACTCCATTTTGACTGAGGGCAAGATAGCTGCAGCAAGACAGAAAGTAAAATGGCTGACGAACAAACTGAGTTTCAGGAATATATACATAGAACCTTACAACCCCATCGTAGGGTGTAAGGTGGTACAGGGCAAAACATTTTATTTGGTGGATTGGAGGGGTTATGGGCCTGAGGATAGGTCCTGGAGCCTGCCGAGCACGTTCACGCTCCGCAGCTCATCTCTGCTTTTGAACGCAGCAAGGCCCAGAGAAGGGGGGCCCTAGGAGGGGGGGTAATGTTAGGGGTCGAGTTCCCGCTTCTGCACAAGGGGAATCTCGAGCCATTCCGGCTGCGGTCTCCCATTCGTCTCCGGCCGCAGTGGACTCTGCTCAGCTTAGACGTCAGTCCCAGCGTCTCGCCCAGTCTGGCAGTGTGCAGAGGATTACTGCTGCTCCTCCAGACTCTGCTATTGTGGCCAGTACTAGTTAGCGGCGAGCAGACGTCTTTAGGACAAAGTCCTTGTTTTTCCCTTCTGAGCATGCCCAGGGTGAGCTCTCTCATTGGAGATCAGGGGTCACATGCTCAGGTACTTCAGCAGCTCCTATTGGTCTGCCAGGAAGGTCCTGTGACTACTGGTGTTCTGGAACAAGTTTCATTGGTCCTTGTTTCTGGCAGGTCCTGTAGCTGTTATTATAAAAGGGTGGCAATGCTGAATCGCCATGCGCTAGTATCAACCATTATATGCTTTGCGCCAGTGTGGTCATGCGTGTGTGTGGTTAGGGCCCGGCTGAAATAAGCCCCTAGAATACCGACTTAATCGGTGAGGAGTTTGGTATGCTAGCTGGTCAGGGTCGGTGTCCTAGATGCCCTAGATTACCGGCATAACCGGTGAGGAGTTTGATTGCCGTATTCAGGGCCTGGCGTTCAGACGCCATAGATTGCGGGTGACTCCCGTGAGGACATTAGCACATGATCACGTTCTATGTTCGCTTAGCACTTAACTGTGTACCTGGGTGCCTGACAGGACACAGAACTTTTTCTCAGCGGCTCTGTGACATAACAGGGTTCGCTTTCAACGCTAGACAGCGCCCTAGCGTGTTTATTTTGCGACTCAGTTGTGTTCAGTGAGTTCGAACACATCGCCATATTGCGCTGCGGCACTCCTTCTAGCGGCTCTGTGAAATAACAGAGTTCGCTCATATTGCCACAGCGCATTGCGGTGTTTATTTTGGCGACTCTGCGGGATAACAGAGTTCGCGTCTTGCGCTGTTTTACTAGCAGCAGGTTCCGCCTGCACGGTGGACCCCGGGCTGTGAACGCATCTCTCTACCTCATATATTTGGTGCGTTCCGCAGACCCTAACACTAGATAACTAGTAGACCTGCTGCCATGTAGTCCTTCATAGTCATAAGCTCTGTATAACGCTGCCATCCACCACTGATTGGCAGTTTTCTGCTTATGCACAGTGTACACAGAGAACTGCCAATAAGTGGTGTGGGCAGGGTTATACAGAGCTCAGACGTAGATAACAGCTAGATCTGTGGCAAATAAACCAAATTGCCGCAACTGGTAAAGTAAGTGACACATCACTAGAATCAGGGTCTTTGCCCCTATATCATGCATTTCTCAGATGAGTTAGCAATAACCTGGTGACATATTCCTTTTAAACAAGCAAAATCAGTTGTTTGTCGAGATACCAGAAGTAGGTGCCGTGATAATGAAATTAACAGTGCATTGCATTCAATCTTATGAGATGACATTTAATGCAATGCATTTTTTAAGAAATAATTAACATTTTTAGGTGATTCTAGCCAATGCAAATAGCAAACGTTTCCTCTTCTATTACTTAAAAGTATAAATCATTGACTCCCTTAGCAACGAGATCTCTTGACATCCATTTTTATTTACCTAAATGAAATACCCTCTATCACTATTGCAACTATCTCATGACTTCATTACCCTTTAGGAAGACTTATATTTCCACATATTCCTCAGGCATCCATCAGTTCATCCATTAAACAGTTTAGCCATACATACAGTCAGATAATAAAACCGAAACTGGCATAAAGGTCTTTTAACAGTGCATCCCTGAATTTCAGACGGGAGGATTAATCTTTAAAAAACAGCTTGAGTTTAGTAATTTCCGCATGTCCTGTAATAGTACAAAACGCAAGGCTGCCAAAGGGAAAATATTCCAATATAGAAATACCTTTTTTGGGTGTTAAATAAAAAATAAAAGGTAGTGCAGCCACCGTTTACTATGGGATGTGTAGAAATATACAGAAGCCTCTGTGTGGGAATTATGCTGTCTTAAGGAATTTCTGATGAAAGGAGACCAAAGCAATCTAAATGCATCTAATGTATTATGAATATTATCGAAACACCAATGGACCAGTTGGGTAGAAATTGTGCTGAGCTGAGCATATGATACAGAATGTCAGGTTTTTTATTCTGTGTCTGTTCTAAAACAGCACAACAAACACAAATTATCTGCAGGAAAAACATTGTGATTTATGCTCGTATTTGCTTCTGGATGTGTTCCACCTTGCACCTTGTGGAAATTTACCATTCAAAGTAAGTTCATGCACAATTTATATAAGCATTTAATAGCGCAGGTGATGTGAACAATGCGCTCTATTGTATCTAAGCAGAATAGTTTATGCTGTAAAGAAAAGCAAGCATGCTTTAGATAATTAAGGAATACCTCCACCTTGGCACTATACTGCAGAATATACCAAGCCAATTATTCAGTGGCAATTTTATAATGCAATGCAAGTAAAGTATATATACAGTTGGCTCAAAAATTTATATACCACAGAAAAAAATTTTGCTTTCTTGGCCTTTTTTCAGAGAATATAAAACATAACACCAAAACTTTTTCTCCACTCATGGTTAGTGGTTGGGTGAAGCCATTTATTGTCAAACTACTGTGTTTTCCCTTTTGAAATCATAATAACAACCTAAAACATCCAAATGACCCTTATCAAAAGTTTACATACCCTGATGATTTTGGCCTGAAAACATGCACAGAAGACACAAATGGGTTTGAATGGCTACTAAAGGTAACATCCTCCTCTGTGATCTGTTTGCTTGTGATCAGTCTGTGTGCATAAAAGCTGAGTGAGTTTCTGGGATCCAGACACTCTTGCATCTTTTATCCAGCCATTGATGTTTCTGGATTGAGGGTCATGGGGAAAGCAAAAGAATTGTCAACGGATCTACAGAAAAAGGTAGTTGAACTGTATAAAACAGGAAAGGGATACAAAAAGTTATCCAAGGAATTGACAATGCCAGTCAGCAGCATTCAAACTGTGATTAACAAATGGAAAATCAGGGGCTCTGTAGAAACAAAACCACAGTCAGGTAGACCAACAAATATTGCGCCCACAACTGCCAGGAAAATTGTTCGGAATGCAACGAAAAACCCACAAATAACATCAGCTGAAATACTGAACTCTCTGAAAACTAGTGGTGCGGCTGCTTCAAGATGCACAATAAGGAGGTACTTGAAGAAAAATGGGCAGCATGGTCAAGTCACCAGAAGAAAACCATTACTGCACAAATGCTACAAAGTATCTCGCCTACAATGCACAAAACAGCACAGAGACAAACCTCAAACCTTCTAGAACAAGGTAATTTGAAGTGATGAGACCAAAATTGAACTTTTTGGTCACAACCATAAACATTACATTTGGAGAGATGTCAACAAGACATATGATGAAAGTAACACCATTCCTACTGTAAAGCATGGAGGTGGATCGCTGTTGTTTTGTGGATGTGTGAGCTACAAAGGCACAGGAAACTTAGTCAAAGTTGAAGGAAAGATTAATGTAGCATGTTATCAGCAAATACTGGAGGCAAATTTCCAATCATCAGCCCGGAAGCTGCGCATGAGGAGTACTTGGATGTTCCAACATGACAACGATTCAAAACACAAGGCCAAGTCGACCTGTCACTGGCTACAGCAGAAAAAAAGTGAAGGTTCTGGAGTGACCATCTCAGTCTCCTAACCTCAATATCATTGAGCCACTCTGGGGAGATCTGAAGCACGCAGTTCATGCTAGACAGCCCAGGAATTTACAGGAACTGGAGGTTTTTTACCAAAAAGATTGGGCAGCTTTACCATCTGAGAAAATAAAGAATCTCATCCACCACTACCACAAAAGACTTCAAGCTGTCATTCATGTTAGAGTGGGCAATACACAGTATTAAGAAATGGGGTATGTAAACTTTTGATCAGTGTCATTTGGATGTTTTAGTTGTCATAATTTAAAAAGAGAAAACACAGTAGTTTAACAATAAATGGCTTCACACAATCACTATGAGTGGATAAAAAGTTTTAGTGTTATCATTCATATTCTCTGAAAAAAGGCCAAGAAAGCAAAAATTCTGCCAGGGTCTGTAAACCTTTGAATACAACTGTATAGTATATCATACTGTTGTGTACAGTACAGGCAATGGAAAAATTGCAGGTTGAAGTCAACTAAAGGGACTAACAAATACAGTAAACAGTCATTTTTTTATATAAAAAAATAAAAAATCAAATCACTGCCCATTTCCCCATTAAAATGTAGAATTAAAAACAATAAAAAATACACATATTTGAAATCACTGTTTTTGCAAATTTCCAATCTATCAAAATCTATTCTATTATTTCTAAACACTGTTTTTCGGTGATTACTTTGTATCTTCGTTCATACTGCACGCACACACACAAATGATACACAATTTGAAAGGAAAACATGTCACTTCAGCAAGAAAATAGCCAAACAAACCACACACCCACGATTAGATCACAAATACAGTTTAAACATTAATTTTCATAAACCTGCAGTAAGGAAAAATGACCTGCAGGTGGCACCACAGTACCCCAAAGCACACTACCACAAAGCTGCTTACAGACATCACAAACAAATCAAAACATTTGCCTTTGGGGCTTTCCAGCTTGCCGAACTGCTTGCCCAGCCTATTTAAGCCAAATCGAGGATTGCACACTTCACTGCAAGTGAGGCACATATGCAAACACATTTGTAAACATGCACTGCCTATTGAATTACACACTTGCTCCATTCATACTCCACCAACACAAACAAATTGTACACCATTTGAAAGGTCAAATTACCTGCATGTGGCAGCACACTACCCCAAAGCTGCTTACAGACATCACAAACAAATCAAAACATTTGCCTTCGGGTCTTTCCAGCTTGCGAACTGCTTGCCCAGCCTATTTCAGGTACATTGGAGGATTGCACACTTCACTGCAGGTGAGTCACATATGCAAACACATTTGTATACATGCACTGCTTTTTCGGTGATTACTTCGACCCCCACACACAAATAATACACCATTTGAAAGGTAAACTTGCTTCCTTCAGCAAGAAAAGAGCCAAACAAACTACACATTCACAATTTTATCACTAAATACAGTTTAAACATTTATTTTCATAAACCTAAAGGAAGACACAATGACCTGCAGGTGGCACGTCAACCGGAAGACATTTTTTGGCCTCTACTTATCAAACCAATTTATTGTATTACCAAGCTACATATATACTGTAATTACCTGTCTGTGTTCATCATCTCATGAATTACATTTACATTTGACCAGCTAACTTTTTCTGAAATTGCCTGCCAATGACCAATGTGCGAAAATTTCGCACGGGCCAAGCTCTTATACAATATATTCATTTGATTGGTAAACAACACAGTGAAAAAAAATCAAAATGCCAGAATTGCTGTTTTTTGATCGCCAAAACAACACAAAAATATATTATAACAGGCGATCAAAACATATATCTACCACAAAGTGATGTCAATAACAATATCAGTTAGGGCGCAAAAAACAAGCCCTCACACAACACCATATCCCAAAAATGGGAAACATGGCTCATGGAAAATGGCAACGCAAGAAAATATTTATTCTTTATAAATTTATTTTTTTCATCACTTAAATCACACAAAAACTATTCATGTTTGGTATTGGTGTAATAGTATATACCTTGAGAAACATATTTTTGGCTTACAAAATTTTTGGCTTACAAATACTTACGGTATGTAAAATACTGAACAAATACTGAACATGTGAATGAGGCCTTAAAGGAAAATGCAGGCAGTGTTTTCCGTGTATCTTTTCTAATGTCATCTTGGATGACTTTTGCAGCGGTTTTGCTGGCAGCTTTTTTTAAAATTCCAAATAAAACATAGTGGCGAAGATTGGACTCTGTCACTTTTGTTAACCGCTTCAAGGCTTTCAAAGCCTGAAGTGGTTAATAGAAGACACAAAAGACAGAACACATGTACAGCAAGTCGTTTTGACATTGCTGTGCATATGTTCACTCATTTTGGAGTTTATTTTAGCACTTTACTTAATGAATGCAAAAATTCTGAAGAAAACTTGCAACATCAAAAACCCACTAAAAAGCTTATCGTGGGAATGTAGCCTTTGGCAGATTTGTTTCACCAATTGTTGTTACTGAATATCTGTTACATACATCTGAAATAAATTATTTTTGTGCCAAGCGTATACACCAGGACTAAAGTGTGCCAGAGATTTTAGGAGATTTTGGAGAAAAACTGAGCAGAAACGCTCTAAATCCATCTCAAAAGCCCAGATCTCTCAAAAAAGTGTGTTTTCACTTAGTTTTTTCTACAAAATTGTATCAAACAGAATCAGTGCACGCACCTTTAAGGTACTGTCACACTAAACGAGATCGCTAACGAGATCGCTAATAAGTCACCGATTTTATGACGCAGTAGCGATCTCGTTAGCACGCAGCTGTGTGTGACATGTAGCGGCGATGTGGCCCCTGCTGAGATGTCGTTGATCGCTTATGAACGTTCTGAGCCGTTTTTTTGGTCGTTGGTGTCCCGCTGGTGAGTCTGAATCGCTGAGTGTGACACCATTTATGAACGACTTCACCAGCGTTGCAGGTGGGACTAGGTTTTCCCAACGACCGCAGAGGTCATTAATCAGATTGCTGATGAGTTGTGTTTGGAATCTAACTAGCGATCACATAGCGATCGCACCAGCGATCTCGCCAGGTCGTGAGGTTGTCGTGATCGCTGGTGCGATCGCGAAGTGTGACAGTGCCTTTAGTGTGTTGAAATGTAAAATGTATGTTTCAGCTATAAAGGACACCTGTTTTCTGGCATACAGGACAGTAAATTAGTTATATAGTGATATGCCATGCTTCCTTTGCTCTTTTCCCTCACTAGCATCTCACCATGTAAGCAAAAGAGGCTGGTACAAGTCTAGTGTGTTCTGACTAAGCTAGCTCCATGTCTAAGGGCCTGAGCAAAGGCCCTTCCTTTCCCTTCTATAGGTGTCTGGATGCCAGAAATAATGAAGCCTCAAAGGGCTAGTAATTTTACTTTGTGGACACCAGTCATGTCTTCCAAAAGGATCCAAAATGAATGGTGGGGAATGCAGTCATCAATCACATGGCATGGTGTTAATTCACGCCAACTTAGGAAGAAACTACAGAAAATCCTGCACAATGTGATAGGGGTTTATAACGGAGGATTGGCACATCTTAGTTAAAATATATTAATAAAGGTTTTCAGTGCTAAAAATAAAATCTTTGCTTGCCAGATAACCCCTGAAATAAATCCCATCAAATCGCTTGTAAAAGGACATGTAAAAACTTCTGAAAATGCTGTTAGCAATGCTGTTAATAAACGTTTATGAAGGATATCTAACAGAAATGTTGGCACAGTTTGTGAGAATCTTCTCTAAACTGCTATACGGACTCCGTTCATAAACATATAGTGTGCTCCTTGGGGCAGGTTGAAGTAGATAATGGCTGAACCTTCCTGCTCGATCGAGCATTGATTGCTAGATATTTGAATGTGGTTCATGGGAGGTTAAGGATTCTGCAGCTTATGAAGTCTATTGCTGACAATCATTTATGTAGTTGAAAGTAATTGGGACTATAAATACCTCCACAAAGTGATGAGTTAAACAGAGACATCATTGTGTATTTGTGTTCTGTTGATTGCTTCCTGTAATGACATATGGTGTTTTGCTCATTTCTGCGGCATATATTCCGGATTGTACAGCCATTTATGGTATGTGGTATTTCAACCAATATTGCAGGTGTGATTCTGATTCCATCAGATTTTGTTACAAAAAATACTGAAGTGCCAATTCTAAGAATTTCTATTTAATTCTCCAAAAATTATATCCTTGCATCGTTTAGAACGTATATTGTGATATGACAGATTTGGGAGGGTGGATAACATTGCTGCCTTGATGCATTTGGGCTACAATGTCGACTAGAGCAATACTTGCATGAAACTTGCATATTCGGCCCACGTTGAGTTGGTATTTGAGTGGGATTGTTGCAATTTGTACACATGATAAGATACATTTGATTCATATGAAATTGTCCAAAGTGTGCGTTTTGCCTCCTTCAGACATCTGTAAGCAGGTTGCGGGATGCAGTGACGCAAGAAAGGCAGAGCAAGGGTTAACAATATAATTGAACAGTACATATATACTGTATATATATAATATTTACTCCTCGCAGGGAGATGAAAAGTTAAATAGTAAATAGACAGCAACAATGTGATGAAAGTCCACTTAATAAACTTATCAAGTTCAGTTTCCCCGGTCCCAGAAGATCTAATGAAGGCAGTAATCCAGCAACGGCCGGTGCAGTGTTCTTAGGAGAGATTCCACAACTTACTGTATATCTTCTGGCGGCAATGGACGATCTCTGGTTTTTACCCATTGAGGCAATTAGTCCACAAACTTGTGCAGCCAAAATCATGGGATCTGCATACAGTCTATCAACAAGAGAGGCCTGCAGTGAATTGTCCGGCAAACAGGGCCACAACAAACAGTCCTGAACTCAGCCCTCGTTCCTCTGCCTGCGCACAGCACTAAACTTGACAGAGCCCACTGCCTTGTCTCTGCTGCTGGGCTCAGTGATACACCCATGCACAGCCGTCCATGGTGCATTGCGGGGCTGCACATCCAGCGTGTACGCTGCGTACACACCAGCTCTGTCTCTGCCGACGGGAAACTGCCCATGGCTACATGTGCTTTTCTGTTTTACACGTCCCCCCACCTCCGGATCACAAGGTCTGTCAGGTCCCCTATTCTTTCCCTCAGACAACCTGGGACGCAGCCTCAACAGTTCCGAACCGCAGTATAGGTGCCCGCAGCCCGGTCTTCCTCCTTACACATCCATGTTTATGTGAAAAAAATGGTCAACTTCCATCAGTGTTTTGGATCTCATTTCCATCAGTAATTCGCCAGTGTGTCAACTACATCAGTGTTTCATCAGTAATTTTTTTAGCTTGAAAAAATGAATAAATAAATGTTCAAAACTTCTACCAATTCCAATGTTAAAAACTGACAGCATAAGCATTGCACATGGATGGCATCCAAGTGCTGTTTACGATTTTCATGGATTTATAGACTTTTTTGGGGTATTTTTGATCCGCGACTTGGATCAAAACCTGACAAGCAAAACACGGCTGAAACACATATCTGAAAATGGATGTCTGAGTAAGGCCCAAAGCTAAGAGCAATAACACATATGGCCATTACCAATAAAAAAAACAGTATACTACAAAATACATAGGGGAGCTGAAGAACCACAAATGTATTTTAGCCAGAGATTTGCCAAAAAAAGTCAATAGGCACAATGATCAATACCAGTGGGAGCAATGATCTATACTTTGTTAAATTTATCTGGTATTTATGCTTAATTTAGATGATGATCACATCATGCTCTGATTCTCTTACATGAGACGATTGAGAAAAAAATGTCTCCATCTACTGCAGTCTTATGTTTCCAATGGACTCATTGACTTGCATGGCAGAGTTTGATCCGAATATGGGATCAAACATGGGCATGCAGCGATATTTTCCATGGACAGACTCTGTCCGAGGAAAAAATCGGACATATGTACTAACCCATACACTAACTTTGGTCTGAGGGCGATCCAATGTTTTGTCAGATTGCACTCGCACCGAAAATACGATCGTCTATACGAACCCTTACTGATAGGCGGCAAATGTGATCGTAACGCTCTTACTGTAATATATTATAGATTTTTTTTTTATAAATGCAGATGCATTTGGAGAATCACTATGTGTAAATCTAGTCTAAATTGTGTAACTGCATGTAAATCCAACAATGTATATGATGGAGGATGTTTCTTACTGTTTGCAATGACCGTAGATAGCCTTTAATTCAATACACGATTAAAGATATTTTATGATTTGTGTATAATAAGATTTCCTAGATGTTATATTGTAAAGAAAAGGTATTTTTTAAATCAGAAAAATGAATATACATTTTTTTAAGGAAAATTAATCTATTTTACTAAATAGAGCAAATTGCCACATGTCAAATGTAGGGCAATTTTTCAAAGTATTCTGTATAATAAATTGGACTATATCTGTAAAATATCTTAGGCAAAACACATAAGATTCTCTTGGGTGTCATGAATCTTTATACTACAATCAATATGGTTACTTGCCATCAACATGCAGTGGCTGATAAATGGGATTATCCTGACATTTAACCTCTAATCTAATCTATAGAACACTAAAGGTAATCTATTATTTTTTTCAAAACCCATTTACAAGCACAGAAATAGGACCGTATGTGTGAAGTTCTATAATATGTGAGACATATTGAGACAATCCTATATTTGGAATGTTAATCGAGTCAAGAAAATTATGGTGGTCTGTGTCTTTTATGAATCATAATGTCCTCGCTTTGATTTGTTGGAATTATGAGTAATTTCTACATTATGATGGATATATTTTAGTACATCCTACATTTAAATTCATAAGCTAATATTCTGCCTGCCAAAAATGTCATTTATCAGGTTGCCTTTTACAAACTGTTTCTGAAAGCAAGGAGTCTTATCTGTCATTGTTAATTAAACCTCCACTTTGTCAATACATGATAATCCTTTTGTTTGAGCTAACACATTATTTTCTCAACCCTACAGAAAATATGCAATTGTAAAGCATGTCTGATTTCAAAGAGGAAAATTGTGAAATCGTTTTAGTAAGTTACAATCGTTTTAGATAAACCAGGAACAATGCAAGGGCACATGCCCAATCTCACAGCTATACCATATATCACAGAAAAAATGGTCTTCCCAATTAAGACACAATAATAGCAATTTGGGTAGAATAAAAAAAAATATGATTTTTTTAAGTTTTAGTTTTTATTTTGTTTAAAACTCCATTTTTTAAATTACAAGTATAATCTAATAATGAAGCAAGCTAGCATCCACCTTATGGACCTTGCTATGGACGGGTGGACTTTTCAGAATATTGTACACTTCTCATATCCAATTACCAGTGGACTTCTTATTGGTAACGCTATTTCATATTGGAAGCAATTACACTGATCCCGTTTCCATATATCCAATTGTTTTGAAACCTGGCTCTGCATATTTATTATTACTTCTCTGAGGACACTTGCATTGACACTTGGACTTGACCTTTGTTGACTTTAACCCTTTGGAGGCTCCCTTATTTCATCTTCCTGGTTTTCTCACTGGCTATTGTTATATCTTCCACCCCAGAGAAATATGTCACACAAAATAGTTACTAAATAACATTTCCCACATGTCTACTTTACATCAGCACAATTTTGGAATTAATTTTTTTTTGCTAGGAAGTTATAAGGGTTAAAATTGACCAGCGATTTCTGATTTTTACAACTAAATGTACAAAACCATTTTTCTAGGGACCACCTCACATTTGAAGTCACTTTGAGGGGTCTATATGGCAGAAAATACCCAAAAGTGACACCATTCTAAAAACTGCACCCTCAAGGTACTCAAAACCACATTCAAGAAGTTTATTGACCCTTAAGGTGCTTCACAGGAGCTGAAGCAACGTGGAAGGAAAAAATGAACATTTAACTTGAACATGAACTTTTTAGTCACAAAAATGATTTTTTACAAACAATTTTTTTATTTCAACAAGGGTAAAAGGAGAAAATGTACAGATAAAGTTGTTGTGCAATTTCTCCTAAGTACGCCGATACCCCATATGTGGGGGAAAACCATTGTCTGGGCGCACGGCAGGGCTCGGAAGGGAAGGAGAGTAGCTTGACTTTTTCAAACCAAAATTGGCTGGAATTGAGATCGGACGCCATGTCGCGTTTGGAGAGCCCCTGATGCACCTAAACAGTGGAAACCCCCCACAAGTGACACCATTTTGGAAACTAGACCCCCTAAGGAACTTATCTAGATCTATTGTGACCACTTTGAACCCCCAATTCTAACTCCAACCCTAACCCCAACACACCCCCAACCATAGTCCCAACCATAACCCTAACCACAAACCTAAACCTAACACACCACTAATCCTTATCCCAACAAAAACCCTAACCCTAACTTTAGCCCCAACCCTAACCCTATTGGGAAAATGGAAATAAATACATTTTTTAAATTTTATTATTTTTCCCTAACGAAGGGGGTGATAAAGGGGGGTTTGATTTACTATTTATAGCGGGTTTTTAACGTTTGGCAGATGTCTCACACTAAATTATGCTTTTTATTGGAAAAAATAGTTTTTGCATCATATTTTGAGAGCTATAATTTTTCCATATTTTGGCACACATAGTCATGTGACATCTTTTTTTTTGCGGGACGAGTTGATGTTTTTACTGGTACCATTTTTGGGCACATGACATTTTTGATCGCTTTTTATTACGATTTTTGGAAGGCAGACGGACAACAACCAGCAAATCATGAATTTCTTTTGGGGAGGCGTTTATACCATTCCACGTGCGGTAAAATTGATAAAGCAGTTTTATTCTTCGGGTCAGTACGATTACAGCGATACTTCATTTGTATCATTTTTTTATCTTTTGGTGCTTTTATACAATAAAAACAATTATATATAAAAAATAATTATTTTTGCATCGCTTTATTTTGTGAGCTAAAACATTTTTAGTTTTTCGCTGATGATGCTGTATGGCAATCATTTTATGCAGGACAAGATGATGTTTTCAGCGGTACCATGTTTATTTATATCCGTCTTTTTGATTGCGTGTTATTCCACTTTTTGTTCAGCATTATGATGGTAAAGCGTCGTTTTTTTTCCCTTGTTTTTTATTTCTTAAGGGGCTCACTAAAGGGGTTAACCAATGGGACGGTTTTATAGGGTGGGTTGTTACGGATGCAGCAATGCTAAATATGTGTACTTTTATTGTTTTTTCTTTTTTTTAATTACGTAAAGAAATGAATTTATTTTGGATTTTTTTTTCTTTATTTAGGAATTTTTTTTAACATGTTAATTTTTATTTTTTTAATTTTTTACATTGTCCCAGGGTGGGACATCACTGTATACACATTCTGACAGAAGTTATGTCGATTATCCATGTTATGTAAATAAAAGCTTATAACTTGACGTTAAATTCATCCATTGGTTGTATAAATTATTCTTTTGAAAGTTGAAGCCCTCCAAAATGTGGTTTAGGTTAAGAAAATAAATTGGCATCAATGCAGAAATATTGATCATTTAATGGAAACAGAATGGTCAGATTTTGGCAAGACAAAAGTTTTGTCGCCCACAGAAAGTAATGTGATATTCAAACAAATAATTAACTTAAAATACAAATATTTGTTGCATAACATTAGTGAATTAAGTTGTAGTGCTATTAGAGTCATATTTAATATTTTGTGTGACTTCCATGAGCTTGAAGGACTGCTTCCATGCGGTTCAACAATGATTCATACAATTTATTAATGAAGTCATCAGGAGTAGCAAAGAATGCAGTCTTACATACCACCCAGAGTTCATCTAGATTCTTTGGCTTTGCCTTCCAAGCTTCCTCTTTCATCCTACCCCAAACATTCTCAATGATGTTCATGTTTGGTGACTGGGCTGGCCAGTCATTGAGCACCTTGATCTTTTTTGCCTGGAGGAACTTTGTTGTAGAGATGGATGTATGAGATGGAGCACCATCCTGCTGAAGAATTTCACCCCTTTTATGATTTGAAATATAAGAGGTAGCTAATACTTCTTGATATTTTAGGCTATTGATATTGCCTTCCACCTTGCAAATGTTTCGCACACCCCCAAACTGAATGTAACCCCAGACCATGATCTTTCCACCACCAAATTTAACTGTTTTCTGGGTGTATTTTGGATCCATACATGCTCCAGTAGGTCTCCTGCAGTATTTCCGGCGGCTGTGGTGTAATTCTACTGAAGATTTATCAGAGAAGTCCACCTTCTGCCACTTTTCCAGCGTCCATCCGTTTAGCAGGCTGTGGGACTTTGCAAATGCCACACGTTTTTTTATTTTCCTTTTATTTCGTGCTGGCTTCTGGGCACTGATTCGACCATGGAGGCCATTTCAAGACAGAATCCTACAAACTGTTCTATTTGACACAGGGACTTGAGGTGACTAGGCCTGTTGGAGCTCTGCTGCAGTGGAAGAGGGGCTTGCTTTGGATTTTCTAATCAACAAACGTTCCTCCTGTGCAGTTGTCTTGCATGGTCTGCCAGACCTGGGCTTATCAAACACATCTCCAGTCTCGTCAAATCTTTTTTTAATTCTTTGTACTTGACGCTGAGACACATTAAAGGTGCCAGCCACCTTTGCAGTGGATCTGGTCTTCAGCCTCTTGATAATCCAGGCTGTAGTTGCACGGTGTATTTTTGGCATGTTGTCAGAACTCAAGTTGCAGTTCAAGTGAAGGTCTGGGGTGCTGGGTTTCTTTTTATACACACCCACTAATTAACCAATCATTTACTGAGCACAGGTGAGGATGTAAACTAGGATTTGATGCATTATATGACCTGACGTCAAAACTTTTGTCTTGACAAAATCTGTCCATTCTGTATCCATTAAATGATCAATAACTCCGCATTGATGCCAATTTATTTTCTTAACCTAAACCACATTTCGGAGGGTTTCAGCTTTCAAAAGAATAATTTATACAACCAATGGATGAATTTAACGTCAGGTTATAAGCTTTTATTTACATAACATGAATAAGCGACATAACTTCTGTCATGGAGTGTAGTGTCAGATCGCAGATCTGACAGGCACTGCAGGAGGCTTTCTCAGCGCCTGCTCTCAGCAGGCACTGAGAAGCCACCTCCCTGCAGGACACATAAGGACCCCGCGGCCATCTTGTATCCGGGGGCCTGCAGGTTAGAGGCCCTTGGAACAGCTCGATCACATCGCATTGTTCTGAGGGTCTCATGGAAGCACGCAGGGAGCCTTCTCCCTGCGCGATGCTTCCCTATACCGTTGGAATACTGCAATTATGTTTGATCGCAGTGTGCCGGAGGTTAAAGTGTCAGGAGCGGTCCGTGACTACCCCCTTGAGCGCGGCTGATCACGTATGACGTACTATTCCATCCTTGGGAATCTTATTCTTTATTCTAATTATTTCTTCTAGGCTTCAGGCCATGTGGTGCCTGAAAAAAAATCCTGCCTCAGTGCCTCCTGTATTAATTTTAACAATACTCCATCTCCCATGCATGACAGTTGTGGCCCCGGAATCCCACGCCTGCACCCTGCATTCCCTCCACAATCCGTACCTTTTTCTCCCTTCTATGGGCAGTGCATTCAAGGATCTTCTGCGCAGGTGCCTGCAAGTCCCTGTGACCTCTGGTGTGCATGACAATAAGGTACCTTACCCACTACCTCCCTGCATAGTCATCACTAGGAACCATGTGTACATAGCAATGACTATGCAGGGAGGAAGTGGAGAGAGCAACTTATTGGCACGCACGCTAGAGGTTACTAGAGCGGAAGTCGCCGGCTCCTGAGCAGAAGATCCCTATTTGCACTGTCCATAGAAGGGAGGAAAAGATACTGATTGTGGAGGAGTACATGGCACAGGCATGAAACTCTGGCGCCACAACTGACGTGCATAGGAGGGGGTAGTGTTAAAATGAAGATGGGTGGCAGGGACTTCTTGCAGGCACCGCACACCCCGGAGTCTGGAAGAAATCATTAGCATAAAGAAAGAAAATAACATTTCTAAACAAGCAGATCATTAATATGAGGCAGACGGGTAGTACTAGTTTAACATTTCTATCACCTGTATGGCCCATGTTAATAGTTCATAAATGTCCCGGGGGTTTATAGATTCCCTTAAAAAAATGCTGTAAGTGACACAAGTGTTATTGAAGAAAATCTGGGTGCGTTCCAATTTTAATTACTATTACTAGTTTTTGGTGACAACTCTTCTTCCTAACCAAGCCCAAAAATATATAGTGTTTTCGAAGAGTCTTCGTATGTTATGTTTTTTAGTTTGAAACCGGATTATTTATTACAAGCATTTTTTTGGCAGTAAAATAATGCAAACTTAATGTCACTTAGGCCATGTGCACACGGTAAGTTATTGGCAGCACTTTGGATGCAACACATGTCTGCTGTGTCCAAAGCGCTGCCGGCTTCGGGCTTTTGAACGCAGGTGATTCTGTAAGGAATCACCGTGTCCAATACATTGTGTGAGTGAGATTTATCTTGTGGAGACTCGCAGCTCCGCAAGATAAATAGATATGCTGCGGTCTGGAAAGATGCACTGCATGTCCATCTCCGCAAACGTCGGTGCACACATAGTAGGCATGAGATTTCTTGAAATCCCATCCACTATACTGTAACATCTGGCCGCTGCGGGTTGAACGCTGCGGATGTATGCAGCGTCCAACCCGCAGCATTTACTGACCATGGGAAAGTATCCTGAACGGGAGACTTTGCATGGCAGTCTGGAGCCAAAATTACCTCGGATAAAAAAAAAACCTTTTTACAATATCTAGATAGATACTAATATGGCTCATATACAGTTTCAGAACAGAAAACACTGGCCAGATGTTTGCTCTAGATGAAAACATATGGCTGAATTAAGGATGTTTTCACAAATATCAGGAACACCAGCACAGTAATAACCAGATCCTTATATGAAGGTTACTGTTTAATGTGGGAAGTTGTTTAATATCCTCACAAAGTCTTTGTGTTGATGAATTTCCCCCTATTTGAGAATCCTCCCCAGTGCACCATTTTCTGGGGAATATGTCCATGTAACTGACATTTTATTAACTCTGAATAAATATTTAAAAACAAGTCAAAAGAAGGAATCTGGCATATTGTCCGCTTTCCAGCTGTCACCTCAGCTTTTACAAGGATTGCAATACCAATGCCAAGTTCAGGTCCCAGTACACATTCTGCAACTGAACTCTTGTCAGAAAGGCAGATCCAAGAATTATTAATTTGTATTATACAGTATAAAATCTGTACTTCTAAATAGCTGTCTACCATACATTAAGCAGGAAAATACATGAAGGATAGTTACTAATGTAATGCAAACTATAAATATCAACTATTAATTGAATATAAATACATTTTCTATACCCTGTAATATTGATTGTGCCCATTTATTATAGGGCAAGAATGTATCATAGAACATTACTTTTACAATGCCACCCTATCTTTTTTATAATAGCTGCATAAATAAATTGTAATATCACAAAAGCCTCCTTCAAGAAGTATTAACATAAAGAATAGAGATCAGTGTATTTATTCAAATGAGATTAAATTTTACCTCAATATATAAAAAATCTGAATTTTGAGGAAATCGATATTTGTAATCTCAATTTTCACGTCTTCAGCACAATAGTAGCCATTTGACTTCCACTTTACTGAACTGTAGACTGCTGGAAAAAGTTTAAAAAAGAAAAAATAGGTATACTCTATTCACAAACCACCTGCCTGACCCATTCGCTGCTCACTGCCCATCGTCCAATCTACCGAAGAGTTTCTTATTTCCCCCACTATGTGCCAAATTTTCTGATATTTTTACTCTAGGCTGGGACTTTTAGACATGACCAGGCCTCAAAGGTGACTGCGCATCACATGTCGTGACATCACAAAGTGCAACAAGCAGTGACCTTGAGGTGGGTAGCGGACAGAAGTCCCGGCCTGCAGTAAGACCTAAAGATGTAGATTGTGATGAAGGAAGGAGAAAAGGCTATGAGGAGCAGATGGTGGCCAGTGAGCCATGGAGGGGATGCACAGGTGCGCGGTGAGTATTTTTGAGTGAGTTGTACGTTTTTTTTGCTTATTTGTGGTTTACATCTTACGTTTATTATGCATTAGAGTCTCAAGTGACCCCAGAATATAAAGCACATTCAGTATGTGGCGAATAATTTCACTTCAAAATGACTTTCCCATGAAATTTGGAAAATTCTAATTTTGTCAGATCCACTCATCTCTAATTAAGACTTATAATTTAAGTAGAAGGATACCAAGGATGCATTAATAAGCATCTATGTGCTCTCCTCATGCTTTTAACAAATGATTTTGATTTTAACTAGTGAAATGGAGCATTTGCCCATAGCGACCCACTACAAAGAATCAACCAGGTTAGTAATGGTAACTGCTTCCAGGGTTGTACTGGCACACCGGAGAACCAGAGGATTCTCCGGTGGGCCCAGGCTCTGACACCTGCTGGCATATTAGCCAGCAGCTGCCCCCAACCAGTTGCGTGTCACTAATAGCGGCACACCAAGCTGCTATGGGGCCCCTGAGTCAAGGGGGGCCCCCCGGTTCCAGCAGAGCAGCAGCTGGAGAAAAGAGCCTGTCCCTACTGCTAAAGATAAATGAATATTCACGCTTCCCCATGCCCCCATGGGCATGGAGAGAAGTGAATTCCATTTCTCTTTAATAGCAGGCAGCATTAGTCGTAAGCTGCGGCTAACACTGCTTGCTGGTGCTGCTGAATAGAGGGACCCGGAGATGGGCCCCTAAAAGGCGGCAAACCCTAATTGCAATCCCTGCAGCTTGGGACCGGAGAGGAGCTGCAGGGATCCGACGCCATCCTCCTTCCTGCTCGCCTGCCCGGCACTTCCTGTTTGACACAGCATGGCTGGATGAAGTCATCATTCAGTGCAGCTGTTTCAGAGAGGAAGTTGCTGGGATTTGCTGTGGCTGTGGGGCACGTGCGCAGAGGTGAGCATGTGTGTGTGTTTGTGGTGTGGTGCTTTGTGTGTATGTGGTGAGGTGCATTGTGTGTGTGTGTGAGTGAGAGAGTGGTGCGGTGCGGTGCTTTCTGTGTGTGTTGTTGCATGTGTGATAGTGGTGGGGGGAGGCAATGATGATGGTGGTGAGGAGGCAATGATGATGGTGGTGAGGAGGCAATGATGATGGTGGGGAGGCAATGATGGAGGTGTTGGAATGGGCAATGATGGGGTGGTGAGGGAGAAAGCAATGATGGTTGTGGTGTTAAGGACAATGATAGTAGTGTGGTAGTGGTGGAAAGGACAATGGTGGTGGGGAGGAGGCAATGATGGATGTGGTGATGAGGACAATGATGGAAGTGGAGGTGGCTGCATTATACCTTTTGAGGGGGGCTGCATTATACCCTATGAGGGGCTACATTATATTCTGTAGGGGCTGCATTATACTATATGAGGGGGCTGCATTATGTCATATGAGGGTGCCACATTATATTCTATGGGGGGCTGCATTAGAACTTATGAGGGGGTTGCATTATATTTTGTGGGGTGCTGTATTATACTCTATGAGGGGGGCTGCATTATATTCTATGAAGGGGGCTACTTTATATTCCATGAGGGGGCTACCTCAAACTCTGCTACATAATTAACACATGTACTACCTTATATTATACCCTGATATTAGTGCGTTTTAGCACACAATTGGTGGTCTTTTATTTATTTCTATTTAGCTACATAGTGGGCCCCAAGAATAATTTTCTCTGGTGGGCCCAAGGTTCTCCAGTCCGACGCTAACTGCTTCCCTTTTATATGTACCAGTGTTGCACCAGTGTTGACATATTTCACAAACTATAATCCAGAGATTCACACATTTCAGAGGCATTATGGGCAGATTTCTATGTCCTTATCATAGGACCACAACTGAATTCTTTACAGATATAAAAATATGAGCAGAACTGATGAAATTTGGATCTATCAGCTCTACCAAATTTTAAGAAAAAATAATTTATGGAGAAATTTTTACCCATTTATCTTGGTTCTATAAAGGCTCTTATTTTCCCTTAAATACAGTGTATAACACTCGGATGTGCACTGCACACCTTTTGAGATGGTAACTGACAGCCTATTAAACATCACACTGAAGTATCAGATGCCTGCCTTGCTGATGTTTATCTACACATGGTACAAATGAAAGAAGCCATGGCATTTTCACAAAGGAACATGCTAGGAAGACTCAATCCCAAAAGCAAGCATGTGCAAAAGACTTCTGTATTTGGGTGGTATGTATGGTAATAATATTGGATTATTACAACATGGAAGTATGCAAAAAAAATATAAAGTTGTGAAATAGCACTGAGCATTTTATAATTTGCTATCCTCACCAATCAAATCTCAAATTCACGAGCGCCTGCAAATTTCAGGATCTTCATCTTGCGTTCGATCTGCAGCAGATCGATCCACTCATCTACACTACCGGTCAAAAGTTTAGGGTCACTTAGAAATTTCCTTATTTTTGAAAGAAAAGCAGTTTTTTTCCAATGAAGCTAACATTAAATGATTCAGAAATACACTATATACAGTGTTAATGTGGTAAATGACTATTCTAGCGGCAAACGTCTAGTTTGTAATGCAATATCTTCATAGGTGTATAGAGGCCCATTTCCAACAACCATCACTCCAGTGTACTTATGGTATTTTGTGTTCGCTAACTGTGTAAGAAGGCTAATAGATGGTTAAAATACCCTTTAAAACCCTTGTGCAAGTATGTTAACACAGCTGAAAACCGTTTGGTTGATTAGAGAAGCTATAAACCTGACCTTCCTTTGAGCTTGTTGAGAATCTGGAGCATTACATTTGTTGGTTCCATTAAACTCTCAAAATGGCCAAAAAAAAGAACTTTCTTGTGAAACTCGACAGTCTATTCTTGTTCTTAGAAATGAAGGCTATTCCATGCGAAAAATTACCAAGAAACTGAAGAATTCATACAATGGTGTGTAGTACTCCCTTTAGAGGAGTGCACAAACAAGCTCTAACCAGAGAAGAAAGACAAGTGGGAGGCCCCGCTGCACAACTGAGCAACAAGACAAGTACATTAGAGTCTTTAGTTTGAAAAATTGACGCCTCACAGGTCCTCAACTGGCAGCTTCATTAAACAGTACACATTAAACGCCAGTGTCAACATCTACAGTGAAGAGGCGATTTGGGGATGCTGGCCTTCAGGGCAGATTGGCAAAACAAAAGCCATATTTAAGACTGGCTTAAATGAAAGGAAAAGATTAATATGGGCAAAAGAACACAGACATTGGACAGAGGAATATTGGCTTTTGTTTTGCCAATCTGCCCTGAAGGCCAGCATCCCCAAATCGCCTCTTCACTGTAGATGTTGACACTGGCGTTTAATGTGTACTATTTAATGAAACTGCCAGTTGAGGACCTGTGAGGCGTCAATTTTTCAAACTAAAGACTCTAATGTACTTGTCTTGTTGCTCAGTTGTGCAGCGGGGCTTCCCACTTGTCTTTCTTCTCTGGTTAGAGCTTGTTTGTGCACTCCTCTAAAGGGAGTACTACACACCATTGTATGAATTCTTCAGTTTCTTGGTAATTTTTCGCATGGAATAGCCTTCATTTCTAAGAACAAGAATAGACTGTCGAGTTTCACAAGAAAGTTCTTTTTTTTTGGCCATTTTTAGAGTTTAATGGAACCAACAAATGTAATGCTCCAGATTCTCAACAAGCTCAAAGGAAGGTCAGGTTTATAGCTTCTCTAATCAACCAAACGGTTTTCAGCTGTGTTAACATACTTGCACAAGGGTTTTAAAGGGTATTTTAACCATCTATTAGCCTTCTTACACAGTTAGCGAACACAAAATACCATAAGTACACTGGAGTGATGGTTGTTGGAAATGGGCCTCTATACACCTATGAAGATATTGCATTACAAACTAGACGTTTGCAGCTAGAATAGTCATTTACCACATTAACACTGTATAGAGTGTATTTCTGAATCATTTAATGTTAGCTTCATTGGAAAAAAACTGCTTTTCTTTCAAAAATAAGGAAATTTCTAAGTGACCCTAAACTTTTGATCGGTAGTGTATATTAGATATCTTTAGAGCTTTCAGTTTGGGTTCTTGGAAAAGGGCTCTCATCCCAAATGCACCTGAAAATAAGCTTAACTGATAATGACCTACAAAGCCATCCATAACCTTTCTCTTCCGTAGATCTCCAAACTAATCTCTCAATATCTTCCCTCACGTAATCTCCCGTCTTTCCAAGACCTCATTCTCTCCTCCACGCTTATTCGGTCCTCACCTGATCGCCTTCAAAACTTCTCCCAAATATCCCCCATCCTCTGGAATTCTGTGCCCCAACACGTCCGATTATCCACCTCATTTGGATCCTTCAGACGGAACCTGGAAACCCATCTCTTCAGGAAAGCTTACAACCTGTAATGACCATGCTGCCACCTCAACACCATTGTAGCTACTGCAACCCCCAACCTAATGTCTCCTTCCCTATCATCCTGTAGAAAGTAAGCCCACAAGGGCAGGGTCCTCCTCCCTCTGTACCAGTCTAACTTTGTTAGTTTGTCTACTGTAAATGATATTTGTATTTTGATGTAACCCCTTCAAACGTACAGCACCATGGAATCAATGGTGTTCTATAAATAATAATAATAATAATAATACTGCTATTTAGCTCAGATTATGAGCAAGTAGTAAAAACAACATTAAAATACAAAATTGCATCTAGTCTTAGGTCAATGCTGAGGGTAATTTCCAGGAAATTCTTCTAATGTTTCCATATATCTTGGCCTTACCCCATCATCATCTATCTGAATACCAGAAGAGTGACATGTTCACATACTATAGAAGTATTTTCCATACACATGTATGATTTTCCTAAATTGGGAATCGATGTCAGACAAAAAAACAGTATAGACATACAATGATATACATTTAGGTCACATGTTTGGAAGACTATTTTTTTCACTTTCCTGTTGGTCCTAATG
>JARQOD010000005.1:166935915-166973391 GCA_033576555.1 Oophaga sylvatica | reverse complement strand
ACCCTCACCAATAAAATCCCCCAAAATTCACGAGCGCCTGCAAATTTAAAGGATCTTCATCTTGCTTTCATCTGCGGGCAAAACGACCCACTCATTTTACCCCCCGGCCCCAAAAGTTTGGGGTCACTTAGAAATTTCCTTTTTTTTGAAAAAAAACATTTTTTTTCCCAAATGAAGCTAACAAAAAAATGATTCAGAAATCCACTATAACGGGTTTTTTAATGGGTAAATAAATTTCTAGGGGGCAAACTTCAAATTTGTAATGCAATATCTTCATGGGTTGTATAGGGGCCCCTTTTTCCAAAAACCCAAACACCCATTGTATTTAAAGGGTATTTTGTGTTCGCAAAACTGTGTAAAAAGGGCAAAAAGTTTTTAAAAAATCCCCCCTTTAAAACCCCTTGTGCAAGTAGGGTTAACACAGCTGAAAACCGTGGTTGATTAAGAAGCTAAAAACCCCTGCCCTTTCCTTTGGCTTTTTAAAAATCTGGAGCATTACATTTTTTTTGGTTCCTTTAAAAACCCCAAAAAAGGCCCAAAAAAAAAAGAACTTTCTTGTGAAACTCGACAGTCTATTCTTGTTCTTAGAAATGAAGGCTATTCCATGCGAAAAATTACCAAGAAACTGAAGAATTCATACAATAGTGTGTAGTACTCCCTTTAGAGGAGTGCACAAACAAGCTCTAACCAGAGAAGAAAGACAAGTGGGAGGCCCCGCTGCACAACTGAGCAACAAGACAAGTACATTAGAGTCTTTAGTTTGAAAAATTGACGCCTCACAGGTCCTCAACTGGCAGCTTCATTAAACAGTACACATTAAACGCCAGTGTCAACATCTACAGTGAAGAGGCGATTTGGGGATGCTGGCCTTCAGGGCAGATTGGCAAAACAAAAGCCATATTTAAGACTGGCTTAAATGAAAGGAAAAGATTAATATGGGCAAAAGAACACAGACATTGGACAGAGGAATATTGGCTTTTGTTTTGCCAATCTGCCCTGAAGGCCAGCATCCCCAAATCGCCTCTTCACTGTAGATGTTGACACTGGCGTTTAATGTGTACTATTTAATGAAACTGCCAGTTGAGGACCTGTGAGGCGTCAATTTTTCAAACTAAAGACTCTAATGTACTTGTCTTGTTGCTCAGTTGTGCAGCGGGGCTTCCCACTTGTCTTTCTTCTCTGGTTAGAGCTTGTTTGTGCACTCCTCTAAAGGGAGTACTACACACCATTGTATGAATTCTTCAGTTTCTTGGTAATTTTTCGCATGGAATAGCCTTCATTTCTAAGAACAAGAATAGACTGTCGAGTTTCACAAGAAAGTTCTTTTTTTTTGGCCATTTTTAGAGTTTAATGGAACCAACAAATGTAATGCTCCAGATTCTCAACAAGCTCAAAGGAAGGTCAGGTTTATAGCTTCTCTAATCAACCAAACGGTTTTCAGCTGTGTTAACATACTTGCACAAGGGTTTTAAAGGGTATTTTAACCATCTATTAGCCTTCTTACACAGTTAGCGAACACAAAATACCATAAGTACACTGGAGTGATGGTTGTTGGAAATGGGCCTCTATACACCTATGAAGATATTGCATTACAAACTAGACGTTTGCAGCTAGAATAGTCATTTACCACATTAACACTGTATAGAGTGTATTTCTGAATCATTTAATGTTAGCTTCATTGGAAAAAAACTGATTTTCTTTCAAAAATAAGGAAATTTCTAAGTGACCCTAAACTTTTGATCGGTAGTGTATATTAGATATCTTTAGAGCTTTCAGTTTGGGTTCTTGGAAAAGGGCTCTCATCCCAAATGCACCTGAAAATAAGCTTAACTGATAATGACCTACAAAGCCATCCATAACCTTTCTCTTCCGTAGATCTCCAAACTAATCTCTCAATATCTTCCCTCACGTAATCTCCCGTCTTTCCAAGACCTCATTCTCTCCTCCACGCTTATTCGGTCCTCACCTGATCGCCTTCAAAACTTCTCCCAAATATCCCCCATCCTCTGGAATTCTGTGCCCCAACACGTCCGATTATCCACCTCATTTGGATCCTTCAGACGGAACCTGGAAACCCATCTCTTCAGGAAAGCTTACAACCTGTAATGACCATGCTGCCACCTCAACACCATTGTAGCTACTGCAACCCCCAACCTAATGTCTCCTTCCCTATCATCCTGTAGAAAGTAAGCCCACAAGGGCAGGGTCCTCCTCCCTCTGTACCAGTCTAACTTTGTTAGTTTGTCTACTGTAAATGATATTTGTATTTTGATGTAACCCCTTCAAACGTACAGCACCATGGAATCAATGGTGTTCTATAAATAATAATAATAATAATAATACTGCTATTTAGCTCAGATTATGAGCAAGTAGTAAAAACAACATTAAAATACAAAATTGCATCTAGTCTTAGGTCAATGCTGAGGGTAATTTCCAGGAAATTCTTCTAATGTTTCCATATATCTTGGCCTTACCCCATCATCATCTATCTGAATACCAGAAGAGTGACATGTTCACATACTATAGAAGTATTTTCCATACACATGTATGATTTCCTAAATTGGGAATCGATGTCAGACAAAAAAACAGTATAGACATACAATGATATACATTTAGGTCACATGTTTGGAAGACTATTTTTTTCACTTTCCTGTTGGTCCTAATGTCCAAGTATCGTGTGAACTTTACATTACTCATTACAATCATGGCTAAAGGTCTGAAATGTTACATAATTGACAAATAGATAATGAAATAGAGCCTGAAGATTTTAAGTGGATTCAGAACAGAATCCACTTAAAATCTTAAAATCAAAACAGAAATATTAAATCTAAGCATAATTCTTCATAAAGTAAATCAGAAACATAGTATTATGGTGTCATAATAGCCACATTATTTATGATTCCGCATAGATTGCTGATAATGCACTCACGGTTCCGCAGTGTATGAGAGCGAGATTGTGAACGGCAGTATAAGCAGTGAAAAGCAGAAGACATTACTATTTTATACACCTCCGCTTTGACATTCCAGCAATCATAAAAGAATTAATAACTTTTTTTCTATAGTAAGCTGTGAATCCTGCTAGATATGCAATCATCTTTGTTAGGTTTTATTATCCCGTTTGTGAGTTTAGTTATATAAACAGAGCTCGGAATTTCTCTATTAAACTCCAGGGTGTATTTGACTAATTGTTGGTCACTTCAATAATCAACAGAGGATGACTTTTATGTTCAGCAATTCTCTTTTGTACAGCTCACTTAATAGCTGCGAAGGATCATTTGTCTACAGCCAAGTGATAAAAATGTACCTGAACAGAACATTCCAGCCTGCACCTTTCCAACTTAAATGTTTTGCAAGAATTAGCAATTACTGCTATGTTAACACGGCAACAGAGACAGAAGGGACCAAGGGCCCATCAATATTGAAATATTAAGAGCTGTACTTTCCCCAGCAGCTGTTGCAATGACAAGTTAAAATGCAATAGGACAATATGTGTGTGATTTAGGGAACAATGCGTGCGCTGCTTCTAATTGCTCTCAGGATTTGAATTGGTAAAACCATAAGATGTTCAACAAAAGGCTCAGTGCAGGTAGGACTATAAAACTTAATTATTTCTTACAAAGCAAGCCATTCTTCTTAGAATAAAAGAAAGCTATGAGCAATAAAGAGAACGCCATTATCAATTAGTCTTCTGCACACATAATTAGACTTGCAGAGATAAAGAAGCCTGTAAATTTAATGACAAATCCCATATTTTTTGCCGAAATTTAATGCTCTGTGCAGATTATACGAGGAGATCTCATCAGGTTCTGCACTATGAAATGTACTAAAGTACTACTTTAATTTATAATATAAATATAAACAGATTTTCTAATGGTTCCTACATCTTTCAGGCAGAAAATCACTATCAAATTAGAGAAATCTGGAATTAGGTTGCGCGATGTGTGAAACCTCCATATGGCACACAAAGCGCACTCAGAGAAATGTGATCTTTAAAGACGGTATTGTAAAATTAAGAAGTGGGTCTTCTTCTTTGGCTCTACCTAAAGGCAAAAGAGGATACTAACCTGGGTGACCCTAGGTTGCATCTAGTAAAAATTTTCCTTTTTTATTCCAACCAATACAGTGATTCCTCAAGTTACAATTACATGAGGTTACACTATATTCAACAGACAATGGTCTTTCCCTGGTCATGATGTTAAATTACAATCAAGATACAATGCTACAAATATTGCCTATATAAGGCGCATACAATATCCAACCAATTAGAATAGGCAAATTTGAAAACGCCTGTATTATCAAAGTGCATAAACTGCTTGGCAGTGTAGTAGAGCCTCTCCAGAATACAGTGAAGTATGGTAATGTAATACATGTCCTGTACTACTCTGTACTACTCCATGGTGCTCAGACACCAGTCGCCTATATTGCGTTATTTTGGAAGACTGTGTTGTGCACAGGACCTTGAAAACATGCCCATTCTCAACATAGAAACTGATTTAAAGCTTCCAGTTCCTTTATAAAGGAGCGACTTCTTCCTCCTCAAATCTCTGCGTCCGTACAGTGTCCAGTCACCAGTTGGCAAATGTCAAATTACATTTCAAGTATCCGTTCTGCTGTTACTAGCTCTTTAATACTTTTATATGTAAGGACTTGCTTTATCATTATTACTTATCTGCCTATTTTTCCTTTCTTTACCGCTTCTGGAAAAGACTGGAGCAGAATGATGGCACATGCGCCCTGCTGCTCCATCATCTAGATGTGACCATGCCACTCCAGTCAATCCATAAAGCACTGAGGGATTGTAGCCCTCATACTAGTTATCAGTTGAGGATCCAGAGGTAGGACATTTAATAATCAGAAATGTGTTACCTATCTCATGGATAAGTGATACATTTCTTTCAAAAGGAGAATCCCTTTAATCTTAATTTTGTTTCTTGTTGGTTTGACACTTTGGGGACTTGGGAACGAATCATTAATTTGCCACAGAGTTAATGTATCTTTTATGCAATAAATTTAAAGGGAACCTGTTACATGAAAAAACACTATTAATGTAGATATGGAGTTAATCTACAAAACAAACAAGAAACACACTGCAGTCAATAGGTCAATGCAAAATTACAAATTTATTGTACAAAATACTAAAATAGACAAGATGAGATGGAAACACATGGGACAGAAGGCATCACAATGTGCGCATGATAAATGGGCTATCAAGACAGCAAGGAACCGCACATATATATATATGATATTAAAATGGACAAACACCTAAACAAAGGATAATACCTTTGTCATATGTCCATACTCTGAATAGTTAATATATCGACTAATGTAACTAGCACGTGCTGCAATGTATAAAGACAAATGTCACATTAACACCAGAGCAAGAAATAACCATAGGTGGAACATAGTTACCAGCGATAGTACAATCAGTGCAGATGCCTGTCGCCCGACAGCCCTCCCCAACGCGCGTTTCGGAGTGACGACGCCCCCTGAGGAAGGAGTGCGTCGTCACTCCGAAACGCGCGTTGGGGAGGGCTGTCGGGCGACAGGCATCTGCACTGATTGTACTATCGCTGGTAACTATGTTCCACCTATGGTTATTTCTTGCTCTGGTGTTAATGTGACATTTGTCTTTATACATTGCAGCACGTGCTAGTTACATTAGTCGATATATTAACTATTCAGAGTATGGACATATGACAAAGGTATTATCCTTTGTTTAGGTGTTTGTCTATTTTAATATCATATATATATATGTGCGGTTCCTTGCTGTCTTGATAGCCCATTTATCATGCGCACATTGTGATGCCTTCTGTCCCATGTGTTTCCATCTCATCTTGTCTATTTTAGTATTTTGTACAATAAATTTGTAATTTTGCATTGACCTATTGACTGCAGTGTGTTTCTTGTTTGTTTTGTATATTCTAATTAGCAGTTGGTCTTTTATAGTCCATTAGGCATTCATATATTGGCATCTAAATACTGGTCATTCTTAGATTTTTAGTATTCCATCTGCCATTTATGTATTCTGCCAGTGTCACTACTGTTTTACTACATGGAGTTAATCTGCAGGTTAAAGGAATTCTGAACCTATCGGGAGCTGGCATTTAGAGCCCCGCTACTTGGAGGAAATGAACTTTACTCCTTCTGGTGGAGTTTGGGTTTCTGTCACAGGGTTGGAACTGGCACAGGGTTGGTCACTGCACTGTGTATAGAGAGCGGCGGCTGTAACTGCATACCCTGCATTGAATGACATCCAGGTCTAATGCTGAGCAGGTCAGTGCCAAGGGCGCGGTTACAGCTGCCGCTCTCTATACACAAAGTGGTGACTGAACCCACACCAGCGTCGCCCCCATGAAAGAAACCTGTTTGCTACTGGGAGAAACAAAGTTTATTTCCTCCTGAAACCGAGGATCTAAGTATCGGCACCGGGCATGTTCAGAATGCTATTAACCTAATGATTCAATAGTGTTTTTTCACACTACAGATTCACTTTAACTTACAATAGATGTCTAAGAACCAACAAATATTTGAACTTGAGAGACAGCTACAATACTACATCCTGCTCCATTCAGATACATAATAGGTATAGATGAGAAGATTAGGCAATTTGCAAATTCACCTGTTCACAAAGGTTTTTCCAGGAAATATGATTTGCAAAGAGATTACTCTCTGCAATGAAATGCCCCTTATTGTGCTCTGGGGTCTCTCTACACCAGAGAGCATAAAAAATGTAAGATGAAAAAAATAAAAAAAACTTTATACTCACCTCTCACCTCTCAAGGCCCTCCGATCTTCACCGTTACTCAGTGTCTTCTTAGCTTCTTCTTATCACTTCGAGTGCTGAATGGTTCTGTGCAAGTATGTGCAGAAGTGTCCTGAGTCTAATCAGAGCTGGAAATCCCTGGTGTGAAGTTCAGGAAGGTTCAAGAATTCAGTGCTCACGGTGGTGATCAAAAGATGTAACTAGGACTGGACAGGTGATGGTGGGGAGTGATAGAGCCGAAAAGGTGAGAGGTAAGGTAAATATACCATTTTTTTTATTTATCAATCTTTGGATGGTTGTGTGATTGAACCAAATGGCAGCCATCATATTACAAAAAATCTGCAGTTTGAAGTATGCAATTTTTTTTAATATTCAAGTGGAATTAAATTCCACTCAAATATGTTCACTAATTTCTAATAGTACGACATTTCATTCATAACTTTAAAATATGAATTCAATTTAACCTGTTAGATGCCCGAGTGCGCACTGTATGTAACTGCAGCACTACTCCCCTCCACTCAATTAATAAATGTAGAAGATTTTAACAATAACTGATCTGTGAGCCACAGTATTTTGTGACTCTTAGGGATTACCACTTAATAGCAGTTTATACTAGTCCAGGACAAAGATTTTAATAAACTAGGAGATGTTTTAATCTGCTTCTTACTCAACATTGTACTAATCCCCACTAGCATTTTTAAAAAGTCAAACAAGGGAATATTTTCTGCCGATGTACACAAAACAAATGACCTTTAATGCATGGCTGTAGAGAATGTAAGAAGTAGAATGTAGAAAAGGAATAAAAAAAAAAGCTAGAAGAACCTATAACAATAGCTAGCTACACAAAGACTGAAAGATTTGAGACTATATAAGACTCTGCATAGACAAAATATTGGATGTTAAATACAGTGGTGGTCTACTAATGTATCATTACTAATTTATGTTTTTCCATCCACATTAGCTTCACCAGTGGACCAAGCAGTCATAAGCTATAGTCATGATGTGATTGTTGCAGCTATGTGAAGTCCAAGTGCTACAGTGGAGAGGCAGAGCTGGACTAGAGGAAGGGAGTGCAATTAACTGAGAGTGGAATCCCCCTTTAAAGTTTATTCATCCCCTTTTTTAACAGTTTATTCCCAAAAATCTAAATTATAACCTATCTATTTGAAAGGGGATAATTTACTTGATGTCTGTGGGCCACCGAGATCCCCATGCTCCCAAGATCAAGAAGACACATCTTGAATAGATCAACACATGATACATCCATATCAGTGATAGAAAGCTGATATTTGTCTTTTCATATTATGAATCTAATCTTATCCATTGATAGTGGTATAGTAGAAAAGCTAAAGTATAATAGTGAATTTTAGATAACATGTATAACTGTAACAACCCTGCTAGCATCACTTCATGGCCTCCCATCCCTCACACATCTACTTGCTCACTGCTCCAGGTCATGCTGTGATTTCTGTCTACTGCCAGCCCCACACTTTGTGCCTCTTGTCTCCTGCCTGCTCTCTGCATGTCTCATGGCTATGTCCATAGGGGGGCAGCTCGAGAACTCTCTGGTTCTTATGGAGTCAGGGTGCACCTGACTGACCAATTACCATTAGCCCTCTAGTTTTTAAGGCAGCTCCACCCTGTGGATCTTGCCTGTGCAATGTGTTAACTCAGTTAGTATCTTGCTTACTGAGATGCCAGGTCCCAGGCCTTGTTCTGTGTTCCTCAATCTTGGAGGCTTCACTCCTAGTTTTGTCTTGTACTTGTTCGTCCGCACTCCAGGAGGCTGCATATCCTGGACTCTGTGCCTTTGTCTCTGTACTTGTCTTGTGTCCTTACCTTGTCTGACTCAGTCCTACCTCTGTCTCTAAGGGTATGCCACACTAAACAATATCGCTAACGGGATCGCTAAAAACGTCACTATTTAGCGATCCCGTTAGCGATGTTGTTCAGTGCGGCAGCTTCCAGCGACGAGCTTCCTGCTGTGATCTCGCTCGTCGCTGGAATCATTCCGGACCCTATTTTCTCGTCGGCGCTCCCCCTGGGTAAGTATCTAATCGCTGTGTGGCACCTTTTCTTAGCGATTTAGCGGTACTTTTGTACCGCTAAAGTCGTTAAGAAGATCGCTACGGCGATAGCGTCGTTAACTATATCGCTAAATGTGACTGCATTTAGCGATATAGAAACAATCCGCTAGCGATCTCATTAGTATGCAACGCTAACGAGATCGCTAGCGGGATAGCTTAGTGTGGCAGTACAGTTAGTCTCCTTGTCTGTGGTTTCTTCCCTGCTGTGTCTTGCCTTGTGGTCTCTTTGTATCTCTCTCTGCCTCTTGTCAGTACTCCTGCGGTTTTGCTCTGCTTTGCTCCTGCAGCTGCAGAACCTCTTTCTGCAGCTCCTCTTCGCATACCTTGCGGTTCCGCTTTGCTTTGCTCCTGCAGCTGCAGAAACTCTTGCTGCAGCTACTCTCCGCATACCTTGCGGTTCCGCTTTGCTTTGCTCCTGCAGCTGTAGAACCTCTTGCTGCAGCTCCTCTCCGCATATCTTGTGGTTCCGCTCTACTTCACTCCTGCAGCTGCAGAACCTCTTTCTGCAGCTCCTCTCCGCATATCTTGCGGTTCCGCTTTGCTTTGCTCCTGCAGCTGCAGTACCTCTTGCTTCAGCTCCTCTCCGCATATCTTGCGGTTCTGCTTTGCTCCTTTGTCTCTGTACCTTGTCTCATGTCCTTATCTTGTCTGAACACAGTCCTACCTCTGTCTCTTAGTCTCCTTGTCTATGGTTTCTTCCCTGCTGTGTCTTGCCTTGTGGTCTCTCTGTATCTCTCTCTGCCTCTTTTCCGCACTCCTACGGTTTTGCTCTGCTTCACTCCTGTAGCCGCAGAAACTCTTGCTGCAGCTCCTCTCCGCATCCCTTGCGGTTCCGCTTTACTTTGCTCCTGCCTCTGCAGTATCTCTTGCGGCTCTACAGCCCTTCTCCCCAGCCTTGCGGTTCTCCTCCTGTGTGAACAGATCTCTACCTGTCCCTCCATATACCTTTCCTTCTAGTCAGTCCCAGTATCTACAGTTGCTGTTTGAACAAGTCTCTACCTGTTTCTTCCAGTATCTGCCCTTTGTCTCATCTGTGCCAGCCTGCCCTGTGTCTCATCCGTGCCAGCCTGCCCTTTGTCTCATCCATGCCAGCCTGCTCTGTGTCTCATCCGTGCCAGCTTACCCTGTGTCTCATCTGTGCCAGCCTGCCCTGTGTCTCATCCATGCGAGCCTGCCCTGTGTCTCATCCATGCCTGCCAGTCCTGTCTCATCCATGCCTGCCTGCCCTGTATCTCAGCCGTGCTACCGTCTCTGCAAGTGGGATCAGCAGTCACAGCCAGACACCACCCTGGAGTGGCAGCTGCCTGCCGCACAAGCCTGACCTCACCATCAGAAGCTCCAGTGCAGACCGAGGCAACTGTCCTAGTCAAGCCCCTTCCAGGGTAGTCTGGTTTGTGGCGCAGTGGGGCCACAACCCCCCTTGGCTCACACCCGTCAGCCTGGGTGTGAGCGTGACAGTTTGCACAGGCCATGGTCCCTGCTGAGTCCCATGTCCGTCCGCTGGCAGAGCACAATGAACTTTTTTCCTGCACGTATGAGCAGCATGGAGAATTTGTTCCACCAAGGGTGGTTGAGATTGTTGAGACTTCAAACCCCATCATCATCTCCAATTCTCTCTATGAACAACTCCGGGCTTTTGAGGAGCATGACCCAGCAGACCCGCCTAGGTTCTATGGGAATCCTATTGAGTGCCAAGGGTTCCTGGAAAAGTGCTTGCGTTACATCCTGCAGAATGCAGCTTGTTTCCCCTCTGACTGGGTCAAGGTGGGACACATCATGTCCTACCTAGCAGGAGATGCATTACTATGGATCTGTCCCCTCTGGAAGCAGGGGATCCTATCGTCATGAACCTAGGGGCCTTCCTGGTGGCGTTCCGTAGAGTTTTTGATGTACTTCGTCTAGCGGCTCCTGCGAAGTCTTCCCTTTCTAGATCCGAGAGGCACTCCAGACGGGCGAAACCTTTGAAGAAAGCGCCAAGCCAGACCGCAACAGTCTATGATCCTCCAGTTCCTCTACCTGTTGAACCCGCTACCCGAGAGAAACCCCAGAAGGCTGAGGAGAGTGAGCTGGCAAAGCAGAAGCCCAAAGCCAGCCGTAAGAAGGGCAAACGGTGTCGCCGCACTTGTGAGGTACATCTGGACTGTCTCTGTCCAGAGGATCTAAAGCTCCAGAACCTTGGGCCAGTAGGAGAGGCAGCCCTTGGTGAGAGTACTTCCCCTCCAATAAAGTCTATGACTGTTTTTCTGCCGTCTGGGAGCTTTGGTGTGTATAAGCCAACACCAATATAGAGTCAGTGTGTGATTTCCTTGCTTCAGCCCCAGAACCCGGTGTGGGCATTGTCCGGTGATTGTCGAGCCCTACTCTGGTCAGGAACAGTCTAGTCCTGCATGGACAACTACAGCTCCAAGTCGGAGCATTGTACACGAAGAAGTTCATCTTCAGTTTGCTGTCTGGTGTGCCCATAGGTCATTCGGACCCTGAGATTCTTGTACCCATTCAAGTCTGGAGACCCAGCACGGTGCTTTGGTTGAAACCAAGTGACAATAGGTGTCTAGTTCCCTTGCGTCATAGTCAGTCAGCAAGGTCATCTTTTTCTGGCCTGCTAGTCATCGAGTCAAGGTGTGATGACGTCTCTGAGGAAGAGGAAGCAGTGGTGCCCTCTCCACACACCTCCTGTGACTATACCTGTGACCAGTTCCTAGGAACATCCTTGTCACCTGAGAATTTTTTCTTAGAATATGGACGGAAGATGGTTCCTGTAAAGATGCCTTCGGATTCCATGTGGCAGGTGGATGAAGAAGTTGTAGCAGAGGCCTGTGTATCTCCATTTTTCAGCAACCCGGTGGGAGAGATGCAATTTTCTCTAGATAACGGGCAGAGGATGGATCCTGTGCGAGTACCCTCAGCTTCCATTTGGCCGGCTGGTGAAGATACTAAGGCAAAGGTGCTTCACTCTGATCCAAAGGAGGAGGTCTAATTTTCTTGGGATAACGGGCTGAAGTTGGATCCAGTGAAGGTGTCTTCAGTTTCCAGGGGGCCGGTTCGTGTTGAGGTCAAAACAGACGCTGCCAAGTCCCTGCTTTCTGTCAACCTAATGAAAGAAGTCCTGGTCCTTGTGTCTTCAGTATTGGGAGCTGACCTCGCCAGGCACAAAGAGACTCTACCATCTGTCTTTCCCGATGTCACACCTACCTTGTGCTACCTGAGGGATGTTGTCATGGCTCTGACTGTATGTCCGCCCTTCCTTCTTCTACAAGTTATTCTGGCGGGCTTGAAGAAGAGGGGCCATAAAGGGGGGTACTGTAAGTACCCTGCTGGCATCACTGCATGGCCTCCCATCCCTCACACACCTACTTGCTCACTGCTCCAGGTCATGCTGTGATTTCTGTCTGCTGCCAGCCCCATGCTTTGTGCCTCTTGTCTCCTGCCTGCTCTCTGCATGTCTCATTGCTATGTCCATAGGAGGCGGTGCCAGAACTCTCTGGTTCTTATGGAGTCAGGGTGCACCTGACTGACCAATTACCATTAGCCCTCTAGATTTAAGGCAGCTCCACCCTGTGGATCTTGCCTGTGCAATGTGTTAACTCAGTTAGTATCTTGCTTTCTGAGCTGCCAGGTCCGAGGCCTTGTTCTGTGTTCCTCCATCTTTGGAGGCTTCACTCCTAGCTTTGTCTTGTACTTGTTCGTCCACCCTCCAGGAGGCTGCGTATCCTGGACTCTGTGCCTTTGTCTCTGTACCTTGTCTCGTGTCCTTACCTTGTCTGAACTCAGTCCTACTTCTGTCTCTTAGTCTCCTTGCCTGTGGTTTCTTCCCTGCTGTGTCTTGCCTTGTGGTCTCTCTGTATCTCTCTCTGCCTTTTGTCCGCACTCCTGCGGTTTTGCTCTGCTTTGCTCCTGCCGCTGCAGAACCTCTTTCTGCAGCTCTTCTCCGCATACCTTGCGGTTCCGCTTTGCCTTGCTCCTGCCGCTGCAGAACCTCTTGCTGCAGCTCCTCTCCGCATATCTTGCGGTTCTGCTCTGCTTCACTCCCGCAGCTGCAGAGCCTCTTTCTGCAGCTCCTCTCCGCATCCCTTGTGGTTCCGCATTGCTTTGCTCCTGCCTCTGCAGTATCTCTTGCGGCTCTACAGCCCTTCTCTGTAGCCTTGCGGTTCTCCTCCTCTGTGAACAGGTCTCTACCTGTTCCTCCATACTCCATTCCTTCCAGTCAGTCCTAGTATCTACAGTTGCTGTGTGAACAAGTCTCTACCTGTATCTCTATACACTATTCCTTCCAGTCAGTTCCAGTTTCTGCCCTGTGCCTCATCCGTGCCAGCCTGCCCTGTGTCTCATCCATGCCAGCCTGCCCTGTGTCTCATCCGTGCCAGCCTGCCCTGTGTCTCATCCATGCCAGCCTGTCCTGTGTCTCATCCATGCCAGCCTGCCCTGTATCTCATCTGTGTCTGCCTGCCCTGTGTCTCAGCCATGCCACTGTCTCTCCAAGTGGGATCAGCAGCCACAGCCAAACACCACCCTGGAGTGGCACCTGGCAGCTGCCTGCCGCACAAGCCTGACCTCACCATCAGAGGCTCCAGTGAAGACCGAGGCAGCTGTCCTAGTCAAGACCCTTCCAGGGTAGTCTGGTTTGTGGCACAGTAGGGCCACAACCCCCCTTGGCTCACGCCCATCAGCCAGGTAGTGAGCGTGACAATAGCTTTGTGCTTACTAATGGGAAAGAAGCAAAAAAAATATTTTTCAAAAATATTACAGACTTGAACCCATTAAATAAACAGTTTCGATTCATTTGTCTTTAGTGATGGTGGATTCTGATTGGCTAGTAGTTGTGTGTATTTTTTGTATCTTGGTTTTGTGTTAATGTATCTTATTGTAACACTTAGCACATATTTCTATGTTATTTATAAAACAGTCTGTAGCCCTTTTCCATACGATATTTGAGAAACATAAAAGGTCTAGGTAGTTGATGTTTTTTCATTCTTGCAGCACTTTTCATTTAAAGTAATTCTAAAATAAGAAATGAGAAAGTTCAACAAAGACTGTCTTATGACCCAGAAATCGCTACAGAAAGCAGGCTCTTATTTTTACTGGGGTAATAATTTTGCACAAGCACCTGTGACTAAGAATTATCTGTCTATATCAAAGCAGAGAAGGCTTGTAAAGGAGCTGAAATTTAAGAATCTATTAAAATATTTAATATAATAAAGTAATTCTCTTGGAAATAAATGAATTATTAAATAAAGCTGTAAATTTGTCTGTAATTTAATATCGGGAACTGAGTGCTATTTCTTTTATCTTCTAAGGTCATTGGTTTAGTTATATGTGGTCCCACTCAGTCTAACATTTGACCCATATTAGGATCCATTGCTCATGCAATAAATTTTCTGGGAAATATATGTGCACGTCACCATTTCATAGGCATGAAAATGACAGTCAGTCCCAAACAATTAAAGTTTTTCTGGATGAACAGTTAAAGGCACCCAGGTCTTTAAAGTACTGAAATAGGCAACGAAGTCTAGTCAAGTGTGTCATCGTTGACATAAACCACCAGTATTGCTGAATATATGTTATTTTGTAGGACTATTCCAGGCTTACAAGATGTCAAAAGCTTATATGACAATCCATGATTTTCACAAATTTTATTTTATACCAACTATTTCATTTTGATACAAAGATTTGCTATCTGGGATGCTTCAGAGTCATTTTTTCTTAACAGATCTCTTTTCTTTTTTTTTTTACAGAATTTTGTGAATTCTCTATCAAACATATGAAGTTCTTCTTGTAGAAATGCAAAGCTATTTCCACTGGCTTATGGAAATACACTGTGTGGACAAAAGTATTTGGACACCAAAACTTGACATATACAGGAGCTTTTATGACATCTCATTCTAAATCATAGACATTAATATGAAGTTGGTGCCCCAAGGTAGCTCCAAATGTCTACACTCTTCTGGAAAGGTTTTATAGAGTATGTGGAGATTTTTGGTCGTTCATCCAGAAGAGCATTTGTGAAACATTGATGTTTGAAGAGGAGATTGTGAGCCAGGTTTTACTTTTTGTTCTTCATCCCCAAAATTTTAAGTGGGGTTAAGGTCAGAACTGTGTTGTTAGTCAAGTTCACCCACAGTAAACTCTCCCAACCACGCTTTTATATACCTTTCTTTATGCACTGAGGCAGTTATGCTGAAATAGAAAAGGTCTCAGTCCCATAGCATCTTTCCTCCACCAAACTTTACAGTTAGCACAACACAGTCAATCAGTAAAATTCCACTGGCATTCACCAAACCCAAACTTCCAGAGAGCAAAGCATGACTCATCACTCTATGAAACACGTTTCCACTGCTTTAACACTAGAACTACTGATGGAGTCATTTTGACTCCTTTTGTTTTTTATTTCTCTTCTGTGACTACATTTTTCAGAATTCCGGCTTGAAAACTCGGTGACTTTTCCTCAAATATGATGAGAAAAAAGATTTTGTGAGAATAAATAATTTTGGTGAAAAATTTGCACGTTTTTTTCAAAATTTACCAAGAACTACTGAAGGGAGTCATTTTGACTCCCTACTATATTTTGAGGTCCTTTTGTCACTAAATGTTGCTATAAAGTTTTGTGCATAATTTTTTCACTCTGTCTTATTTACCCTGATGTTCATATAGATGTAGTTCAATTTACATGTCAACTTTTCACATTTTCCTTGTGTTTTACGTGCTTGTATTACTGTGTAATGCTGAACAAAATAGCTTGTTTACTCTAGGCTCTTATCTTATGCTAATGAAGGGTGGTGTTTTTCTAAGGTCCTAGCAGGAGACAGTATTCTGGATAGTAACTTTACTTTCAATTCAGCTGAAGAGACAAAGAGAACAGACGCAGACATACGAGCTCTGAAGACTCATACAGGTATGAATTGTTATGAAATAGTTTAGCTGTCTGTCAACTGATTCAGCCCACCTACTTTTGAAGGTGGCAGAACAGTTATTATTTCTTTTAGTTTTCATTTCATTTCTATTTTTCAGCAGGGAACTGTTAGGGTTCGAGTTCCCGCTCCTGCACAAGGGGAGTCTCGAACCAGTGCCGCTGCGGTCTCCCATTCGTCTCCGGCCGCAGTGGAGCCTGCTCAGCAGAGACGTCGTTCCAGGCGTCTTGCCCACTCCACTACTGGGCAGTGACTTGCTGCTGCCTTTCCTGGATCTGCTATTGTAGCCAGTTCTGGAGCAGACGTCTTTGGGATAAAGTCCTGCATTTTCCCTTCTGAGCGTGCCCAGAGTGAGATCTCTCATTGGAGATCAGGGGTCACATGCTCAGGTACTGCAGCGGCTCCTATTGGCCCGCCAGGAAGGCCCTGTTACTACTAGTCTTCTGAACAGGTTCTCATTGGTCCTTGTTCCTGGAAGGTCCTGTGGCTTTTGCTATAAAAGGGTAGCATGGCTGGGCCGTCATGCGCTAATATCAACCATTGTATGCTATGCGCCAGTGTGGTCATGCGTGTGTGTGGTTAGGGACCCGGCTGAAATAAGCCACTAGAATACCGACTTAATCGGTGAGGAGTTTAGTGTGCTAGCTGGTCAGGGTCGGTGTCCTAGATGCCCTAGATTACCGGCATAACCGGTGAGGAGTTTGATTGCCGTATTCAGGGTCTGGCGTTCAGACGCCATAGATTGCGGGTGACTCCCGCGAGGACATTAGCGCATGACCACGTATTATGCTCGCTTAGCAATTAACCGTGTGCCTGAGAGCCTGACAGGACACGGCGTTTGTTCTCAGCGGCTCTGTGACGTAACAGGGTTCGCTCTCGACGCTAGACAGCGCCCTAGCGTTTTACTTTGCGGCTCACTGAAGCTAAGTGAGTTCGCACATATCGCCATATAGCACTGTGGCATCCCGTTAGCGGCTCTGTGAATTAACAGTGTCTGCACTTACTGCCACAACGCGCTACGGCGTTTATTTTAGCGACTCTGCGGGATAACAGAGTTTGCTACTTTCGTCATCTTACTAGCAGCAGGCTTTGCTTGCACGGTGGACCCCGGGCTGCGAACGCACCTCTCCACTTTATATATTTGGTGCGTTCCGCAGACCCTAACATAATATTAGCGCCAGGGTCTGGCTAGTAAAATGGCGGACGAACAGCGTCTATTGCAGTACATCCAGCAGCTGAAGGGTAGGTTGGAGGCTCTTGAGAGCACAACCTCAGCTGTGGATGTTACTGCAGTCGCTGTTCAGGCTGCTAGCGTGGCTGCAGCCAGTTTGTCCTCTGCCACCTCTGCCCCTACATTATCCCACCTCCCGCTTCCTGACAAGTTTGCCGGTGATAGCAAGCAATGTCGGGGATTCGTGAGTCAGTGCTCTATACATCTTGAGCTTCTGGCTGCACGTTTTCCCACGGATCGGGCACAAGTGGGTTTTGTACTTTCTCTACTCTCGGGCAGAGCGTTGGAGTGGGCAACGCCGCTGTGGGAGCGCGATGATCGTGTGGTGCAGAGTGCTCCTCGTTTCTTGGAGGCTCTTAAAAAGGTCTTTTTAGGACCCCAGGTCACCCACGATACGGCGCTACAACTGCTGGCATTGACACAGGGTTTGTCTTTGGTCAGTCAGTTTTCCGTCCAGTTTCGGACTCTGGCTGCTGAGCTAGATTGGTCTGATAAAGTTCTTATTCCTATCTACTGGCGGGGACTGGCTGACCATGTTAAAGACGCTTTGGCTACCAGGGAGATTCCCGCCACACTGGAGAAGCTTATCTCCATATCTACCCGCATTGACCTCCGTTTTCACGAGCGGAGGTTGGAGCGGGCCCAGTGTAGGCAGAGGTTTCGGTTGGCTCCTACCTTTGCCAAACCTCTCGAATTCCCCGATCTGGCGTCCGAACCTCAAAAGGCCACAGAAGTTCCTCATGCAGGACCTAAGTCTCGGTCCGTCCGAGTATCCGTGGTTTGTAACCATTGTCAGCAGACAGGACACTATGCCAACAGATGTCCACAGCGATCGGGGAAGCGATCGCGTCTAGTGGCCCTGGGAGGAGGTTCACTAGAGACAGCGGCATTTTCCTCCAAGATAACATTTAAAGGGACAATCACTGTTGGTACTTCCATTCTCACCGCCGACCTTTGCGTGGACTCAGGAGCAGAGGGGAATTTCATGTCCTCTAGCTTTGCTCGCCGTCATGCAATACCTCTGGTGGCGCTTGACAAATCAGTGACTGTTCGGGTAGTGAATGGGTCGTCATTGCCCTCACAAATTACTCACCAGACTGTCCCACTTGCATTGTCTGTATCTCCTTCCCATCAGGAATTTATTTCCCTACTCGTCCTTCCCGAGGGAATAGACGAGATCCTACTAGGTATACCTTGGCTCCGTTTCCACTCCCCACATATAGAGTGGACTTCGGGTAGGATACTGGGTTGGAGTGATGCATGTACAGGCAGATGTTTCAGAAGTTGCGTTCAGGTTACCACTACTGAGTTACCCGCAGATCTTACTCCACTTCCCAAGCACTACTGGTCATATGCAGACGTGTTCTCCAAGAAGGCTGCGGAGACTCTTCCGCCTCATCGCCCCTATGACTGTCCTATCGACCTCTTGCCTGGCGCAGAACCTCCTCGGGGAAGGGTCTATCCCCTCTCTCTTCCTGAGACAGAGGCCATGTCGCAATATATTCAGGAGAACTGGCAAGAGGGTTTATTAGGAAGTCGGTGTCACCGGCAGGGGCGGGATTTTTCTTTGTGCAGAAGAAAAACGGAGAATTGCGTCCGTGTATTGATTCCAGGGGTCTTAACGCCATCACCGTTAAAAACAAGTACCCGTTGCCCCTGATCTCTGAGCTATTTGATAGGCTTCGGGGAGCAAGGGTATTCACTAAACTAGATCTGCGCGGTGCTTATAACCTGATTCGCATCCGTGAGGGGGACGAATGGAAGACGGCTTTTAATACCAGGGATGGGCATTACGAATATCTGGTGATGCCCTTTGGGCTCTGTAATGCTCCAGCCGTTTTCCAAGACTTTGTCAATGACATCTTCCGGGATATGCTCTCCACCTCGGTCGTAGTCTATCTGGATGATATACTCATCTTCTCTCCAGATATTGACTCCCACCGGAGGGATGTTGGCAGGGTCTTCGACCTCCTACGGGCAAATTCCCTTTACGCAAAGTTGGAGAAATGTGTGTTTGAGCAGGAGTCCTTACCTTTCCTGGGCTATATCATCTCCGCCCAGGGATTGGCTATGGATCCTGCCAAACTACAGGCGGTGATGGACTGGCAAGAACCCCACTCTCTAAAGGCGGTGCAGCGCTTTATGGGGTTCATTAATTACTACCGTCAGTTCATTCCCCACTTCTCAACTTTGGTAGCTCCCGTGGTTGCCCTTACCAAAAAGGGAGCTAATCCCAAATTGTGGTCTGAAGAGGTCTCCAAGGCCTTCACGTCTATTAAGTCTCATTTCGCTAGAGCTCCCATCCTACATCGCCCCGATGTTGATAAGCCATTTATATTGGAGGTGGATGCCTCGTCCGTTGGTGCTGGAGCAGTACTCTTCCAAAAGGATGCTCAAGGTCGGAAGCATCCATGCTTCTTTTTCTCCAAGACCTTCACACCAGCAGAGAGGAATTATTCCATCGGGGACAGGGAGTTGCTAGCAATGAAGTTGGCCTTCTCGGAGTGGAGACATCTGTTGGAGGGAGCTCGCTTTCCCTTCCAAGTCTTCACGGATCACAAAAACCTGGTATATCTTCAGACAGCCCAGCGGCTTAATTCTCGCCAAGCCAGATGGTCCTTGTTCTTCTCCCGGTTTCATTTCACACTGCATTTCCTCTCGGGAGAGAAGAACATTCGTGCCGACGCTCTCTCTCGCTCTGTGGTGTCCTCGGAGGAGGAGGTGGAGGAGCCTCGGCTTATCGTCCCACAGAGAGCCTGAGAACAGTGGCCCCGGTTTCGCTAGAGTCTGTGCCCCGGGCAAGACTTTTGTGCCTACTAATTTGCGACCGGAGGTACTCTCTTGGGCACATTCGTCCAGGGTGGGTGGACACTTTGGGGCAAAGAGGACATCTGAGTTGCTGGCGAGGACATATTGGTGGCCGCATATGGTCCGTGATGTTGGGGACTATGTTCGGGCGTGTGTCTCCTGCGCCAAAAATAAGTCTCCACGACAACGGCCAGCTGGGTTACTTTACCCTTTGCCGGTGGCAGACAGGCCCTGGGAGATGGTTGGGATGGACTTTGTGGTGGGCTTGCCCAAGTCTCGGGGTTGCACCATCATTTGGGTAATCACCGACCATTTCTCTAAAATGGTGCATCTGGTGCCACTACCACGGTTACCTTCTGCACGGGCTCTGGCAGCGTTGTTTGTTAGGCACATCTTCCGTTTACACGGCATGCCGGACAAGATTGTCAGTGACCGAGGTCCCCAGTTTGCGTCTCGGTTCTGGAGAGAGCTTTGTCGTCTACTCAGTATTGAGTTAAATCTCTCTTCAGCGTACCATCCTGAGACGAATGGGTTGGTAGAGAGGGCCAACCAGACCTTGGTCACCTATCTACGACATTTTGTCTCAGCCAGGCAGGATGACTGGGCATCCTTGCTACCATGGGCTGAGTTTGCATTAAACAATGCTGTGGCTGATTCCACCGGACAGACCCCATTCCTCCTGAACTACGGTCAGCATCCGCGGGTACCAGTGCCTATGCCCGTGTCTTCCGCCGATTCCAGGGTGGCAGACTGGGCTGTGGAGGCACGGGACATTTGGGACCGCACGCAGGATGCCATTCAGGCCTCCAAAGAGAGGATGAGGTCTTCGGCCGATGCCCATCGGCGCCCCGCTCCTACATTTGCTCCTGGGGATTTGGTGTGGCTCTCCGCCCGTAACATCAGGCTGCGAGTTGAGTCCACTAAGTTGGCACCCCGCTACCTGGGTCCTTTCAAGGTCCTCGAGCAGGTTAACCCTGTGGTATACCGTTTAGCTCTTCCACCACGCCTGGGTATCTCCGACACCTTTCACGTGTCCCTCCTGAAACCCGTGCTCATGTCCCGGTTTTCTGAGTCATCTGCCGGGACATCGGGTTCATCTGCGGATGACCATGAGGTGAACGCCATCGTGGGGTGTAAGGTGGTACGGGGCAAAAAGTTTTATTTGGTGGACTGGAGGGGCTATGGGCCTGAGGATAGGTCTTGGGAGCCTGCCGAGCATGTTCACGCTCCGCAGCTCGTCGCTGCCTTTGAACGCAGCGAGGCCCAGAGAAGGGGGGGTAATGTTAGGGTTCGAGTTCCCGCTCCTGCACAAGGGGAGTCTCGAACCAGTGCCGCTGCGGTCTCCCATTCGTCTCCGGCCGCAGTGGAGCCTGCTCAGCAGAGACGTCGTTCCAGGCGTCTTGCCCACTCCACTACTGGGCAGTGACTTGCTGCTGCCTTTCCTGGATCTGCTATTGTAGCCAGTTCTGGAGCAGACGTCTTTGGGATAAAGTCCTGCATTTTCCCTTCTGAGCGTGCCCAGAGTGAGATCTCTCATTGGAGATCAGGGGTCACATGCTCAGGTACTGCAGCGGCTCCTATTGGCCCGCCAGGAAGGCCCTGTTACTACTAGTCTTCTGAACAGGTTCTCATTGGTCCTTGTTCCTGGAAGGTCCTGTGGCTGTTGCTATAAAAGGGTAGCATGGCTGGGCCGTCATGCGCTAATATCAACCATTGTATGCTATGCGCCAGTGTGGTCATGCGTGTGTGTGGTTAGGGACCCGGCTGAAATAAGCCACTAGAATACCGACTTAATCGGTGAGGAGTTTAGTGTGCTAGCTGGTCAGGGTCGGTGTCCTAGATGCCCTAGATTACCGGCATAACCGGTGAGGAGTTTGATTGCCGTATTCAGGGTCTGGCGTTCAGACGCCATAGATTGCGGGTGACTCCCGCGAGGACATTAGCGCATGACCACATATTATGCTCGCTTAGCAATTAACCGTGTGCCTGAGAGCCTGACAGGACACGGCTTTTGTTCTCAGCGGCTCTGTGACGTAACGGTTCGCTCTCGACGCTAGACAGCGCCCTAGCGTTTTACTTTGCGGCTCACTGAAGCTAAGTGAGTTCGCACATATCGCCATATAGCACTGTGGCATCCCGTTAGCGGCTCTGTGAATTAACAGTGTCTGCACTTACTGCCACAACGCGCTACGGCGTTTATTTTAGCGACTCTGCGGGATAACAGAGTTCGCTACTTTCGTCATCTTACTAGCAGCAGGCTTTGCTTGCACGGTGGACCCCGGGCTGCGAACGCACCTCTCCACTTTATATATTTGGTGCGTTCCGCAGACCCTAACAGGAACTATATAGAATTATGGAATTTGTGAGGAATATGGAGAGAAGACGTTTGATAAAGCCTCAGGATATTCTGGCTACTTTGCAATCCATACCGGAGGATGAATCGGAATCCGAATTGCAGGAACATGTATTTGATTCTGACAGTGATGAAGATTTCATTCCTCAGAACATATCAAGTGAATCTGAAGACTCAGAAGGAACAAATCCAGAAGGTAAGTAGTTATGTGTATTTATTTGTTCTTCCACACACTGAGTTAGGGCTTGTGCACACTAGCAGAATTCTGGCTGAATAGCAATCTGGATATTCTTGCCGCAATACAGGCCATACCTGTCCGCTCATGCCTGAAGCTCCGCTCCGAACCCCGGGCTGGAGCCGCTGTCAGGGACAGAGCAGCGCTTGCTTACGCGCGAGCACGGCTCCGTCCCAGACAGCGGCTCCAGCCCGGGGTTCGGAGCGGAGGTTCAGGTATGAAACTCCGCTCTGTACCTGAGCGGGCAGGTACGGGCCGGATTGTGGTGAGAATATCCGGTCGGATATTCCGCCGCTAATCCAGCCAGTGTGCACGGACCCTTACAAAACAAAAATTCTAAATATTCATCAACTTTTTTCCAGATATTCCAAGCACATCAACTGGGGATCGGGCTCATGCAGTTATGTTGCCTCGTGACCATCCTCCTGGTCGTGGACAGAAAAAATCAGCAAAACGTCCCAGAATCATAGAATCATAGAATCATAGAATGGTAGAGTTGGAAGGGACCTCCTGGGCCATCTGGTCCAACCCCCTGCTCAAAGCAGGATTCTCTAAATCATCCCAGACAGATGTCTGTCCAGCCTCTGTTTGAAGACTTCCATTGAAGGAGAACTCACCACCTCTCGTGGCAGCCTGTTCCACTCCTTGATCACCCTAACTGTCAAAAAGTTTTTTCTAATATCTAATCTGTGTCGCCTCCCATTCAGTTTCATCCCATTGCTTCTAGTCTTTCCTTGTGCAAATGAGAATAAAGATGATCCTTCTACAATGTGACAGCCCTTGAGATATTTGTAGACAGCTATTAAGTCTCCTCTCAGTCTTCTTTTTTGCAAGCTAAACATTCCCAAATCCTGCAACCGTTCCTCATAGGACATGGTTTGCAGACCGGTCACCATTCTGGTGGCTCTTCTTTGAACTTGCTCCAGTTTGTTGATGTCTTTTTTGAAATGTGGTGCCCAAAACTGGACACAGTATTCCAGATGAGGTCTGACCAAAGAGGAGTAGAGGGCAATAATGACCTCACGTGATCTAGACTGTATGCTTCTGTTGATACATCCTAGAATTGTATTTGCCTTTTTTGCTGCTGCATCACACTGTTGACTCATGTTCAGTCTGTTATCAATTAGTATACCCAAGTCTTTTTCACATGTGCTGTTACTTAGCCCTATTCCTCCCATTTTGTATATGCTTTTTTCATTTTTATTGCCCAGATGTAGTACTTTGCATTTTTCCCTGTTAAAAACCATTCTGTTAGTTGCTGCCCACTGCTCCAGTTTATTTATATCTTTTTGAATCCTCTCTCTCTCTTCTCTAGTATTAGCTACCCCTCCTAGCTTTGTGTCAATGAAAGAACAACAGATAACGATGGCGGCGAAGGTAATGCAACAACAAACACCAGAGAAGGCGAATCTGAAGGAATACTAGTTTCAGCGGATGGTATTCAATGGAAACCTGTTGAAATTGGAGAACACTTGCCTGGTAGGCGTGACAGCCAAAATATTCTTCGAGAAGCACCTGGCCCTACAGGATACGCCAGAAGAAATATCATTATCGATAGTCCTTTGAGCGCATGGCGTTTATTTTTTGATTCATATATATTGACACATATAAAGAACTGTACGCTTGCAGAAGTCTTTGTGTGGGCAATGTACTGCCATAAATCAAAGGCAATGCCTAAAATGCGAAACACCAAATGTTTAGAAGGTGAATTCTGTGCCATATTTTCATTTTTATGCTCCTCCACCTACATTTTCTCTGCTTTTTGTTCTTCAGTTGTTGTTTATATGTGTGCACTTGAATAAAAAAAATGTTTGAAAAACGTCTATTATAATTATTGTTATTTTCTGTAGAAAAATAAGAAAAGCAGAAAAAAAACAATCAAAAGCATTACTGTTGGATCTCACAATAATAATACATTACAAAAAATATAATTATTAATAAATAACCACAAATGAAACTCTAAAAATAAACAAAAACAAGCAAGGAGTCAAAATGACTCCTTTCAGTAGTTCTAGGCGGGGTCACGAGTCCAGTAGTCCTAGTGTTAAGGTTCAATGGTGATGTGCTTTACATGACTCCAACTGAGGTTTGGCATTGTCCTTGGTGAGGCAAGGCTTGAATGCAGCTGCTTGGCTATGGAAACCTAGGCCATAAAGCCCCCGATGCACAGTTTCTTTATGAATAATAATGTCAGAAGAGGTTTGAAACGCTGGAGTTAATGAGTAAGCAGAGTGTTGGGGACTTTAATGCACTGTGTGCTTCAGTAATTGGTGACCCTTACTCTGTAACTGTACGTGTTCTGCCACTTTGTGGCTGAGTTGCTGTAGTTTCTAAGTGCTTTCACTTTTTAATCATACCACTCGCAGTTTATTGTGAGTGGACTATGCTCAAATAGTACATAGTAAGCAAACTGGAAATCACAAAAAGCGCAATAGGGTCTTATCTTGGTAAAAACTGGGATAGAAATGCACAATAATGCTCACCAAGTTGGGTTTTGTGCACACAACCACTGAAAAGGCTTAGACTGTTTCAGACCCATGAGGAGAAATCAAAGAAACCGGAAGCAAATTGGATTACCTGCAATGCTGTTGATGGCAGCGCTGATTAACCCACTTGCTTCTAAATTCTTTGATGGAATTAAACATGACTTTTAAGGTTCTGAACTTCTATATTTCCTAAAAGTAAGCCCCCGAACAGCCCTATGTCTGTTTGAACTATACAAAGTCTTAATGTTAATAAAAAAATCTGGATAGCCATAGAATATGATGGTCAGAAATTATTCAACTATACTTGTGTTTGGTAATTTTTATGGCAAGTATATGCTTAACCACATCATTAAAAGGCCACTGCTAGAGATCAGCATATAAATTAAAGCGGAATTGAATTCTATATGAATTTTACAAAAATCCGCATTCACCAAAATGAGTATTTTTTTTGTAGTACGCTTCCACGCTGATTTAAAAAAATGACGGCAACTGACTGCCATTATTCATGCATCATAATATGTGATCAAGTGGTTTAAAAAATAAAAAAATATTATACTGATCTTCATGCTCATCAGTCTGGCCCCTTCGTTACTCACTGCCACCCGTTTTTCTGAAACATAATGTGCAATGAAACAATTAAAAAAATCATTATAATCAACTCACTGCTTATCACTGTGGCCCCTGTACTATTCACCCGCATCTTCTGATTCTCCACTGCTTGCTTTGGAATCTTCATTTCTTTTTTACTATTTCGGATTTCCGGGTGTCAATGATCAAAGGCGTTATGATGTCACAACGTGCATGGTTGACCTTTCACCTGCTTTGAACCCTACTTTATTCTATGACACCCGGAAGTCCGATGCAGCATGAGAGGACCAAAGATTTGAACATGTGCAGCATGGGATCAGAAGATACGGCGAGGACCAGTCAGGTGGCGGTGAGCATCACAGGGACTGGAAAGGTGAGCTCAGGGTGAGTATAATGATTCTTTTTATTCTTTTACACTTTACATTTTATTATGAGATGGAGTCTCGAGAGATCTAAGAGCATAATAAATAAATATAAATTAAATTTGAATAGCTTCTCTGCAAATCAAATTTCCTACATTAAGACAGGTGAACATTTCTAGCTGAGTAGAAAAAGGAGAATATCTAGCAGGTTTGTTAGGATGGTTCCAGTTGTAATATCATGAGCAAGTACCAGAAAATAATTAGACTATAGATGCAATTTAATATTGAGAGGAGCTATGTACCATCTCTGTTATGCAAAGACACAATTGATAGTGTAATCTTGTTAATCGATTCTTTAGTCTTTACTGTATCCACACAAAATGATCGTAAACAGCGTCCACAATACAATGGAAAACTTTCTTTAAAAAGTATATAGCTCAAATAGAACATTCAGTAATTTATGGAACATTAACTTGATAAAGAACAAATTTCGCAGTAAATTTCAAGATTAGATAACTTCAATGCAGCATTCTGACAACTTTTCTTAAGGCACTGTCACACTTAGCGATCACACTAGCGATCACGACAACGACACGACCTGGCGAGATCGCTTGTGCAATCGCTATATGGTCGCTAGTTAGATTCCAAACACAACTCATCAGCGATCTGTGATTCCAAACTCAACTCATCAGCGATCTGTATAACGACCTCTGCGGTCGTTGGGAAAACCTAGTCCCACCTGCGACGCTGGTGAAGTCGTTCATAAAGAGTGTCACACTCAGCGATTCAGGCTCACCAGTTGGACACCAACGACCAAAAAACAGCTCAGAACGTTCATAAGCGATCAATGACATTTCAGAAGGGTCCACATCGCTGCTACATGTCACACACAGCTGTGTTGCTAACGAGGTCGCTACTGCGTCATAAAATCGCTGACTCTTTAGCGATCTCGTTAGCGATCTCGCTTAGTGTGACAGTACCTTTAGAGAGAAAACTGCGACCTTGATTAAGGTCATCTTCAATTTCCCTAAAATCCCTAAAATCCATTAATTTTTATTATAAGTGATTACAGTGGGTACGGAAAGTATTCAGACCCCTTTAAATTTTTCACTCTTTGTTTCATTGCAGCCATTAGGTAAATTCAAAAAAGTTAATTTTTTCTCACTATTGTACACTCTGCACCCCATCCTGACTAAAAAAACAGAAATTCAGAAATTTTTGCAAAGTGGAAAATTTAAAGGGTCTGAATATTTTCCGTACCCAATGTGTTTATTCATTTTATGCTACATGGGTTTTTTTGCAATTGACATCACAATGCCTGATCTCTTATAGTAATACTTAAGCAAATGTAGTTCACAGCAGAAACCTATACTGATCGTAGGTTTAAAGGTCTCATCTTCATACATGAGTGTTCTTGGATTGTGCTTGTAAACAAAAAATCACTTTTGAATTTTAAGGCTTATTACATTTTGCTGTCAGTTTATTGCCTTGGAGACCAACTACCACTGCTATATATCTTGTCAGCAGTGCACTGGAATTGACCAATATGAAAATATAACAGAGTGATCCCGCAATCCCATCACCTACAAGCACTGTTTACAAGCTCAATATAAAAGGGCTTGTAAACACCTTGCATGTTTTGTCTTCTTTTGCAGTGGTAGCCGGTCACCTAGGCACTGAGCTGTATAGAAAACAAAAGAAGAGTGATCATATCTCAAGAATGGCTAACATATGTACAGTACAGACGAAAAGTTTGGACACACGTTCTCATTTAAAGATTTTTCTGTATTTTTATGACTATGAAAATTGTAAATTCACACTGAAGGCATCAAAACTATGAATTAACACATGTGGAATTATATACTTAACAAAAAAGTGTGTAACAACTGAAATTATGTCTAATATTCTAGGTTCTTCAAAGTAGCCACCTTTTGCTTTGATGACTGTTTTGCACACTCTTGGCATTCTCTTGATGAGCTTCAAGAGGTAGTCACCGGAAATGGTTTTCACTTCACAGGTGTGCCCTGTCAGGTTTAATAAGTGGGAATTCTGGCCTTATAAATGGGGTTGGGACCATCAGTTGTGTTGTGCAGAAGTCTGGTGGATTCACAGCTGATAGTCCTACTGAATAGACTGTTAGAATCTGTATTATGGCAATAAAAAATGAGCTAAGTAAAGAAAAACGAGTGGACATCATTACTTTAAGAAATGAAGGTCAGTCAGTCCGAAAAATTGGGAAAACTATGACAGTGTCCCCATGTGCAGTTGCAAAAACCATCAAGCGCTACAAAGAAACTGGCCCACATGAGGACCGCCCCAGGAAAGGAAGACCAAGAGTCACCTCTGCTTCTGAGGATAAGTTTATCCGAGTCACCAGCCTCAGAAATCGCAGGTTAACAGCAGCTCAGATTAGAGACCAGGTCAATGCCACACAGAGTTCTAGCAGCAGACACATCTCTACAACAACTGTTAAGAGGAGACTTTGTGCAGCAGGCCTTCATGGTAAAATAGCTGCTAGGAAACCACTGCTAAGGACAGGCAACAAGCAGAAGAGACTAGTTTGGGCTAAAGAACACAAGGAATGGACATTAGACCAGTGGAAATCTGTGCTTTGGTCTGATGAGTCCAAATTTGAGATCTTTGGGTCCAACCACCGTGTCTTTGTGTGACGCACAAAAGGTGAACAGATGGACTCTACATGCCTGGTTCCCACCGTGAAGCATGGAGGAGGAGGTATGATGGTGTGGGGGTGCTTTGCTGGTGACACTGTTGGGGATTTATTCAAAATTGAAGGCATACTGAACTAGCATGGCTACCACAGCATCTTGCAGCAGCATGCTTTTCCATCCGGTTTGCGTTTAGTTGGACCATTATTTATTTTTCAACAGGACAATGACCCCAAACACACCTCCAGGCTGTGTAAGGGCTATTTGACCAAGAAGGAGAATGATGGGGTGCTACGCCAGATGACCTGGCCTCCACAGTCACCAGACCTGAACCCAATCGAGATGGTTTGGGGTGAGCTGGACCGCAGAGTGAAGGTAAAAGGGCCAACAAGTGCTAAGCATCTCTGGGAACTTCTTTAAGATTGTTGGAAGACCATTTCCGGTGACTACCTCTTGAAGCTCATCAAGAGAATGCCAAGAGTGTGCAAAGCACTCATCAAAGCAAAAGGTGGCTACTTTGAAGAACCTAGAATATAAGACATATTTTCAGTTGTTTCACACTTTTTTGTTAAGTATATAATTCCACATGTGTTAATTCATAGTTTTGATTCCTTCAGTGTGAATTTACAATTTTCATAGTCATAAAAATACAGAAAAATCTTTGAATTAGGTGTGTCCAAACTTTTGGTCTGTACTGTATATGTAAATAATCCTTTAATAGAATAATGGTTTATCAGAGTATTACAGTTGTAGTATGAAAGCTGAAATACACCTACTACAACCATGGAAAAGCAGTCCTAGAAAGAGGGTAGGAAACTGTTAATTTTATGGTACAAATATATTTTTATACAAAAAATAACAGCACTTCCTAAAAACAGTATAAAAATGGACATATAAAGTGTATACATATATATATATATATATATATATATATATATATATATATATTCTAGCTGCTGCTGAGCTGTTTATAATAAGGATCGGCTCTGCTCCGTCGCTCTATGAAATCCTCCTATGAATTTCACACTGCACCATTGGAGATCTTTGAAGACAAAGATAATTATATATCACCTAGTTCCTTGTGAAGAAATTACTTTATGCAGCCACCGCAATTCTGTTATATCTGCTATTTTGTTGCATGTTTTTTTTTCATGAATATTCTATATCTAAAAGAGAAAACTTCATCTGACTTTATACTTTTATAACATTATTCTACTATCAGCTTTAGATAAAAGAAAATTTAAAAACTATCAACACCCACAAATTACCATAGAACAGCAGCCAATCACTTTATTGTGTGCAGAAGAAAACCCACACAGATACACACACATATACATATGTACATACATTGTATGTATGTGTGTGTGTATGTATGTATGTAGTGTTGTATGTGTGTGTTTTTCTTCTGCACACAATAAAGTGATTGGCTGCTGTTCTATGGTAATTTGTGGGTGTTGATAGTTTTAGCGTATAAATTTAAATATATAATATACATGTGTGTGTAGACTGTACAGTATGTGTGTGCACATATGAAAGTTTATATACTGTATAAACATATATATATAATATATATATATATATATATATATATATATACACACATACAGTATATATATTTCAATATGTATATAGTCATACATATTTATATACAGTGAATTAGTTTATCGAAGTGAATGGCAGATATATGTTATGGCGGAGGTGTATAGCGGTATTTCTCTACGTCTACATGTGGTGGTACAATTTCATCAATTGGTCCCAATGTATATGGTGTATTTTAGCCCTATTTATTCCACATTCAAAACTACTGACATACAATGAAATGCCCTTCTAGTTTTTAAAAACTTTAAAGGGTTGTCCGGTCCAAAATTATAAGTCTGCAGTCACTCTGTATGACTGCAGATTTATAAATTCCTCTCCAGTGCACGCACTGTGTGCCGCTAGGATTTGTCAGTTTCTGAGCATAATAGACTAGTTGACCACCCCCAGTGGACGGCCGCATCACTAGATGGGGAGTGGCCTCGTTCACTATAAGTGTATGGAGCGAGGCCGCGAACAATAGTTGGGCTACTGGCCGGGAGTATGTATAACTCATACATCACCACCATTCCCGGCTCAGAAACCGGCGCATAGTGCATGAGCTGGGGGGGATTGATAAGTCTGCAGTCACACAGAGTGACTGCAGACATATCATTTTGGATCGGACAGCCTCTTTAAGAATTGTTCATGCTGTTCATTCTGGTCAGCAAATAAATGCCATAAATAGATTAAGCAATACAGACAGTGGAGCAAATGTATTGATGATGAAGAGAGACATATGTACTGTATATATAGGTGTATATGTGTATAGTAGAATGTATAAGTACTCTTGAAGCATTATTAACACTTTCATGGCAGCAGACCTATTTTGGAGCCCCCAGTAATAATTTTATGGGAGTGGCATTGTACGTAATTTAATCTCTCCAGGACTGAATTAATCAATTATTACATGGCATGAAGTAAGGTCACGATACCATGTTCAAACGCATGAGATATCTCAGGGTGTCTGAAAATGTGCTCGCTATACAATGGGATACAGAAAGGAGAACAGAACATTTCCCTCTCATTAGCTTGTCCCTTAAACATTCAGACAGCTCGCAATGCTCATTAGCCAAATGGACCGCTGGCTTTCTTTGAGAAATTGCAGGAACCTCGCTAGGCTCCCAGAGCTAATTATATCAAATTCAGATTGGCTCTATAATAAAAGGGAGACATTTTTTATGCCATCTTTTATTTAATATCGAGATGTGCCGTTACTAGAATCTCTAATGTCACTGCATAATCATAAAATGATTACAAGAAATACCTAAAACCTCCGGTTTGGGATTGACAAGGCATGCCAAGTAAAAGGTCAGACTGCATTCACTGACAGATTACCTGCAATGTAAAGTGATGCAAGTCCATTATAAGGTCATATCTCAAAGCTGTTCAAGATGAGACATAGAAAACACGGGAGACGGGCAGAGCTTACGATGCATGGGCACTTCCGCTGAACTGTTTAACATGGAGCTGTCACAGGTACGCAAGATTCCTTGACAATCTGACACATCCTATTAAAAACATATGTAACAATTATATAGACTAGAACAGCCGCAAGGGCAATCCACGCACTTAACCACATGCAGATTTGCAATGAAAAAAAGCTAAATTTATTTATTTAAGAGGTTAATCAAATTATGTCACTAATTAATTTAAGGTAACCAACTAAAAGCAATTATAACAAAAGAATAAAGCTGAGCTGCATAATAGATTTGATAAGCACACACATTGTTAAAGCATCAACAGCAAGTGCCTGTTAATAATAGCATCACATTGGCTTTATATAACATATTTACATACCCTTTGCTGCATGACCGCTAAGCCCCCCAGCATGACTAGTCTACATCTTAATGTGTTGTACATATTAACAGCACGTCAACTGAAGTCACGCCAATGGTCAATATTATCATTATGGAATACATACTATCATGAGGGTTTGTGAACAGAAGGGCTTCACGGACCAGTGTTTAATCAGTAATGGAAGTCGGTAAAGGCTCATGCAGACAACTGTATTTTCGGTCTCAGTGCGATCTGACAAAATGTGGCTTTGCGCTCAGACCAGTGTTATTCTATGGAGCTGTTCACATGCCCAATTATTAATTGCAAAAAATTGCAAAAAAATTTGAAAAAACTGCAACAATCACAAGTTAGATCTCACTCAGTCATGTAAGTCAATAAGTTCATGAAAAAAATCGGAGTGCACTCAGATGACATCTGAATGCAGTCCATTTTCCACAGACTGACAGAATGGAGAGGATGATTAAAAAAAATTGTAGCACACTATGAACATACTCTGATCAAACTCTGGGAGTTTTTTGTTTTGAGAGTGTTTGTTTAAATACTGAGGACTCTCAAGTCTAAATATTTTTGTTTAAATAAAGTATTTTTTGTGTTTTCTTTTAATTACTGGGTTAGTAATGGGGGTGTTTGATGGACACCTCTCCATTACCAATTCAAGGGCTTGATGTCAGCTATATTTGACAATTCACAGCTGATATCAACCCCACGCACCATTTTCCTGATTGTCAACACACCAGGGCATTGGGAAGAGCTAAGGCGAAGCGCCAGAATTGTAGCATATCATGTTATACTCCACTTGTTGGGTGTCTGCAGGCTGATATTTTTGGGCTAGGGAGGTCCCAATAACCGTGGACCTTCGCAGACTGATACCAGCTCTCAAGTGTCTGCTTTACCTTCGCTGATTACCAAAATGGAGGGAACCAATTTTTTTAATTAATTGATTTATTTTTTATTAGGGTAATACATGTACAGTAAGCGACACATGCAAGGCACAAATGACATATCTCACATATATCTATCTATATCTTGGCAGATGTTTAACACATTAAAATCTATAATTTCTATTCTGCATTCTATTCCAAAAAATTTGCCAAAATGAAAGCACACGGATGTCCTATAGATGACATACGAATGGCACACAGAAGTCCCACGGAATACATATGGATGGCACACGGATGGTACACACATACACACAGGCGGCCCACAGAAAACCACACAGATAGTAAAAATGGGCGGCCTCATGCATATGTTTTTTAAGCGAACGTGTGAGGGGGGCCTAAGGCATAGTTTATAGTTTCATAGTTTATTAAGGTTGAGGGCAGACATAAGTATATTGATTTTAACTTATAACCTAACTCGTTGATCCAGAGGAAGGCTAAAACCCGATGTAGCAGATGATAATTGCCCCATATTAGGGCAGGTGAAGATGAGTGCATTTTCAGTCCAAGCGCGATCCAACAAAACATCGGTTCACACTCGGACCAATGTTAGTCTACGGGACCATGCACTTGTTTGATTTTTTCCTGAGACAGAGCGGTCTGGGTAAAACATTACAGCATGCAGAAGTCTGATCCAATATGGAGATTGCACTCAGCTATGCAAGTCAATGAGTTCATGGAAAACCTCAGAATGCACTTCGATTTCCATAGGCGGAAACAATGGAGAAGATGGAGAATTTTTTCGTCCATCTTCTCCTCATCCATGAAAATCGGATCACAGTACTGGATCACACTTTGATCAAAGTTTGATCAGAATTCTGTGATTTGCATAATCGCCCTGATAATCTTGGATGAGAGAATACAAGGTCATCTGCACCTGCCCTTAGCAGAAGCATTCCTCTCTGACACCACATATGGCAATCAAACTAGTCCCCAGGATCAATGTCCCATCACAGAATCTAGCATTCATCTTCTTTGGGTGTTAATATAGCAAATTTCAGAATTACTCAGGACATAGAGAAATCACATAAAAAGAAACACAATTCTAAATTACAGAAGACCAATAAACATATGTCAGTGTTAAAATACTCAATTTTATTGACTGAAAAAAATGACTGATGTATTAATAGTATCAGTCCTGCTGTTCATGCTTCATAAAGGACTGCAGGTAGAATAGCACTGCATGCATTATTTCAATGCTCGCATGATAAGTACTTTACTGGAAATTTGCACAGACAACATATTTTATTGAATTTTCCATTAAAAAGAGTTTTGATCACATGAAGTGAAAATTTCTGTATCCACATGAAAAACTGCAATGTCGTAGGATTCAACTAGTGATAAATTCTATCAAGACATTTTTCTATAAATTCTTAGTTAATATGCCATAATACCTGCCATCTTTCTTTTGGCTGCCATCCGCTTCCTAATGGATCCCTATGAAAAAGGAAAACCAGACAGTCTACTAGTACTATTGAAAGAAGAATGACATTTATGGCTATAGGTCTACTGTGCCAAATAAATAGGTGATTAGGCATATTTCACTGTGTGCATAGCTCACAGGCAGCTAAGTAGTGTTTTATCTTTTAATAAGTCAGCAATGTTTTCAGAAAGTGGATAAAACCTCTCTTTCTACAAAAGCTTGCCCTTCCCTGACATGATAGCTCTATCCCCTATCACCAATGTCATCCCTGAAGATGTATCCTCAACATTGTTTTCTTTAATGTAAAAGGGTAACAGAAAGAAGCTCTATGTTTTGTGCTTAACAAGAAACAGTTCTAGACTTGTCACAGTGTACCCCATGGACTTGTGATTCCGGACATCCGATCCCTTCAAACACATCACTGGCCACGTGTCGACACATAGGAATGGGGAACAAACTCCCTGCATCATAATGCTTTACAGCTACCAGGAAAACCTTCAAACTTCTGGAACCATGTAACCACAGATTCAACTGGACGATATGTGAAATTTAAAAAAATAGTTTGTATGATTGAGTAGCTGTATTTTACATTTTACATTTAATCCCTTCACAACATATGACATTCATTTACATCATCTGTCCTATCCCAAAGTTTGATTTGGGCTCTAACAATGAGCCTGCATCTTTCCCGACAGATGATGGCTGATTTAATCAGCCATCATCCACCTTTAACAGCCATGTGTGGAATGGAGCTCTGTCTGAAGCTCTTAACCTGTTAAATTCTGCTATCACTCTCTTACAGTAGCATTTAACCCATGCCGGAGGAGGCATCTTTTCTCGTGTCCATCAGCATGCCCATAATGTGATCACAGGGTACACTTGGGACAGCTGGGGGTCTGCTGAAGATCACTGTGCTTGTCCTAATGATTCTTCTCTGAAAGACAACGATTAACTGGCGATCATCATTTTCACGATACACAACAGTGCTGATGTCACTGATGTCAATCACAGCTTCAAGTCCCCTAATGGGAGTATTAAGTACAGTAAAAAGTAAAATAAATATGAAAAAAGTAAAAAAAAAGTTCAAATCAGCCTCCTTTTGCCACATTAAAAATAAAACAATTAAAAAATACACATATTTGGTATTGCTGCATTTGTAGAAGTCCGATTTATCAAAATATAAAGTAAACTAATCCGATCGGTAAACAGCGTAATGAGAAAAAATCCATACGACAGAAATCCCTTTTTTTCCTGCCACATTGCAATAAGAAGTGACCAAAATATTTGTCTTTATTGTTATAAGATAAAATATCAGCTTAGGATGCCAAAAAAAAGGCAATCACAGCCTCAGATCCTGAAAAATGAAAATGTTATGGGTTCGGAAATGGCGACAACAGCAACACTTAAATAAAAAAATACGTTTGATATCTGCATAATCATACTGACCTGGAGAATCACATTACCAGATCAGTTTTACAATATAGTGAACATGGTAAATACAAAGCTTAAAAACACAATTTTGGAATTGCACTGTTTTCTTTTTTTGCAATTTCAATGCACTTGGAATTATTTTACCCATTTTCCAGAGAATCACATGATAAAATGAAAAGTGTCATTCAAAAATTCAGCTCATCCTACAAAAAAATTGCCCGGTCATGAAGAGGTTAAAGGAGAGTTGAATTCTCAAAATAAGGGCTCATACTCACATGAGAGAGACTCGCACGATCACGATTTTCAGGAAATGACCATTCGTATGAGTGATCATTCACAACAATCGGCCAGCTCTAAAAGAGTAGGCCTTTTGGAAAAGTTTCACTGTATTTAAAATTTTAAGAAATCTTCTGCCTTCTGCTGTCAATACAGATGTGTGATATTCATACGTCTCCTACAAAGGGCAAAATTGTGATAATTATTTGTGCAGGATTAGTGATGAGTTAGCATGCTCAGGTGGTCTCCGAGTATTTGGAAGTGCTCGGAGTTTTAGTTTCAGTCACCGCAGCTGCATGATTTGCGACTGCTAGACAGCCTGAATAGACAGGCTGTCTAGTAGATGCAAATCATGCAGCTGCAGCGACAGAAACTAAATCTTCGAGCACTTCCAAATACTCGGAGACCACCTGAGCATGCTCGGGAAAACCCGAGCAATGAGCATACTCGCTCATCACTATGTGGGATAACTGCACTTTAGTGATGAAACCGATCCCAGCATCTTCACCAACACTTAATGACACATGATATACACTTACCATAGCTTGGTAAAAAATACAGAACAAATTCTGTAATTCTTTTCGAAAAGATTTCCAAAATGAAGCCACATTGTAAACAAGAAATGTTCTGTGCAGCCCAATATGATATGTTTGCAGAGCTGTATAAATGAATTTCTTACTGTAATAAGGTGTCAGTATTTACACGAGCAGTGTCAAACACAATGACTGTGTAGACAGAAGACGATGCTTAAGGCATTTTATAACAGCCCCTAAACCATAATCTCAATTAAGGACATATGCCTTGGGAGCCGCGAGGTCCCTGAGCTGTAGCTTTGTGCCGCACACCACCTAGAAATGTCTAACCTCTATAATGAAACACTGCATGTGATAATATCTTTATGGTCACTCGGATTGGTGGCAGCAAGATAATGTCACAGGCCCTCCCCAGAGGACTAATACAAACACACAAACATTTATGACATGTCATTAAGAAAGTCTATTTTAGAGGAAAATAAAACCATATGAGAGCACTTACTGCACCGTTTTCATGCATGCCTACGATACCAGCTGGAATATTATTTTTTGTCTATATTGTTACAATTCTTATTAGTTAAAAATAATTGTTACTGACATTTCTTTTGCTGCGTTTATAAAATGTCAGTGGCCTAAATCTAGAAAGGTGCAAGCGGTGTGGGAATTGTTATCTGTCACGTATTGAAATGATTGAACCCACATGTCAACACGGCTTTCTAATTTAGCCACATTCTGGCCTTGTTTCTCTGTGGGGTTCCTGTGACTGCAAACTGTAATTAGTAACTGTCAAGTGTTCTTCACATTGTCTATATACATTGTCACATTAACAGGAGCTCATTTAAATTGATTCTCTGCAGAGAGGAACACTGGAGACCTCATAATTATCTCTTATTGTACACAAAAACACTGTAAACTATTTAACGGGATCTTCTACAAAGCAACAAAAGCCACAAAGAATAAGACAATGAGGCAGAATAAAGTGAATAGGCTCTGTTTGGATAAACTGCATTTGCACA
>JARQOD010000005.1:166880908-166935815 GCA_033576555.1 Oophaga sylvatica | reverse complement strand
GTCACGATACATGTTCAAACGCATGAGATATCTCAGGGTGTCTGAAAATGTGCTCGCTATACAATGGGATACAGAAAGGAGAACAGAACATTTCCCTCTCATTAGCTTGTCCCTTAAACATTCAGACAGCTCGCAATGCTCATTAGCCAAATGGACCGCTGGCTTTCTTGAGAAATTGCAGGAACCTCGCTAGGCATCCCAGAGCTAATTATATCAAATTCAGATTGGCTCTATAATAAAAGGGAGACATTTTTTATGCCATCTTTTATTTAATATCGAGATGTGCCGTTACTAGAATCTCTAATGTCACTGCATAATCATAAAATGATTACAAGAAATACCTAAAACCCCCGGGTTTGGGATTGACAAGGCATGCCAAGTAAAAGGTCAGACTGCATTCACTGACAGATTACCTGCAATGTAAAGTGATGCAAGTCCATTATAAGGTCATATCTCAAAGCTGTTCAAGATGAGACATAGAAAACACGGGAGACGGGCAGAGCTTACGATGCATGGGCACTTCCGCTGAACTGTTTAACATGGAGCTGTCACAGGTACGCAAGATTCCTTGACAATCTGACACATCCTATTAAAAACATATGTAACAATTATAATAGACTAGAACAGCCGCAAGGGCAATCCACGCACTTAACCACATGCAGATTTGCAATGAAAAAAAGCTAAATTTATTTATTTAAGAGGTTAATCAAATTATGTCACTAATTAATTTAAGGTAACCAACTAAAAGCAATTATAACAAAAGAATAAAGCTGAGCTGCATAATAGATTTGATAAGCACACACATTGTTAAAGCATCAACAGCAAGTGCCTGTTAATAATAGCATCACATTGGCTTTATATAACATATTTACATACCCTTTGCTGCATGACCGCTAAGCCCCCCAGCATGACTAGTCTACATCTTAATGTGTTGTACATATTAACAGCACGTCAACTGAAGTCACGCCAATGGTCAATATTATCATTATGGAATACATACTATCATGAGGGTTTGTGAACAGAAGGCTTCACGGACCAGTGTTTAATCAGTAATGGAAGTCGGTAAAGGCTCATGCAGACAACTGTATTTTCGGTCTCAGTGCGATCTGACAAAATGTGCTTTGCGCTCAGACCAGTGTTATTCTATGGAGCTGTTCACATGCCCAATTATTAATTGCAAAAAATTGCAAAAAAATTTGAAAAAACTGCAACAATCACAAGTTAGATCTCACTCAGTCATGTAAGTCAATAAGTTCATGAAAAAAATCGGAGTGCACTCAGATGACATCTGAATGCAGTCCATTTTCCACAGACTGACAGAATGGAGAGGATGATTAAAAAAAATTGTAGCACACTATGAACATACTCTGATCAAACTCTGGGAGTTTTTTGTTTTGAGAGTGTTTGTTTAAATACTGAGGACTCTCAAGTCTAAATATTTTTGTTTAAATAAAGTATTTTTTGTGTTTTCTTTTAATTACTGGGTTAGTAATGGGGGTGTTTGATGGACACCTCTCCATTACCAATTCAAGGGCTTGATGTCAGCTATATTTTGACAATTCACAGCTGATATCAACCCCACGCACCATTTTCCTGATTGTCAACACACCAGGGCATTGGGAAGAGCTAAGGCGAAGCGCCAGAATTGTAGCATATCATGTTATACTCCACTTGTTGGGTGTCTGCAGGCTGATATTTTTGGGCTAGGGAGGTCCCAATAACCGTGGACCTTCGCAGACTGATACCAGCTCTCAAGTGTCTGCTTTACCTTCGCTGATTACCAAAATGGAGGGAACCAATTTTTTTAATTAATTGATTTATTTTTTATTAGGGTAATACATGTACAGTAAGCGACACATGCAAGGCACAAATGACATATCTCACATATATCTATCTATATCTTGGCAGATGTTTAACACATTAAAATCTATAATTTCTATTCTGCATTCTATTCCAAAAAATTTGCCAAAATGAAAGCACACGGATGTCCTATAGATGACATACGAATGGCACACAGAAGTCCCACGGAATACATATGGATGGCACACGGATGGTACACACATACACACAGGCGGCCCACAGAAAACCACACAGATAGTAAAAATGGGCGGCCTCATGCATATGTTTTTTAAGCGAACGTGTGAGGGGGGCCTAAGGCATAGTTTATAGTTTCATAGTTTATTAAGGTTGAGGGCAGACATAAGTATATATGATTTTAACTTATAACCTAACTCGTTGATCCAGAGGAAGGCTAAAACCCGATGTAGCAGATGATAATTGCCCCATATTAGGGCAGGTGAAGATGAGTGCATTTTCAGTCCAAGCGCGATCCAACAAAACATCGGTTCACACTCGGACCAATGTTAGTCTACGGGACCATGCACTTGTTTGATTTTTTCCTGAGACAGAGCGGTCTGGGTAAAACATTACAGCATGCAGAAGTCTGATCCAATATGGAGATTGCACTCAGCTATGCAAGTCAATGAGTTCATGGAAAACCTCAGAATGCACTTCGATTTCCATAGGCGGAAACAATGGAGAAGATGGAGAATTTTTTCGTCCATCTTCTCCTCATCCATGAAAATCGGATCACAGTACTGGATCACACTTTGATCAAAGTTTGATCAGAATTCTGTGATTTGCATAATCGCCCTGATAATCTTGGATGAGAGAATACAAGGTCATCTGCACCTGCCCTTAGCAGAAGCATTCCTCTCTGACACCACATATGGCAATCAAACTAGTCCCCAGGATCAATGTCCCATCACAGAATCTAGCATTCATCTTCTTTGGGTGTTAATATAGCAAATTTCAGAATTACTCAGGACATAGAGAAATCACATAAAAAGAAACACAATTCTAAATTACAGAAGACCAATAAACATATGTCAGTGTTAAAATACTCAATTTTATTGACTGAAAAAAATGACTGATGTATTAATAGTATCAGTCCTGCTGTTCATGCTTCATAAAGGACTGCAGGTAGAATAGCACTGCATGCATTATTTCAATGCTCGCATGATAAGTACTTTACTGGAAATTTGCACAGACAACATATTTTATTGAATTTTCCATTAAAAAGAGTTTTGATCACATGAAGTGAAAATTTCTGTATCCACATGAAAAACTGCAATGTCGTAGGATTCAACTAGTGATAAATTCTATCAAGACATTTTTCTATAAATTCTTAGTTAATATGCCATAATACCTGCCATCTTTCTTTTGGCTGCCATCCGCTTCCTAATGGATCCCTATGAAAAAGGAAAACCAGACAGTCTACTAGTACTATTGAAAGAAGAATGACATTTATGGCTATAGGTCTACAGTGCCAAATAAATAGGTGATTAGGCATATTTCACTGTGTGCATAGCTCACAGGCAGCTAAGTAGTGTTTTATCTTTTAATAAGTCAGCAATGTTTTCAGAAAGTGGATAAAACCTCTCTTTCTACAAAAGCTTGCCCTTCCCTGACATGATAGCTCTATCCCCTATCACCAATGTCATCCCTGAAGATGTATCCTCAACATTGTTTTCTTTAATGTAAAAGGGTAACAGAAAGAAGCTCTATGTTTTGTGCTTAACAAGAAACAGTTCTAGACTTGTCACAGTGTACCCCATGGACTTGTGATTCCGGACATCCGATCCCTTCAAACACATCACTGGCCACGTGTCGACACATAGGAATGGGGAACAAACTCCCTGCATCATAATGCTTTACAGCTACCAGGAAAACCTTCAAACTTCTGGAACCATGTAACCACAGATTCAACTGGACGATATGTGAAATTTAAAAAAATAGTTTGTATGATTGAGTAGCTGTATTTTACATTTTACATTTAATCCCTTCACAACATATGACATTCATTTACATCATCTGTCCTATCCCAAAGTTTGATTTGGGCTCTAACAATGAGCCTGCATCTTTCCCGACAGATGATGGCTGATTTAATCAGCCATCATCCACCTTTAACAGCCATGTGTGGAATGGAGCTCTGTCTGAAGCTCTTAACCTGTTAAATTCTGCTATCACTCTCTTACAGTAGCATTTAACCCATGCCGGAGGAGGCATCTTTTCTCGTGTCCATCAGCATGCCCATAATGTGATCACAGGGTACACTTGGGACAGCTGGGGGTCTGCTGAAGATCACTGTGCTTGTCCTAATGATTCTTCTCTGAAAGACAACGATTAACTGGCGATCATCATTTTCACGATACACAACAGTGCTGATGTCACTGATGTCAATCACAGCTTCAAGTCCCCTAATGGGAGTATTAAGTACAGTAAAAAGTAAAATAAATATGAAAAAAGTAAAAAAAAAGTTCAAATCAGCCTCCTTTTGCCACATTAAAAATAAAACAATTAAAAAATACACATATTTGGTATTGCTGCATTTGTAGAAGTCCGATTTATCAAAATATAAAGTAAACTAATCCGATCGGTAAACAGCGTAATGAAAAAAATCCATACGACAGAAATCCCTTTTTTTCCTGCCACATTGCAATAAGAAGTGACCAAAATATTTGTCTTTATTGTTATAAGATAAAATATCAGCTTAGGATGCCAAAAAAAAGGCAATCACAGCCTCAGATCCTGAAAAATGAAAATGTTATGGGTTCGGAAATGGCGACAACAGCAACACTTAAATAAAAAAATACGTTTGATATCTGCATAATCATACTGACCTGGAGAATCACATTACCAGATCAGTTTTACAATATAGTGAACATGGTAAATACAAAGCTTAAAAACACAATTTTGGAATTGCACTGTTTTCTTTTTTTGCAATTTCAATGCACTTGGAATTATTTTACCCATTTTCCAGAGAATCACATGATAAAATGAAAAGTGTCATTCAAAAATTCAGCTCATCCTACAAAAAAATTGCCCGGTCATGAAGAGGTTAAAGGAGAGTTGAATTCTCAAAATAAGGGCTCATACTCACATGAGAGAGACTCGCACGATCACGATTTTCAGGAAATGACCATTCGTATGAGTGATCATTCACAACAATCGGCCAGCTCTAAAAGAGTAGGCCTTTTGGAAAAGTTTCACTGTATTTAAAATTTTAAGAAATCTTCTGCCTTCTGCTGTCAATACAGATGTGTGATATTCATACGTCTCCTACAAAGGGCAAAATTGTGATAATTATTTGTGCAGGATTAGTGATGAGTTAGCATGCTCAGGTGGTCTCCGAGTATTTGGAAGTGCTCGGAGTTTTAGTTTCAGTCACCGCAGCTGCATGATTTGCGACTGCTAGACAGCCTGAATAGACAGGCTGTCTAGTAGATGCAAATCATGCAGCTGCAGCGACAGAAACTAAATCTTCGAGCACTTCCAAATACTCGGAGACCACCTGAGCATGCTCGGGAAAACCCGAGCAATGAGCATACTCGCTCATCACTATGTGGGATAACTGCACTTTAGTGATGAAACCGATCCCAGCATCTTCACCAACACTTAATGACACATGATATACACTTACCATAGCTTGGTAAAAAATACAGAACAAATTCTGTAATTCTTTTCGAAAAGATTTCCAAAATGAAGCCACATTGTAAACAAGAAATGTTCTGTGCAGCCCAATATGATATGTTTGCAGAGCTGTATAAATGAATTTCTTACTGTAATAAGGTGTCAGTATTTACACGAGCAGTGTCAAACACAATGACTGTGTAGACAGAAGACGATGCTTAAGGCATTTTATAACAGCCCCTAAACCATAATCTCAATTAAGGACATATGCCTTGGGAGCCGCGAGGTCCCTGAGCTGTAGCTTTGTGCCGCACACCACCTAGAAATGTCTAACCTCTATAATGAAACACTGCATGTGATAATATCTTTATGGTCACTCGGATTGGTGGCAGCAAGATAATGTCACAGGCCCTCCCCAGAGGACTAATACAAACACACAAACATTTATGACATGTCATTAAGAAAGTCTATTTTAGAGGAAAATAAAACCATATGAGAGCACTTACTGCACCGTTTTCATGCATGCCTACGATACCAGCTGGAATATTATTTTTTGTCTATATTGTTACAATTCTTATTAGTTAAAAATAATTGTTACTGACATTTCTTTTGCTGCGTTTATAAAATGTCAGTGGCCTAAATCTAGAAAGGTGCAAGCGGTGTGGGAATTGTTATCTGTCACGTATTGAAATGATTGAACCCACATGTCAACACGGCTTTCTAATTTAGCCACATTCTGGCCTTGTTTCTCTGTGGGGTTCCTGTGACTGCAAACTGTAATTAGTAACTGTCAAGTGTTCTTCACATTGTCTATATACATTGTCACATTAACAGGAGCTCATTTAAATTGATTCTCTGCAGAGAGGAACACTGGAGACCTCATAATTATCTCTTATTGTACACAAAAACACTGTAAACTATTTAACGGGATCTTCTACAAAGCAACAAAAGCCACAAAGAATAAGACAATGAGGCAGAATAAAGTGAATAGGCTCTGTTTGGATAAACTGCATTTGCACAACTACCCCCAATACACTTTAGCTAGATGTCGGCAGATTAATGGTTCCCGCTGATTGTTCTCACTACTGTGTTCTCTCTGAGAGCGGCGCTTCCAGACATCTTTGATGGCGTCTTATCTCAGAGAGAATAAAAGAACGGTAGTTCAAAACCAGACATGTTGGAATCTTAACTGGCCCGACAATAACTTGTTGGACCCCCATACACATTAGACTGTCAACCAAACCCATCGATATTGGTGGATTTGGACAAGGTTTGTCTATCGTGCATTGAGACCTTAAAGCCTTTTAGGAAGAAGAGAGGTAAAATATGCATCGGGGTGAAGGGACACAACACTTGGTATTTCCTGTGCTCTGGTAACCACTACAGTAATAAGCAATAGTACCAACCTGTATTTATATTATTTTACACCTTGGGCACAATTGTGGAGGGTGATCTTGGCAGGAGTCTTAGAGGGGGATTAATAGTACTTTACTAATAGACACTGGGTTTCTAAAGATTTGAGCTACTATTTTGACACTATGATATGTACCTACTTGACCATTTTAGATTTTATGCCGTGCGGTGTGTGTTTCTTCTTGAGGCATTCACTATAATATTTGTACTTATTTTTATTCATTTGTTTAACATTTTGATTATAATAAACTTATTGAATTTTATATTCATTTATGGATGTCTTCTGTTGCTGGTAAGAGTGTAATACATTGGCCTTGAAAAATGGGTTGTTTCCAATTATAAATGTAGTATAGTTCTTCTGATGAGCAATGTCATTTACCCCATGTGCAGCGCATTGCAGTACACTGGCTATTCATGGTTGCAAATGGTTGCGACCTCTCATATAGTGACAGTTAGTTAGCTGTTGATGTTCACAACTATGGATATCTAAGCTATTGCAATGCCCTGCACATGGGGTAAGTGACTTAGCTTATTAGAAGAACTATGCAAAATTTCTAATTGGAGGTATTTGCTCTTTATGAGCCAGAAGAAGCGTAGTTCATGCGAAACAGTTGTCACTTACTTACCTCCTTATGTCCCTTCTCCTCATGTGATGACCATAATAAAGTGCTGCTTTTTTCACATTCAGGTGGTGAGTGTAGCTCTCATTTTACTTTTCATGCTTTTTTGCTCAGAATGTTTGAACTCCTTTAAAGGGTTTTATGCACATTATACTGATATGTCTATTTTATATAGACCTTGAATATTACTTAGTTTTTTTCTGTGATGGCTCCATATAGGATTTGAACAATTGATGCAGTGTTCACCTAAACTGCATGCATCAGGTCTAAAGAGTTCAATTCTTATTAGCTGAGCCTATCACCACATTTGCCCCATTAAATATAGCATACAAGGGTATATAACTTTTCTACTTCAAGTATTTTTGAATTCCAAACTATGGGAAAATACCTGAATAATGTTTGCCATCCAGTCATCCTTAATTATGCACAACTCTGGTTGGGAAATAAATGTGAGATCTGAGCCCAAAAATATTTTCAGCTGTCAATCTAAATTAAGTTTAACTACTTGCGGACCACCTAACAACTTAACACATCAATCCAATGTGCGTATTACTCTGCAATGACATTTTGAACATCATTAAAGATTAGGCTGCTGCACAGAGATCGCACGACCAGAGAGCAAGGGGTTAGAGACTGAAGGACGTTCTAAAGAGAAGGCAGAGACGCTTCATTGCCATCTATGTTTTCCTGACCACTGTACTCGCAGCATTGAACGAGAGCTATGTAGAAAGTTTAGAAAGCACTAAAAGTGCTTCGTCCTCCTGTCCTAGCCAACATGTGATTGTTGGATGGCGGGAGGGAGCAGAAGCTGCTAAGTGACCCAAAAAAGCTCAGCGCAATCTCTACTGTAACTGGGGCTAATATGCCAATAATAAAAATGTATCTAAATGTTGAAATTTCTCCCAAAGGTTTATTATGACCTAATAGGGAGCACAAAGTGTGATACAAGAAAACATACTGCAATATTAAAAAAGAGAGCATTTGGCAGTCCAATTCGCTGTTCCTAGCCCACCCACAACAGAAAAAAAATCTGTCTGATATATTATAATTGTCATAGAAAAGGAAGCAAACTTTATAATTTACTAGCAGAAGAGCCCGGCGCTGCCCGGGCATAGTAACTAACTACGGTTAGTTATAACAAATTATAATGATTATATCTATATATATATATAAAGCTGAGTGTATAGCCCACTCCGCATAGTAACATTCACTATAATATCCCACACAATCCCGTCAGCCAGAGCCACCGGACAACTACCCCTAATATCCCACATCGTCCAGTCAGCCAGAGCCACCAGACTACTACCCCTAATATCCCACATCATCCCGTCAGCCAGAGTCACCGGACTACTAATATCCCACATCATCCCATCAAAGCCTCCAGACTACTACCCCTAATATCCCACATCATCCCGTCAGCCATAGCCACTGGACAACTACCACTAATATCCAACATCATCCCATCAGCCATAGCCACTGGACTACTACCCCTAATTTCCCACATCAGCCAGAGCCACCGGACTACTCCCCCTAATATCCCACATCAGCCAGAGCCACCGGACTACTCCCCCTAATATACCACATCATCCCGTCAGCCAGAGCCACCAGACTACTCCCCCTAATATCCCACATCATCTTGTCAGCCAGAGCCACCGGACAACTACCACTAATAACCCACATCATCCCATCAGCCAGAGCTACCGGACTACTACCCCTAATATACCACATCATCCCATCAGCCAGAGCCACCAGACTACTCCCTCTAATATCCCACATCAGCCAGAGCCCCCGGACTACTCCCCCTAATATCCCACATCATCTTGTCAGCCAGAGCCACCGGACTACTCCCCCTAATATACCACATCATCCCGTCAGCCAGAGCCACCAGACTACTCCCCATAATATCCCACATCATCTTGTCAGCCAGAGCCACCGGACAACTACCACTAATATCCCACATCATCCCATCACAGCTGCCAGACTACTACCCCTAATATCCCACATCATCCCATCAGCCAGAGCTACCGGACTACTACCCCTAATATACCACATCATCCCGTCAGCCAGAGCCACCGGACTACAAATATCCCATATCATCCAGTCAGCCAGAGCCACCGGACTACTCCCTGTAATATACCACATCATCCTGTCAGCCAGAGCCACAAGACTACTACCCTAATATCCCACATCATCCCGTCAGCCAGAGCCACCGGACAACTACCACTAATATCCCACATCATCCCATCACAGCCGCCAGACTACTACCCCTAATTTCCCACATTATCCCGTCAGCCTGTGACACCGGACTACTACCTCTATTATCCCACAGCGTCCCGTCACAGCTGCCAGACTACTACCCCTAATATCCCACATCATCCTGTCAGCCAGAGCCACCGGACAACTATCACTAATATCCCACATCGTCCCGTCACAGCTGCCAGACTACTACCCCTAATATCCCACATCATCCCGTCAGCCAGAGCCACCGGACTACTACCCCTAATATCCCACATCATCCCGTCAGCCTGGGGTCAGAACCAGAGCCCTGAGTGGAATGGCCCTAACTTCCATACCGGAGATCCCTTTAAGAGAGGCCTGGCGTCAGTACCAAAGTACAGAGTGAATTTGCCCTCACTTCCATACTGGGGATCCCTTTAAGAGAGGCCTGGGGTCAGAACCAGAGTGCTTAGTGGAATTGCCCTAACTTCTACACCAATGATCCCTTTAAGAGACCCTGGGGTCAGAACCACAGTGCTAAGTGGAACTGTCCTAACTTCCATACCAGGGATCCCTTTAAGAGAGGCCTGGGGTCAAACCAAAGCGCAGGATGGATTTGCCCTAACTTCCATACCGGAGATCCCTTTAAGAAGGAAGATGTGACTATGGGATGGAGGATGTGTTTTGTTGGGATATGGGAGGGGGGATTAATTTCTGTTATGTGCTCTCTGCTCCTCTCTGGGGGCAGACAATGGCTGAGGGCTTATGTTCCCAGGGGTGCTAGATTTCTCCCACCCAGTCACTGTCTTCTGAGGTGTTGTCGTGGAGTGAGAAAACTGTTGCTCATAGCAACCAATCACAGCTCAGCTTCTTTTAAACAGCTCTGGTGAAATGAAAGATGCTTCGTGATTGGTTAGTGATACACACACACACACATTCAATTATAAATATATATACATATATATATATATATGTGTTGTGAATGGGTTTGAGATGAGTTCTGAGCAGAGGCTCCCTCTGGTGGTTACAAGCGGCGCTAGTCTGTCCAGTGAAGATTGTGAGGACTGGGAATCAGGTGTTACTGACTGGTCTTATATAAGGGAGTCACCTTCCCATCAGGGTTGCCGGTGAACAATTGTTCTGGTCTGAATCCTTTATTCCAGTTTCCCTTGTAGCCTGCTGTGTCGTGTCTGCATCTCCTGCTAACAGATAAGACATTTTCTTCTTTTTTGTTTGTGCTGTGTTTTTGCATTTTGTCCTGCACTTCTGTGGGGGCCTTCAGGGTCCCCTCCGGGGGCTTCTGCCCTCTCAGTTTTGTTCAGCCACTGATGTTTGTACTTTTGCTTTTTCCAGTTTTTTCAGTGGCTGCGGTTTTGATTTTGTTACACCAGAGAACTAATTTAGGTGGAAGAGGTCGTGTGATCTCAGGTGTTTTTGAAATTAGTAGAGTTGGTGCCTTTCAGGGTTTTCTGGGATTGCAGTAAGTACCCTTCCTATCCTTTTCTATTTAGATAGTTTGGGCCCCAGCGTTTGCTCATAATATTTTCTTTCTGTGTCAGTATTTCATCTTGTCTAACCGCCATTACATGTTTGGGGGCTTTCTGTTATCTTTGGGGTTCTGCTCCGGGGCAGATAGCTTTCCTATTTCTATCTTTAGGTGTAGTTAGTTTCTCAGGCTGTGACGAGGCGTCTAGGACCAACGTAGGAACGCTCCACGGCTGCCTCTAGTTGTGGTGGTTAGTCAGGGTACTGCAATCCCATAGATTCCAACTGCTCTGGTGTATTGCCTTTTTTACCTGCACTCCTCAGCTACCGAAACATAACATATATGTATATATATATACTAGTGATGAACCCGTTCTACGCCCGGGTGGCAAGCATTTTTATAGGTACATGGTCTCCCATTCTGGTATGTGCTTCCCCCCTCCTATTCTGGTATGCATGGCACCCCTCATCCCTATCCTAGTATGTATAACCTCTCCATTTAACCAAATACTGGAGTTTCCGTCTAGAAAAACGAGAATCTAATATTTTCTCAACCACATACTCCAGATTGCCCTCAACCAAAACAGGGTCAGGAGGCACAGCAGCAGGAACCACTGGCTCAACAAACCTCTTCAACAAGGACTTGTGGAACACGTTATGGATCTTAAATGTCCCTGGAAGAAGCAAACGAAAAGAAACAGGATTAAGAATCTCAATGATCTTATAAGGTCCAATGAACCTAGGCTTAAATTTAGGAGATGCTACTCTCATAGGAATATTCTTTGAGGACAACCAGACCAAGTCCCCCACTTTAAACCGAGGACCATCAGTCCTATGCCGGTTAGCAAACCGCTGGGCCCTCTCCTGAGAGAGGGACAACCTCTCCACTACCTGGTCCCAAATCAGTTGCATACGCTCCACAACAGAGTCAACACCTGGACAGACAGAAGCCTCCGTCTGTCCTGAAGAAAATCGAGGGTGAAACCCAGAATTACAGAAAAACTGAGACATCAAAGTAGCAGAACTAGCCCTATTATTAAGAGCAAACTCAGCCAAAGGTAAAAAAGAGACCCAGTCATCCTGATCAGCAGACACAAAGCATCTTAGATAAGTCTCAAAGACAATTGAACACCCCCAATCCTGATGTGCATGGTCCTCTCACCCCCCAATCCTGATGTGCATGGTCAGCTCACCCCCAATCCTGATGTGCGTGGTCCCCTCATCCCCAATCCTGATGTGCGTGAGCCCCTTACCCCCCAATCCTGATATGCATGGTCCCCTCCCCCCCAATCCTGTTGTGCATGGTCCCCTCATCCCCAATCCTGATGTGCATGGCCCCCTCACCCCCCCAATCCTGGTATGCATGGTCCCCTCACCCCCCCAACACTGATGTGCATGGTCCACTCACACCCCAATCCTGATGTGCATGGTCCCCTCACCCCCCAACCCTGATGTGCATGGTCCCCTCACCCCCCAACCCTGATGTGCATGGTCCCCTCACCCCCCAATCCTGATGTGCATGGTCCCCTCACCCCCAATCCTGATGTGCATGGTCCCCTCACCCCCCAATCCTGATGTGCATGGTCCCCTCACCCCCCAATCTTGATGTGCATGGTCCCTCACCCCCCAACCCTGATGTGCATGGTCCCCTCACCCCCCCAACCCTGATGTGCATGGTCCCCTCACCCCCCAATCCTGATGTGCATGGTCCCCTCACCCCCCAATCCTGATGTGCATGGTCCCCTCACCCCCAATCCTGATGTGCATGGTCCTCTCACCCCCCCAATCCTGATGTGCATGGTCCTCTCACCCCCAATCCTGATGTGCATGGTCCGCTCACCCCCAATCCTGATGTGCATGGCCCCCTCACCCCCCAATCCTGGTATGCATGGTCCCCTCACCCCCCCAACCTGATGTGCATGGTCCGCTCACCCCCAAATTCTGATGTGCATGGTCCCCTCATCCCCCAACCCTGATGTGCATGGTCCCCTCACCCCCCAACCCTGATGTGCATGGTCCCCTCACCCCCCAATCCTGATGTGCATGGTCCCCTCACCCCCCAATCCTGATGTGCATGGTCCCCTCACCACCCAATCCTGATGTGCATGGTCCCCTCACACCCCAATCCTGATGTGCATGGTCCCCTCACCCCCCCAACCCTGATGTGCATGGTCCCCTCACTGCCCCAACCCTGATGTGCATGGTCCCCTCACCCCCCAATACTGATGTGCATGGTCCCCTCACCCCCCAATCCTGATGTGCATGGTCCCCTCACCCCCCAATCCTGATGTGCATGGTCCCCTCACCCCCCAATCCTGATGTGCATGGTCCCCTCACCCCCAATCCTGATGTGCATGGTCCCCTCACCCCCAATCCTGATGTGCATGGTCCCCTCACCCCCCAATCCTGATGTGCATGGTCCCCTCACCCCCCAATTCTGATGTGCATGGTCCCTCACCCCCCAACCCTGATGTGCATGGTCCCCTCACCCCCATTCCTTTTGTGCATGGTCCCCTCACCCCCCAATCCTGATGTGCATGGTCCCTTCACCCCCCAATCCTGATGTGCATGGTCCCCTCACCTCCCAATCCTGATGTGCATGGTCCTCTCACCCCCCCAATCCTGATGTGCATGGTCCCCTCACCCCCAATCCTGATGTGCATGGTCCCCTCACCCCCCAATCCTGATGTGCATGGTCCCCTCACCCCCCCAATCCTGATGTGCATGGTCCCCTCACCCCCCCAATCCTGATGTGCATGGTCCCCTCACCCCCCTATCCTGATGTGCATGGTCCCCTCACCCCCCCATCCTGATGTGCAATGTCCCCTCACCCCCCCATCCTGATGTGCATGGCCCCCTCTCCCCCAACCCTGATGTGCAATGTCCCCTCATCCCCCCTATCCTGATGTGCAAGGCCGCCTCACCGCTATTAAACTGCACAGATACCCCCAAAAAAACAAACATTTATACTCACCTTTCATCCCTGTGCTCCAGCGCTGTTCCATTCAGCTGGACGCCGGGGGAGGAGAGCAGCGCCGGAGTACGCGCATGCCCATACCGCGCGGTCCGGCGCCATATTGCTGAAGACACACTGTAAATGTGTCTTCAGCAAAATGGCGCCGGATAGCGCTATTGCGCATGCGCGATCCGACGCGTACTCCTGGTCTCCTGCCCCGGGAGAAGAGAAGCGCCGTGGCAACGCTCCTCCCGGTCAGGTAAGTATGTGAGTATGGCGCCGGAGATCGCGGTATGCATCCAGTACGCATACCGCGATCTCCGGCGCCATACAGAGTACTCACCACTCTGGATGCCTCACAGGCGTGTCGCGCTTGCGCAGTCTATAAAGGCTTCAGACAGAGTGACGCTCCCACCGTTATATTATAGATATATATACACATACATACATATATATATATATACATGTATATATATATACATGTAATATATATATATATATATATATATATATATATATTAAATAGTCCTTTGTGGTTATAAAAAAAGAGATCAATTGTACTATTGCCTAGAGATGATCACATTGGTAAGCTGCCCTTTATATGAGGCACAATTGGAGAGATATTAACAGAAGTGATTAAATGCAGCAAAACCCTAAAAACTGGCTCTACCAATCAATGGTTGAGCAACAAATCTGACTCATATCATTTTTAAACATTTTTAGGTGGACTTTTACCAACAGTGAAGCAAAGATATTACCATATTCTGGCTGCTAAGGCAAAAGTAGAATATAAAAATAAGACGGTTTTGTTGTCCAGAAGTCCCATACACCCCTCTATGTGTATTTGATGGATGGAAATGCAGCCAACATTTTGGGCTGAAAATGAATATTCCTTCTAACAAGTGAGGTAAGGAGGTAACTATGTGATACCTACAACATATGGCACCACTGTGATAATTATTGGTTAGCATCCAGAGGGCTTCAAAGATGTCAGCTATTTACAAAAAACAGAGTTATGACTTTTAACACTATCAATTGTACAGTTCTATCATTCCTCTATGGTTTGAAAGGGCCGATTTCTTTTGAGGGTAGGTATAGTACACAGGCATTTACATTGTAACATCTGGCATTGGGGAACAGATTACAATGTCTAGATAATACTTTGTTCAGAACTTGTTTTAATTAGAAAAGAAAAGATTAATGTTTCTGAACACTCAGAGTATTATGCTGGAAAACTGGAAGACATAAATATAGTAATACTTTCCCCTGGGTAGCACAAGGAGAACTTGTGGTTTAGTTAGCTTCAAAATAAGTACTCTAAACTTGATGATTTCAAACCCAAAAGCATAAAAAAGCAACAAATTATATATAATTCTACATTTTATGCATAGGACACTGAAATGGGTTTACTACAAGACACTAAAAAGAAAAGATATTTGAGATGAAAGTGTGTCTAGACTGACCCCTAAGGCTACTTTCACACATCAGTTTTTCGCCGTCCGGCACAATCCGTCGAATATGTAAAAAGATGGATCCGGCGCAGATGGTGAAAAAACTGATGCAATGGATCCGATTTTTAGTTGGATCTGGCCTGAACTTTTGAAACTGAAAAATGCAGTCTACGCTTGCCTGGAAAGAGAGAAAGAGAGACTGGGCATGCTCAGAGCTGATAAACGGAATGCGGTGGCCGGATCAGGCTAAAGACTGATCCGATGGTCGGATTCTCCCATTGACTTGCATTGTACCCCCGAGCTGGTTGCGCCGCATCTGCTGCTGTCTGTTTTTTTTTGCCGGACACAAAAAACGTTACTACATGCGTTGTGTCCGGCCGCTGGAAACTAAATTTAAGACGGATTTGGCAAAAAACGGACGAAACGCAAGCACATGTGGCGCGATCCGGTGCTAATGCAACTCAATCAGAAAAAAACTGAACCGGCGGAATAAAAAAAACGGATCCGTTTTTTGCAAAACAAGCCGGATTCCGCCGGACGGCAAAAACCGGATGTGTGAAAGAGGCCTTAGCTGATTGCAGACTACCCTAGATAACTTTAAGTATTCAGATCATTCCATAATCCATATTAAAGTGGGTGATTTTTTCCTATTTCTGATATACAGTGTAATTGATATGACAAAGGTTTCCCTTGATTTTTCAGTAACTATTATAGCCTTAGATTTTGAAAGTAACTACTAGAGATAATCTAATCTTATGAAATTGAAATTTGCCTGGTTTGGTGATTTTTTTCCACAAAAAATTGATTTGTGGTGACTAGAGATAAGTGGATCTTTTGAAATTTTAATTTACCGACTTGGCCGAATTTTCCCTAAAAATCAGATTTAAAGCAAATAAATATCTATGAATCTCAATACTGGAAAGCTGGAAATTACTTAAAAAATTCACATGAGGTAGAGGAGAAAGGGAGAGTGAACCCCGCTGATCATAAGAGCTCACTCATACTTTACAGGCAAAATAGAGGATCCCGCTGACCATAAGATCTTACACTTTACAGGCAAGAGAGAAAAAGTGATGTCTCTACTCTCCGCAAGAGCTTACACTTCATCGGTGTAAGAGTGGTAGAAGAGCCTGCTGACCATAAGGGCTTACACTCTACAGGCGAGTGAGACAAAGGACCCCGCTCATCAGAAGAGCGTCCACGCTACAGAAAAGAGAGACATAACCAAACAAATCTGACGTACAAACTGTCCACCTCTGTACAAGGTACGATAATCCTTAAGATGTCATAGCTGCAAGGCATTATGGGCAGACCCATGGGACAGCGCAAAATGACGTTAACCCACTTTTTGCTTCACCAGTGTGAAAAATTGTACCAAGCAACTTTTTTTGTAAACAACAAATTGTATCTCAGAATATTTGCATTTTCATGCAACGACAAATTGCTCGAAGTTCGATTAGAATTTTATCCTCCGCAGATCGGTCCACTCATCTCTAGGGAAGAGGTTCTCAGGTGTGAAGCAAACTCAAGAGCTGAGCTCCATCTCCATTTGTCTCTTGCAGTTGCGGCTTGTGCTGCTGAGTTTTGGTTGTGGCTATTAACAATTTAAATGCCACTGACTATCTCTGATAATGTGCTCGCCCACACCAGGACTTATCAATCACCCATGATGAGATCACGGGAGATGGATGAGCTCCTATGACAGCTGAGGTCTGCTGACAGGCCCTGTTGCTGACATCTATGTCCTTTTGTGAAGGTCAAGATGAACTATGTAGCTGACCAAGATTTTCACTACATACTGCAATGCTGTAGTACAATCAAATGACCACAGGTGCAAGTCCTTTAAAGGAAATCAGTCAGCAGGTTTTTGCTATGTAATCCAAGGACAGCATAAGGTAGAGGTTAAAAAACAGAATTTAACAATGTGTCACATGTTAAGCTATGTGCTGTTGTTTACTTACAATGAAGGTTTTATCACCTGGTGAACATCATTGCTGTGACTAACTGGCATGCTGGCATTCATCCAACTCCACCTTCCACCTTTGATAAGCATCTCTCTTTCTATAGACTATGTACATACAGAGCCGGGTGTGGGCGGGGTTAGCTTTCTCAGCTCTGCTGCATTGGTAAATCTAAAAGCTCTGATTGTGTGAGAATGGTTGCACCCAGCATAATAAGTGATACATCGTTGGATTCAGCTTCTGTTTACCTACATCAGGCTGCTCTCAGATATGGTAGCAAAATCCTGATGATAGATTCCTTTTAAGAGACTACAAGTAGGGTTGAGCATTCCGATACCGAAACCCGGTTCCGATACCTGAAATCCAATGTAAGTCTATGGGAACAAAATATCGGAATATTTTTACTTCCGATATTTTATTCCCATAGACTTACATTGGATTTCAGGTATCGGAACCGGGTTTCGGTATCGGAATGCTCAACCCTAACTACAAGTATAAAATGTAAAAATATATTACGTTATTGTAAAAAAATAAGGAAAAAAGTTTTCTAAAATTATAAATAATGTAAAATAAATAGAATACTAATCTGTCCCATTTTTCCTCATTAAAAATAAACAAATGAAAAATAAATTACAATATTTGGAATTGTCGCATTTGCAAAAGTCTTGATCTATTAAAATATGGAATAAATTAACCTGATAAGTAAACACCATAAAGAAAAAAAATCAAAATGCCTGGGCTGTGTTTCTTTTTTCATTTCCATAAGAAATTGTAAGAATAGGTAATTAAAGCATTGTATGGACACAAAATTAGTACCAATTATAAAATTAGATCACCGCACAAAACACAAGTATTAACTTAGCCCCAGCATCAGAAAAATAAAAATGTGACGAATCTCTAAAAACGGCAACACATAGCAAAAATATATTTTTTTACAATATTCTGGATTTTTTTTCCTGACTTAAATACAGGTTTGGCACCCTGTAATTATGCTCAGCTGGACAATGCTTTTTCCACGTAATTCTTACTGCACAATGAACACCATAAAGACAAAAACCCAGACCACAACGGCAGAAATACAGTTTTTTACCAATATACTCCTATTTTTTTAGCTTTTTTCAGTACATTAAATGGTTAAATGAATAGTCTCACTCAAAACTATATCTTGCTCCACAAAAAACAAACCATCATATACCTACTGTATGTCAATGGAAAAAGGAAAAGTTATTGCTATTGAAAGACGGTGACAAAATGAAAGCACAAAAACAAAATAATCCTTGGTCCTTACGGCTTAAGAATCAATTTTATCATCTCTAGAAGCTGCAGATAAAAGTGTGACTCCACCACAATTATTGCCTTAAAGTAAATCTATCAGCAGGTTTTAGTTATAGAATCTGAGCACTGCATGATGTAGGGACAGAAAGCCTGATTCCAGGGATGTATCACTTACTAGACTGACTGGTGCTATTTTGATAACATCCCTGTTTTCTCTGATGTAGATGTAGCAGTGCTATGAACGCTGATCTCTATAACTCCGCCCACAACCCAGATTGGCAGCTTCCTGTGTATGCTGTACACTGTAAGCCAGGTGCCTATCAGTGATGGGGTTGGAGTTATATAGGTTAGCTGGACTGCCTGGCATGAGACACCTAGTGTTGTAGTAATAATCTCCTGATGATAAAACACTGATTGTATTGAAACTACAAGTTGCGGAAGAAGTCAATTCCTTGGAATCGGGCCCTCTACACTTAAATTATGCTCTGCTCAGATTAAATGGCAAAAACTTGCTTACAGATTCTTTTTAAAGTAACTAAACTTTGTTAATTAAAATTAAACTACAGGTATTGCAAAATTAAACAAAACGGCAAAATCTAGTAAATCTATGGATATCAGGAAAACTGGCAAATCATCTAATCTGTACAGGGGCGTACCAACTATCCCCTGACACATAATGTAGGGAAAAGAAGGACTAAGCATGTTTAAATGTAATGTCTGCAAATTTAAAAAACTGACTGTCACATTCAAACCTAATCTAAGTGTGAACAGGTGCTTACCTAGAGTCATCAACTCATATACACTCAAGCAAGTAAGGCAGCACTCTGCAGCACCACAGCATGCAAATATGAAATATGAAAAATGAATTGCATTACTGCATTAAAAATATGAAAAATTGAGAATGCCTAGCGCATCAATTGGCCAATTCATGTGTACCTGGAAGCCACGTTAAGGTGATTCTCATTTTCCAGGACCTAACCTAATGTCAATCCTCTCTTAGACTAAAGTCTTCATCTGTATGGGAACCTATGAATCCTATCTGAGACTGAAATCTATATCTCTGTGGAGGAGTAGTGGCCAGGTTGTGATTAAAACTGCCTGCGGCTAAAAGGCGGAGTGCTCAGTCAGAAGGCTAATGAATACAAATTTCAAAAAACTGACCGTCACATCCAAACATGAACTAAGTGTGAACAGGTGCTTACCTAGAGTCATCAACTCATATACACTCAAACAAATAAGGCAGCACTCTGTAGCGCCATAGCATGCAAATATGAAATATGAAAAATGAATTGCATTACTAAATTAGAAATATGAAAAATTGAGAATGCTTAGTGCATTTTTCATATTTCTAATGCAGTAATGCAATTCAATTTTCATATTTCATATTTGCATGCTATGGCGCTACAGGGTGCTGCCTTATTTGTTTAAATGTAATGTCTGATCCTGTATTCTCACCGCAGATATGCCATCACAGCGGTGTCTGGCAGTGGTCTGTTCACCTGCCCCATTGAGAAGACATTCAAGCTTGATCTCACCCGTACATACAGCTCTGGCAAAAATGAAGAGACCACTTTCAAATTTTCAGTTTGTCTGATTTTTCTCTTTATAGGTATATTTTTGAGTAAAATGTAGATTGTTCTTTTAGTCTATAAACTTCTGACAACATGTCTCTGAATTTTCAAGCAATAAATTTTGTATTTTTTTTCTGACAAAGAAAAATGGTCAAAATAAAAAAAAACAGTGCTTTCAGACCTCAAATAATGCAAATAAAACAAGTTAATAATCATTTAGAAACAACAATACTAATGTTTTTACTCAGGAAGAGTCCTGAAATCAATATGTTGTGGAATAACTATGATTTTTAATCACAGCTTTCGTGCGTCTTGGCATGCTTTCCACCAGTCTTTCACACTGCTTCTGGGGCAAAAATGTAAGCAGTTGTTCTTTGTTTGATGGCTTGTGACTATCCATCATCCTCTTGATTACATTTCAGAGGTTTTCAGTGGGGTTCAGGTCTGGAGAATGGGGTCTGATGTGGTGGTCTCTTAATTTTTGCCAGAGCTGTATATGTACATAGGGACTGGGTCAAGAAGAACAGCAGTCATCTGAATGAGTGACAGAAATGTGAAGTTATGTGAACATTGAACCATTTAGGGTATGTGCCCACCATCTGGCAGTAGCAGAGCTTTGGACACAGCATATTTTTACTGAGTCCAAAACGATGCATTCTATTGAATGCAGATAAATCCGCATGTGTTCACTGAGTGATGAGGATTTACTGCATCCAATACATTCTAATGATAAAATCTCTGTTGCTGAGATGCTAGAAATTGACAAAGTGCGGTCCTGAAAGACGCACCTCATGTCAATCTCCATAGGTGATCCGAAGGTGACTATGGACGCATAGTGTACATGTGATTTCTAGAAATCCCATCCACTATGCTGTAACATCTGGCTGCTGCAGGTTTGCTGCTGGATAAATACGCAGCATCAAAACTGCAGCGATTTCTGATCGTCTGCACGGACCCTTACTAACACCAAATAGTGGCATTCATACAATGACAGTACACATTGCCACTTTGGTGAGAACATGACTGGCTGGATTTTAACAGTGTTGTAATGGAGAAAAATAAATATTACAAATATATGAAGATAATGTATACCGGCATGGTAGCGCATCATCAACAAGTGAGTCTGACTGTGATTTTGCTCATTGAGTACACTAAGCTTCATATAAGTAAATATTTATTCAGGTCTGATGTTACTTTCTTGTCGACTATTTCTCTAATCGAGAAAACTATACATTTACATCACCGGCAGGAGAAGAAATGTAGGAGATAAAAATGAATTATATGTGATGCAGCAATACAATAGAGAACAAATCACTGAAGAAATGGAAGTCTCAATAAGAAGTATATAATTAAACAACCATCTAAAGACATAAATGTGAAAATAGTTTATTCTCTCTTTCAGCAATTGCAAAACAATAGCTTCTTCTGTTGACTAAGCAAAGTGAAAAACATGCATACAATGATGAAGATAACCTGAATAATATATTTTTTTTTTAGCCAGGAAATTTATCATTTAGAGTGACAGAGAGGTAATGGGATTGCAAATTTACCTTGCGTTTAGGAAATAGTTGGTTTCTCAGGAATGAGAGAAGGGTTAGAAGTCAATGATTATCTATCATGACAAAAATCTCTCTTCACATACCAATAATAAAACCTTTATATTGCTTATTTCCAAGCAGACTCCATCTTCAGGTCTCTGGAATCGGCACTATAAAAAGTCAGGGCTGCGAAGGCATCAGCAGAACAAAAAATTTGAGTCCTAAAAAATGTAAACACCTTCTGAAGGCAATAAATAAAAAAAGGAAAAGATGCATCTGATTTCACAGCAGCGTCTACGTCTAGTTGATAAAGCACTTTGCAAACGATTAAAGAGCTTTTTAGGTTTTCTCATAGCACCCATACAGTACTTATTAATCTTCAGAATGATGACACATTGCCAGTAAATATTCAGAATCTTAACCTTCACTTTTTCACTGTATAAAAGCTACAGTACTTTAAACTAATGTCCACATAAGTAGAGAGAATCAAAACACACAATTACGTATTTTTAAAGGCACCTGTCAGCAAGTTTGTGCATATGGAAGTAGTGGTATGGCTGTACAGGTGCTTGGCCGCTAATACAATTAATATCTTATTTGGAGTGATCCAATGTGCCAGTCAGGAAAAATTTAACATAGAAGTAATATGCAAATCACATTGGAAGTACACTAGGGCGTGTCAATGCACGTGGCTTCTTTGAAGTGCACTGACACGCCCCCAGTGCACTTTCAGCCTGATTTGTATATGGTTTGTACTGTAAATCTCATGACAGGCACATCAGATCTCTATAAACAGGTGTGATTTTATTGAGGGACAAAATTATAATAACAACAGAGGGTCAAAGCTTTGGGGATCACTACACATAGTGCATAACAGCAAGTATTCTATTCTCCCCAGTGCCATCACAGGAAAAATGAAGTGTAACATATAAAAACTGATTTTTCATCTGAAAGACAATTAAACTAGTTCCTCCAGAAATATGGTGTATTTATACTATAATTCTGGTTTCCAGATAATCGATCACCTAATAAACAATCAAATTGTCGGGTGAAATTATCTTTTTTGTTCTCAGCAGAATAATGTTCTGTGTAAACAGGGCAATCTATGCACACACAACATGCTACTGATCATTCTTTGTGCATATTAAATGTGGTCAACTTGTCTAAACCAGTAGCCGAATTGCAGACATTTAATGCCATTGGTTGAATAGTGCAAATCCGGCTCTCCACTCTGGCTGACAGATGAGGGGAAATTTGAATGAAGGTTTTTGAACCTGGCAACTCCTTAAAATGAATAGCTGAAAAGCACTTTACTTTACAATGACATAGAGCACTTACCAAATTTCTAAAGGTTAACCAAGTGTTGTACCAAATCTTCCTATTGTAGCACAAGAACTTCATCAGTTTAGTATCTGTATGTACAGTCATGGACAAAAGTTTTGAGAATGACACAAATTAAATTTTTACAAAGTCTACTGCTTCACTTTTTCTAATGGCAATTTGCATATACTCCAGAATGTTATAAAGAGTGATCAGCTTAGCAGCAATTACTTGTAAAGTCAATATTTGGCTAGAAAATGAATTTTATCCCCCAAAATACATTTCAACATCATTACAGCCCTGCCTTAAAAGGAACAGCTAACCTCTTTTCAGTGATTGCTCCATTAACACAGGTGTGGGTGTTGATGATGACATGGCTGGAGATCAATCTGTCATGATTAAGTAAGAATGACACCACTGGACACTTTAAAAGGAGGCTGGTGCTTGGCATCATTGTTTCTCTTCTGTTAACCATGGTTATCTCTAAAGAAACACGTGCAGTCATCATTGCAATGCACAAAAATGGCCTAACAGGGAGGAGTATCGCAGCTAGAAAGATTGCACCTCAGTCAACAATCTATCGCATCATCAAGAACTTCAAGGAGAGAGGTTCCATTGTTGCCAAAAAGGCTCCAGGGCACCCAAGAAAGACCAGCAAGCGCCAGGACCGTCTCTTAAAAGTGTTTCAGCTGCGGGATCGGGCTACCAGCAGTGCAGAGCTTGCTCAGGAATGGCAGCAGGCAGGTGTGAGTGCATCTGACCGCACTGTGAGGCGGAGACTCTTGGAGCAAGGCCTGGTCTCAAGGATGGCAGCAAAGAAGCCACTTCTCTCCAGAAAAAACATCATGGACAGACTGATATTCTGCAAAAGGTACAGGCAGTGGACTGCTGAGGACTGGGGTAAAGTTATTTTCTCTGATGAATCCCCTTTTCGATTGTTTGGGACATCAGGAAAACGCCTCATTCGGAGAAGACAAGGTGAGCGCTACCACCAGTCTTGTCTCATGCCAACTGTTAAGCATCCTGAAACCATTCATGTGTGGGGTTGCTTCTCAGCCAAGGGAATCAGCTCTCTCACAGTCTTGCCTAAAAACACAGCCATGAATAAAGAATGGTACCAGAATGTCCTCCAAGAGCAACTTCTCCCTACCCTCCAAGAGCAGTTTGGCGATCAACAATGCCTTTTCCAGCATGATGGAGCACCTTGCCATAAAGCAAAGGTGACAACTAAATGGCTCAGGGAACAAAACATAGAGATTTTGGGCCCATGGCCTGGAAACTCCCCAGATCTTAATCCCATTGAGAACTTGTGGTCAATCATCAAGAGACGGGTGGACAAACAAAAACCTAAAAATTCTGACAAAATGAAAGCATTGATTGTGCAAGAATGGACTGCTATCAGTCAGGATTTGGTCCAGAAGTTGATTGAGAGCATGCCAGGGAGAATTGCAGAGGTCCTGAAGAAGAAGGGTCAACACTGCAAATATTGACTTGCTGCATTAACTCATTCTAACTGTCAATATAAGCTCTTGTTACTCATATGTTTGCAATTATATTTCTGTCTGTGATAAAAACATCTGTCAAACACACATAAATACCAGAGGGCAGCAGATCATGTGAAAATATAATATTTGTGTCATTCTCGAAACTTTTGGCCATGACTGTATAGCTACTCAATAGTTGGTTCTATGTTTAGGGTTGACATTCACATTAGATAAATGTGGGCCAAGCCCACCCACGTCACTGGGGCTAGATGATCATCTATTATGCATGGTGGTGTTCCAATACTCCTTCATGGCAGATAAAAAAGGGTAAGAAAAGTTCAAGCATGCTGAATGTCTAGCAGTGCTTGATTTCTGTATCTCCATTGAGGGTGCATACGTGCTTCGTCAGAAATAGGGAGAATGAGCTGTCCAGAAATAAATATGAGGCTGACCGCTATCTTATGTACCATATTTTTTGGATTATAAGATGCACTTTTTCCGAAAAAAAATTGGGGGGGAAAATGGGGGTGCATCTTTTCATCCGAATTGCAGCTGAAGTGGAGCTTACCGACTGCTTTGGAGCAGGATCCCAATGTCGCTGCTGCTGGTAGCTTCTGGTGGTGGCAGAGGCAGGAGTCAGGCCATTGCTACGAGCCCCAGGCTGGTATGATGAGGTGTTTGGTGGTGCAGGGCCTCTGCTGACATTTTGTGACAGCCCAGAGCCCCACACTTTCCTTACTTTTCTATGTAGTGGATTCCAGAAAAATGGCCGCCTCTGGCGGCACTAGCGCAGATTGAGATCTCAGCTTACGAGACCTCAATTGCAGATACGCTGTTGGAGGCGGCCATTTTCCGAGAGTCCACCCCATTAGAAAGTATGAAATATGCGGGCTTTGGGCTGTCACAAAATGTCTGCAGAGCCCCGCACCACTGAACTCCTCATAGTACAAGCATGGAGGCAGCAGCCATGGCCTGACTCCTGCTGCTCCTGAACACCAGCATGTTCTGCCTCTGCCAGGAGCGACCCTGCCACCTAGGACTCTGCTCTACCACCACTGCCCCCCAGGTAAGATGCCACAAGAGCGGATTATTACATACTCCATTTTATTAAAAAGCATTTATTTCCTATTTTTCTCCCTAAAATTTGAGGCGTGTCTTATAATCCGCAAAATATGCTATATGGTCACATTTAGTGAATGGTCAGCAGCAACATTCTAAAGTATGTCTGTTTATAACTCGAGAATACACAAAAGAACAAAGATTGCTATTTTTGCCATGAACACAAAGAATTTGAAACAAGAAAGCTTACTTAAAAGGATAGACAGAGGGATAATCCATATGAAATTGATGCTTTGGAGAACATATTTTTCAAAGCTTTATGTTTATGAAATGGACAGTTATTTTGCTAATAGCCATCTATCCATCTGAAAAATAGAGCTGCAGAGAACAAAATCAACAAATGCAGATGAAATGTTACAAGGGATGAACATTGGCCTTTCAATAAATGAAAGTCATGGGAGATTTAAAATATAAACTAGAAAAGGTGGAAGAGTCGTGTATAGTGTTGAGCATTCCGATATCGCAAGTATCGGGTATCGGCCGATATTCGCTTTATCGGAATTCCGATACTTAGTTCCGATATTTTTCCTATATCGTATACCGGAATCGGAAGTTCCCATAATTCTTTGAGAGGCAATGTGATTTTAGTCAGCCAATGAGGAATCTTATGAAGTGTGGGCACATCCTGTAATGCTGCGGTCATCTTAACTAATGGCATGGCTGTGATTGGCTGCTGAAATGATGTCAGAATGCACTATAAAAGGAGCCGCCTCCATTTTAGCGTCACTGTGCTGTGAACTCAGTTAGGGACGAACGCTGCTCTGCTGACTCTGAGGGACAGTTAGATATTGCGATTTTGTGTACTGGGCTTTAGGCAGGCTAGTTAACCAACCGCTGTGTAAAGCTTCCTTTTGCCATTGTTGTTTTAACAGCTCTGTGCAAGGTGTGTGTGAGAGTGCAGGTGACGCTGCAGTTTGCTCTGCATGCAACGCTGTCTGTAGGCATCTGCACGTGTCACTCACAGACTCTATTTTTTTTCTTCAGTGTAATTCTTGCTGCTCCATGCAATTTAACTATTAGTGTGACGCGCTTCCATCCGTATCCAATACATTGGTTGCAAACACTATAGAAGTAGACAAAGGAGTAGCCTTTCCCAGATTGTGGACAGTTGTGTTTCAGTGTTCACTTCAGTCTGTGTTTTTTATTTTTTGAGTGCATATCACGCTCCAGTTACTTGTTCAAGCACTGCTGCTTGTACTCTGCTGAGCGTGTCTCAGTGCCTCATCCTTTTCATTTTTCTCCAATTGGTGCTTCTCCATTATATTTGAAAAAAATCTAATCTATTAGTGTGACGCGCTTCCATCCGTATACAATACATTGGTTGCAAACACTATAGAAGTACAGAAAGGAGTAGCCTTTCCCAGATTGTGAACAGTTGTGTTTCAGTGTTCACTTCAGTCTGTGTTTTTTATTTTTTGAGTGCATATCACGCTCCAGTTACTTGTTCAAGCACTGCTGCTTGTACTCTGCTGAGCGTGTCTCAGTGCCTCATCCTTTTCATTTTTCTCCAATTGGTGCTTCTCAATTATATTTGAAAAAAATCTAATCTATTAGTGTGACGCGCTTCCATCCGTATACAATACATTGGTTGCAAACACTATAGAAGTACAGAAAGGAGTAGCCTTTCCCAGATTGTGAACAGTTGTGTTTCAGTGTTCACTGCAGTCTCTGAGGAATAACCACACTTAGGCCTTATAACTTTTCTGACTTTCTTTATCAATCTACCAAGATGAAGAAGGCAGGGAGTAAGGCACGTGGTCGTGGCCGTGGAGTTTCAGCAGGGAGAGGACGTGGGGATTCTGTGGCTGCTGCCGCACCCAGTGACACAGCATCCACCAGTTTTCCCCGTGAGCGTTCCTTTATGCGCACTTTTGTAGGAGCTCAGCGTACCCCCCTGCTGCGGGAAGAACAAATTGAAGCCGTTGTTGGTTGGATGGCAGCCAATGCATCGACTTCAATTCCTTCCACCTCCTCTCAGGACCATAGCACTGTTGAACAACCATCTGTCTCTTCACCGCCTGCCAAATTGCCCAGGCAGTCAGAGAGTTCTGAACTGGAGCCAGCTGAGTCTCTGCTTCTGTTCTCAGAATCTGTTGGCTTGCAAACAGGGGCCCAGCCAAGCAGCATTCTGGAATGTGAAGAAGAGGCAGTATGCAGTGATGCGCAACAGCTGTGTCTCTCTGAATGTGAAGAGGCGGGTGAGCCAGTGCCGATGGTCAGCACACCGCAGAACGCATCTGATGATGATGAGACTCAGGTGCCATTTTCTGTTGAGCATGGTGCTGGTCAGACCACCCAACAGCAGCAGGTGTTGGAAGAGGGTAGTGGAGATGATGAGGTCCAAGACCCAACATGGCGTGAGGAACAGGAAGGTGGTGGGAGCAGCTCTGAGGAAGAGATTGCCCCAACGGTCCAAACAGTAGGGAGAGTTAGGCTGCAGACTCGGTTGCCTGTAGCCTCCAGTTTGGCACCCGTTTGTAGCAGTTCACTTCCAACAGCCAAAACGGGCACTCCCAGGACTTGCACTGCGTGGTCCTTTTTTGACACACTTGCAGATGATATTTGCTATGTCAAATGCAAGCTGTGTAATCAAAAAGTAAAAAGAGGTAAAAATGTCAGTAACCTTAATACCACAAATATGTGGAAACATGTGCGGTCAAAGCACGTGGTTGAGTTCCAAAGACACACTGGAGATGTAGGCCAACCTACAGCAGCACCTACATCTTCAGCTCGTGTTGGAGCCTCTTCCTCCAGCTCACACACAGCTGGTTCTGCTTCCTCACAGGATCGCCATGGAAGAACCTCTGTCACTGTTGTCCAGAGACCCAGTGTTATTCCACCCACAGCTGCAAGTTCCCTGTCATCCTCACACTCCCAGGCCACAAAACAGCCATCGGTAGCACAGGCATGGGATAAAAGACGGCCATACTCGGCAAACCATCCACGAGCACAGGCTCTGAATGCTGGCATTGCAAAACTCCTGTCCCTTGAAATGCTGTCATTCAGGCTGGTGGAGACTGACAGTTTCCGTAACTTAATGGCATTGGCAGTCCCACAATACAATGTGCCCAGCCGATTTTATTTCAGCAGGCAAGCCGTCCCTGCTCTGCAAAAGCATGTTGAGGGAAAAATTAAACATGCGCTACTAAACGCCGTCAGTAGCAAGGTCCACCTGACCACCGATGCGTGGACCAGTACCCATGGCCAGGGACGATACCTTTCCCTCACTGCCCATTGGGTCAATGTTGTGGAGCCGGGTACAGATCTTGCGAGTGGCGCTGTACGTGTTCTGCCAACTCCAAGGATTGCAGGAATCAAGTCTGTCCACATTGACTCCTCCTCCTACTCCAGTTCCTCAGAATCATCGCTGCAGGAGCTGTCACGGTCTACCTCCACATGGACCCGTGAACGCTTACCTGATGCGACCGATATGAGCACAGCCGTGGCCAAACGTCAACAGGCCGTCCTGAAATTAATTTCCATGGGGAATCGAAGCCACACAGCGCAGGAGCTCTGGAATTCCATCAAGCAGGAGAGCGACGTGTGGTTTTTGCCAGCGAATCTCCAGCCAGGCTTGGTAGTGTGTGACAATGGCCGAAATCTGGTGGCAGCTCTGGGCCTTGGCAACCTCACTCACATACCATGTCTGGCACATGTGCTCAACTTGGTCGTGCAGAGTTTTTTGAGGGACTATCCGGATCTTGATGCACTGCTGCACAAGGTCCACCTAGAGTGCGCTCACTTGCGACGTTCCAGCATGGCCAGATCGCGCATTGCAGCTCTGCAATGCAGATTTCGCCTTCCTGAACATCGCATCATATGTGACGTACCACCAGGTGGAATTCCACGTTACATATGTTGGAGTGGTTGTGTGAGCAGCAGCCAGCAGTAATGGAGTATCAGCTGCATCAGGCGCAATCAACTCGCAATTTGCGCCGTTCACACTTCACCACTACTGAGTGGGCCTCTATGAAGGACATCTGCCACGTTTTGCGTCCGTTTGATGAGTCAACGCGGATGGCGAGTGCAGATGATGCACTAGTCAGCCTGACTGTCCCCCTTATCTGCCTGCTTCAAAAAAAAATTCAGACACTAAGGGATGAGGTTTTGGAAGAGGTGGAGGATGAGGAGTCACTAATTCCATCACCTTCTGGACAGTCAGCGCAACGTGGTTCCTCACAAAGGGCTGGGCAGGGCTCACTTTGTGAGGAGGATGAGGAGGAGTCAATGGAGGAGGAAGACATCGCTCCAGAGGGAGGTACACAACGCTCTAGTCAGTATGTAGAGCGAGGGTGGGGTGATGCAGAGCAGGCAGAGATGACGCCTCTTGCAGGGGACAGCGTTTGTTGGCCAGTTGGGAGTCTGCAGCACATGGTTGATTTCATGCTGCAGTGCCTGAGAAACAACCGCCGCATCGCCCACATTCTCACAACGTCTGATTATTGGGTGTACACCCTCCTAGACCCTCGCTACCGGACAACTTACAAAGCCTCATCACACCGTTGAACCGGGAGCGTAAAATGCGGGAGTACCAAGACACACTGGTGCAATCCATAATGTTCTCCATTCCAGCCGAGAGCACTGCTGCTGCTACTGCTTTACAAAGCAGCTCTGTGCGTCGAGGCAGTGGAGACAGCTCTGCAACAAGAGGGAGCACAAGCAGCGCCTCTGCACAGGGCAAGACCAGTATGTTCCAAATGTTGCGAAGTTTTGTGGCAGCGCCACAAATGTCTACACCATCCGAGACGGCTCCAGTCAGCAGAAGGCAACGTTTCCGTAAGATGGTGACAGACTATATGTCTTTCCCTCTCAGTGTACTCCCAGATGGCTCTTCCCCATTCAAGTTTTGGGTCTCTAAGCTGGATACATGGCCAGAGCTTAGCCAGTATGCATTGGAGGTGCTGGCTTGCCCTGCTGCCAGTGTATTATCGGAGCGCGTCTTTAGTGCTGCAGGTGGTGTACTAACAGACCGTCGCATGCGACTATCCTCCGATAATGTAGACCAGCTTACTTTTCTGAAAATGAACAAGGCATGGATCTCGCCAGAATTTGTCTGTCCATTTTCAGATTAAATAACTGGTTCGCAACGTTATCCATGTCTCCTGTTATGTTCATCTTTCTACCACCTGAACTCTACTCCCTGGGCTACAACACTGGCAGTTGCTGCTCAGAAGTGTCGTGTCCACAGACCAATACACAAGCTATAGTGTTACTGGCGTTCAGTAATGTCAGCTGTTCCCCTGCTGTGTGAACGGCAAAAAGTCATGCTGCCTCCACCCTGTTGTCTTCTCATCCCTGGGCTTCAACACCACCAGTTGTTGCTCGGAATTGTCATTGGCACGGGTACTCACTCCTGCCCAGACTGGTTACAGCACGCCATCTGTTTCCTGTCAGTGTAAACGTCACTTAGCCTCCAATAAGTTGTCCTGTCGTGTTGCGGTCGGGTTAGCCGACTCTATGGTGCTTGGAGTTTAGGTGCTTCCTATGTGTGCTGCGGGATATGCAAATAAAGGCTGTTTCCGTTGTGACAATAGGACAATCACCCACTTAGTACTGTGGGATTCGGTAACTGCGGCCGGCTCGCGGCCTGTCAACTTAAATTTCCATGGGTACCTTCTGCTACCCGTCCGGGTTCCAGTACCGTCAGCTGGTTCTCTGCAGTACCTTTGCCCTAGGTGCCTCCATCTCGGTATCCGAGTTCCAGCAACGTCTGCTGGTCCTTGGTAGTGCTTTGGAGCACAGGTACCTCCTACTTAGTAACCGTGTCCCAGTAATGTCAGCTGGTCCTCGGTTGTGCCATTGGCTCTTTTCCTTCTGCTGCCCCTCCGGGTTCCAGCACAGTCAGCTGGTCCTCGTTACTTGCTTTGGCTCTTGTACCTTCTGCTACCCGTCCGGGTTCCAGTATCGTCAACTGGTTCTCCGCAGTGCCTTTGGCCTAGGTGCCTCCATCTCGGTATCCGAGTTCCTGCAACGTCTGCTGGTCCTTGGTAGTGCTTTGGAGCACAGGTACCTCCTGCTTAGTAACCGTGTCCCAGTAACATCAGCTGGTACAAGGTTGTGCTACAAATACAAGATACAGAACAAGAGACACAAGAACAATAAGCAGAAGATCTAAAAGCAGAAGAACATGAAGTATAAGACCAAAATGAAGAGCAAAATATATGCTCTAAATTATAAGCAGAAGAAGACTAAGCAGTGTATGGGGGTGAGTCCGTTCCTCCTCGTGGTGCCCCTGGAAAATGCCTACTGCTGCTGCAGGCTAAACTGAACACGGACAAATACTGTTGTAATTTAAATCTTTTGTGACAGCAAGAACGGAAGAATGAAAAATTCATACTTTGACAGATTACAAGTACAGGATTCTCTGTCACAAATAAGAATATGATGATGAAGATGAAGTACAATATGAATTAGAATAATAGTTTAATAAGAAGAATATGAGTAATGTTAACAAAAAGATGAATAGCAAGAAGTTTAAGAAGAAGATAAAGAAGGTGAAGATGAAGAATAATTTGATGAAAAAGATGATGCTGCTGAAGATTATGAAGGAGAAAGTGTGTCAAAAGTTAAAAAGGTGAAGAGCATGGAAGTTGTGAAATATACATATTTGTCAAAATAGAAAAAACATGAACAACATTGTCAATTTCTTCGTCAATCCGAACATCTTTAAAAAAAAAAAATATTTATGCTATTCCATTTGATTGGGTTAAACATCTATGCCTTTAATGTCTCCTCAACCTTCCCCAATACATTCTACATTACTCTTTGTTGTTTTCCTTCATGTACAATTAACCAACAAGGCAAGAATGGGGTTTTTTTATTCCGATATTTTGTTCCCATAGACTTACATTGGATTTCCGGTATCGGTATCGGGTATCGCCGATATTTTTTGGGTATCGGCGATACCATTCCGATTCCGATACTTTTGGATATCGGAAAGTATCGCTCAACTCTAGTCGTGTATAAAATTATAATGCTGAGGAACTCCAACATACATAATGCATTAAAGTCCTTTTTTATTAAATAAAGTGATTGTATGCCAGCTTGCTATGATATACTGTATTTTTCAGACTATAAGTCACTTTTTTCCCCAAAAAATTTGGGAGGAAAATGGGGGTGCATCTTATAGTGCGAACGCAGGCTTACTGGGGTTTCAGCACTGTTGTAGCAGGGGAACTGGCTGCGGAAGAGGTGTGGCAATGCTGCGGTGATGGGCGGTGCAGCGTGCACCTGAGCAGGGTCCCTTCCTCAGGATCCGGCGGCAGAAATGTGTCCACCTCATAGCCCGGTGTCCATGACGCTGCCCAGTGTCCATGCCGAGCAGAGTCGAGTCCATCAACGGTTTCCCTGCAGCCATATTTATGAAGCCGTGGGCCGCCAGATGCCTCAGGAAAATGGCCGCTGGAGACCATGCATGCCCAGATTGAGATCTCGGTGGCACTCGACTTCAGGAAAAAGGCCGCCGAGATCTCAAACTGCGCATGTACGGCCTCCGGCGGCCATTATCCTGCAGCCTATGGCGTCCCACGGCTTCAGGAAGATGACTGCAGGGAAATCGGTGACGCACTCGGCTCTGCTCGCCGTGGACACCGGTCTGCAGTGTGGACACCAGGCCACGGCGTGGACACATTTCTGCTGCCGGCATCTCCTTTCCATGCTCTGCCTCACCGGACCTTCAGCATTGCACCCCGGGACTGCAGCATTGCTCCACTTCTGCCACCATTGGATTCCTGAGGAAAGGACAATGCCTCCTGTGACCCCGCTGCACCACGGCCAGCCCTCACGTAAGGTACCTTAAATTTGGACAATAAGACGGACCACTATCTTATAAAAAAAATTTCTGCTATTTTCCACCCCAAAATTTGGGGTGTGTCTTATTGTTCGGTGCGTCTTATAGTCTGAAAAATAAGGTACTATCACTTTTAATTGGTGAATCCCACAGATTCTTAAAGCACATTTGTTAATACAGATGACATATTAACTCCTTTACTATGTTGTTTTTTTTTGTAGTTTTCCGTCAACTTGGCCATGTGAGGGCTTGATTTTTGCTGGACTGGATGTACTTTATAACAACATTATTAGTTTCACCATAAAATGTACTGGAAAACGGCAAAAAAAATACAAAGTGTGGTGAAATTGCAACAAAAGTGCAAATCCACAATTGTTATTGAAAGTACCGTATTTTTCTGACTATAAGATGCATTTTTTTCCTAAAAATTTTTTGGGGAAAATAGGTGTGCGTCTTATAGTATCAATATACTTACAAATACTGTGATGGTGGTCCTGGACCGGCGCTGCAGGGTGATGCAGCCTCCCTTCCTGTTTCCGAGATCTGAATCTGGGCATTTTCCTGGAGGCCACCGCATAGGTAAGTTATATTTGTTGAAGTGACAGTGGGTACTAGAAGGGGCATTATCTTGTAAGACCACAGGATATGAATTCTCATAAACTTGTATCCAACTGCTGCTTCATGTACATGTAGGGAACTACAGCATATCCCCATTTACTTCTTTGAGTTGGCATAACGCTGTATCACCTCCATGTTATAAAAAAACAAGTTTAGTATAAGAGAGATACGTCACAGAGAGGTACATAAATTCCAAATACACAATGTATAGTAAAAAGCTTGTAAACATTGCTTCCCATAAAGAAATCATTCTGATTCAGTGTGAATCATAAAGCAAATAAATTTACTAATTCATCTCATCAGGGACTGATATTGAGGGGAATAATGCAAATCTGTGTAGAATAATACAAATCAGATTGTAGACTTTATCTGTAGGACCTGCTTGGTTTCGCAAATGACAGAACAAGTGTAATATATACAATCTGATCATATTTGGATGTTATTCACATTTTAGAAAAAAATAAATCCGGTACTGTAACAAGCTAATTCAGTGCTCTATATACAATGGGCCTGATTCATCAAGAATTCTGGCATAAATCACTTTGAAAACTCTAAATTTTTTGATGCGAAGATACCAGAAATGTTGTAACATTTGCCATTTCCGTACCAGATTCACCCAGCTACACCAAAACGGTGTGCAATGGGGCTGGACACCACAGCTTGTGTAATTCATGATGTATAGCGGCCACATATTTGTTGAGGCACACAGAGGTGCATGTCCTCTGTCAGATGCTCCTGACTCCTTAAAAAGAATCTTTCAGCAAGTTTTTGCTACTTCATCTGAGAGCAGCATGGTGCAGGTAATGAGAAGTAGAATCTAATGATGTATCACTTAGATTACTGAGTGCAGCCGTTCTGACACAATCAGAGCTTTTAGATTTAGAATGAAGCAGAGCGGAGGAAGCTAACCCCGCCCACACCAGGCTCTCTGCATTCAAAGTCCATAGACAGTGAGGTGCCTATCACAGGAGTAATTTGCTGCACTAGTCAGGCAATATCAATCCCTTAGGCTAATTTCACACATCCGTTTTTTCGCCGTCCGGCACAATCCGTCCAATATCTAATAAGATGGATCCGGCATAGATTGTTGAAAAACTGATGCACTGGATCAGATTTTTAGTCGGATCCGCCCTGAACTTTTGAACCTGGAAAATGAAGTGTGCGCTTGCCTGGAACAAGAGAGAGAGACTGGGCATGCTCAGAACTGATAAATGGAATGCGGTGGCCGGATCAGGCAAAAGACTGATCTGGTGGCCAGATTCTCCCATTGACTTGCATTGTACCCCAGAGCCGGTTGCGCTGCATCCGCTGCTGTCCGTTTTTTTTTGCCGGACACAAAAAACATTACAACATGTGTTGTGTCCGGCAGCCGGAAAATAAATTTTAGACGGATCCGGCAAAAAACGGACAAAACGCAAACACATGCAGCGCGATCCGTCGCTAATGCAACTCAATTAGAAAAAAACGGATCCGGCGGAGAAAAAAACGGATCCGCTTTTTGCAAAACATGCCAGATCCCGGCGGACGGCAAAAAACGGATGTGTGAAAGAGGCCTTAGTGATAAATCCTTCACAGTTAGTAAACAACAGTACTCACTTTGACAAGTGACACATTCCTGAATTCCATGTTTCTGCCTCTATCTCCTGCTGTCTTCAGATTACATAGTAAAAACCTGCTGACGGATTCCCTTTAAGAGGTGTGAACTTCTTAATGAATAACGGGCATTGACTCCAAGACACCCCGTCATCAAGACCAGTGAGAACATCGCTGGTCTTTATAAATTGAGGTCATAGCATGTATCATTCAGATTAGCATGGACCATAGATTGTCAGAAAAGATTTAGATTTTTTTTTTAAATCTGAGTGGTTCCAACATACGCTATTGTAATAAAATGCTGCTATATTAATTGTGAGTGAAGGAAAAAGAAAATGTGCCCAAACTGCAGTTACCATAAAAATACAATGGACTTTTCATCCACCCATACATTTATTCTGCTCAAGTATACCGAGATCATATTTTAATGGGTTAAGCCTTGTGAAAAAGAGTATGTTATTACAATGCCTTTATATCACTTTATTATGAGTACATGGTAATTACACTGCTTAAGAGCGCTAGTGAAATGTATGCATATAGAATGCAGCAGCCATATATTACTTTCTGAGCCTTGCAATATTATTACTAAAGTCTGCCAGAACTTTAGTACCTAGAGCAGATGGATACATAATCTGGAAATAAATGACTGTAGTGTAGGTTTTCCCCATTCAGAGCCCAAAATCATGATACACATGAGAGAGGCTGAAGTGGGTTTTATTCATGAATGCCTGAAAGCTGGGATACCAAAGCAAAACTCTATCCCCAATTTTCTGACCCAATAGACTTTATTCTTAGAAATTAGCTCAGAAGTTTTGCCTGGGAGGCCACTTTATCTTTAGAAATAAGAGATATGGCTTAAAATGCTTCATTCTTCACACTGCTACAATATATTTTCTGCACTCACAGATATCTTTTAGGCTTTTGCCATTTGTAGCTACAAGCAATTCTTGGCCTATTTATTTTCTGGCACATTTACTTTGCAAGATGTGAGAACATCATGCTTCATTGATGTCAGGTGTACCGTGGTCTAGCACATCGCTTGTGCACGCTGGCTTATGGCTAATAAGTGGAGTCTTCCTATGAGCAGCAGGATTGTGGTAAATCACAGTCTGACAGATCTGATTGAAAAATGAGCAATGAAGCTCGAGAAGTGATTGGGACGAGGTAATAGTCCTGAAGCAGTGTAAATACATAAATAATGAAGAATAAATGCTAAAAGAAATGCTGTGCAGTAAATTCTAACAGGATGAATTGTGCATGTATATACAGTAGGCTAGAACACTATATACTGTAGGTCCCTACAACAGTGATCAATTAAGCTCTTAATATTAATAGATTGTCTATTACTTTGATATTGATGACGTACCTCTCCGTGGGGTCTGACACCATGCCACCCCCACTTATCAATGAACTTCTGAATTACCATTACATCATTATTAGTTTCTAAATTACTGTTTGTGCTTAATTGTTGTTTTTCTTTGATTTTTTTATAAATCAAAAATAAAATTGAAGATAAAAAACTTTGCATTTTAGTAATATATCTTATCAGAGAAATCTGCTTGACTGATCACTTATTCTCAGTTCACTAGTGAAATCTGTAGTCATTGACTACAGATTTTCCCACTGTTGAGGCTTGAGATGATAATTCACAGGTCAACAAAAAAATATTTTTTTTTCTGGTGCCAAAGATATTTTAATGAATTTGGGGTATTTTTGGGGTGCTGATTCTGAATATGCAATCAGTTTTGCCAGATTGGCTCTAGTTTTTGAGATTTTTGGTATCTTATTTATAGCACGTGTTGGTAAATGTGACGCGTCATCTCATTAATTTCTTTAGATTAGTACTTGAACTGAGCAGTTCTCAATATAGTTTTGTGTTAATTAGTGTTCTAGAAGTTTGTTCATAGCTTGATTTTTGCACTAACTTTATGTTGTTGTATGTTTTCCAATGAAAAGCATGAACTCATCAAGAAGAAGTTGCCTTAACGATTCAGACTCATTCTGTTACATTTGTGGTGAATATACACTGCCAAAACATAGAAGAAACATAACAGACTTCGTAAAAAAAGTGTATTTGGCCTATTTTGGGGTTATGCTTGGGGACCAAGACAAGTTTTGGGCACCACACATAGTGTGCAAAGCATGTATCGAATTATTACGAAAATGGAGCAAAGGACAAAGAAAAAGCTTCAAATTTGGTGTTCCAATGGTGTGGAGAGAACAAAAAAATCATCATGATGACTGTTATTTCTGTGCAGTGCAAGTGCAAGGATTCAATAAGCATAAGAAACGGAAATGGGAGTATCCTAACATGGAATCTGCAAGAAGGCCTGTCCCTCATTGTGAAGATGTGCCTGTACCTGTGTTTACCATGTTACCTGACCTTCCCCCACCTGATGATGATGAAATGCAGGGTATGGAGCTAAGCATTAGTTCTGGAAGTGAACCAGAATATGAAGGAAGTTTCAGAACACCTACGCAATTTACCCAAGGAGAGCTCAACGATCTAATAAGAGACCTCAACCTCTCAAAAAGTGCATCCGAACTTTTAGCTTCCAGGCTAAGTGCGAAAAATTGTCTGACGCCTGGAACTAAAATTACATCTTACAGGACCAGAGAAGAAGCACTTCTTCAATTTTTCTGTGAAGATGACCTACTTGTATATTGTAAGGATATTCCTTGCCTGATGCTGCAAATGGGTTTACAAGTATATCGTCCTGAAGACTGGAGGCTTTTCATAGATAGTTCTAAAAGGAGTTTGAAATGTGTTTTGTTGAGCAATTGCAATCAGTGTGCATCTCTTTCAGTAGCTCACTCAACTAAACTTGCAGAACAATACAAAAATGTCAAAATGGTCTTGGAGAAACTGTGCTACCATGAACATTCGTGGCTGATATGTGTTGATTTAAAAATGGTCAACTTTTTACTTGGACAGCAAAGTGGATACACAAAGTATCCTTTCTTCATCTGCATGTGGGATAGTAGAGCAAAACATCAGCACTGGGAGAAAGTGAATTGGCCTCCAAGGGACACCTTGACAGTAGGGGCATCAAACAAGTGAACGAACCTTTGGTGGACAGGGAAAAAATCATTCTACCACCACTTCACATAAAGTTAGGATTAATGAAGCAGTTCGTCAAGGCATTAGACAAAGATGGTAATTGCTTCATGTACATCTGCAGATCTTTCCCTGGTCTTAGTAGCGAAAAACTGAAGGCAGGAATCTTTGATGGTCCTCAAATTCGGAAACTCATTAAAGATTCAAATTTTCCTAAGGAAATGAATGACATGGAAGCTGCTGCATGGTGTAGTTTTGTGTTGGTAGTGAAGAACTTCTTGGGAAATAAAAAGGCAGACAATTATGAAGAACTGGTACAAAACATGCTATTGAGATTTAGAAATCTGGGTGTACACATGAGCATTAAATTGCATTATCTTCACAGTCACTTGGACAGATTTCCAGAAAATCTTGGAGATTTTAGCGAAGAACAAGGGGAGAGATTTTCATCAGGATATTATGGTGATGGAGGAAAGGTACCAAGGCAGATGGGACAGACATATGATGGCTGATTACTGCTGGAATCTACAGCGTGACTGCCCGAAAAGCTCACATAGAAGAAAATCATATAAAAAGCGCTTTTCCAGAGATTAAATGTCTCCTATCTTTCATGTCTTGTTCATTTTTGAAGATTACTTTCTAAAACTAGTTAAAATAAACTATAATCAACATTTACTTTGTTTAATTTATAGTATTCATGACAATATCAATAAAGTTAATGCGCGTGTAGCAAATTACGTCATTTTTTTACACATTTTACAGAAAATATCAAGAACTAGAGCCAATCTAGCAAAACTGATGACATATTCAGAATCAGCACCCCAAAGTTACCCTAAATTCGTTGAAATATCTTTGGCACCAAAAATGCTGTTGACCAGTGAATTGCTGCTCATAAAATTCTATGGAGATGGGAGGAGGTTGGAGCTAAAGGATTATACTGACATACTGCTGCAAGATCACTTGATGCGACAGCTACAATTTGGGTTTTGGGGTTTTTGAGTTATCGTCCTACAGCCACTGAAGGGTGAAGAAGGATGAATGTTGGAGTCCCATTTCTCAACAGATCCACTGAGTAATACTTCTTATCTCGTGATCAGCACTTACTATTTAGTGGGTTTAACAGCTACTTCTACTTTAGCTAAGCTTTGATAGCCTTAATCTAAATGCAATCTGTCCGCCTTTACAACGCAATTCTATGTTTTATGTCTTTCCAAGTTTATGTGTAAAAATCTTTCCCTTTCAAATGTCGCCTTGAACTTTCTTTTAATTCACAGGCTTTCCATCAAACTGTGCACTTATCCGGGATGTATTGTTACTTACAGTAAGTCTACTTGCTGTTACAGAAGCTGTGTATATACAAGTTGTAAATGTTAGAAAATATATCTAGCTTGGAGAGAGGGTACAGCGTCGCATTAAAGAATATCACTTTTATTTTCCGGTTTAAATCATATTCGGAGAGAACCATGCTTTAAATTCAGTCATTTGGTATTGGATGGTGTGTAAGTTTCAATTCTCAGGATAGCAATGAATCTGTAACACATCCAAGGACTGGATCAGTTTCAAAGTACAAGGATATCATCAAGAGAATCCCGGCTCATGACATGATTTATCTGTTAATCAAAACAGTGCTGTAGGACAGAAGATCTGTTGCATTTTACTATCTAGCTCCATGATGAACTATGAAAATTCTGTTACCTCTATCCAAAAAATATACAGCACTTTCAAAGTTATCACACGGTATTGGCTTCTGCTACCTGCATGAAGTTATGAATTACTCATTTATATCCAAACACTACATCACATTTAAGACTAGATTTGAAGTTCTTGAATGTTTTCACAGGAGCTCAGCACATTTATTATGAGGCATGTAGCCTGTCCTGGGTTCTGGCTTGATGAGTACAATTTTCTTTCAAACATACTCACCCTTCCATGTCAAGCTTGCTATCTACAGAAGTTTCAGTTCCTGATGAAACAAATTGAGTAAAATCTGAAGAGCAGATAGTCTGATACTAACAGCAGCCTTCAAACACCATGTCCTGGCGATATAGCAAGTGTCATTTACTACTGACCTCTTCTTTTCCGCAGCGGGAAAGTTCAATAGTCACTTCTTTTAAAATCTACTCTGTTATATTCACATCTGATTGCTAATAAAGCTAAAGGGCTTAGCCAAGTATAAAAGAGATTGAACTGTAGAAAATGATATAATACATAAAGTCTTTATTATAAACTCAACAGATGTCATAGAGTCTTCTAGGTAGGAGATTTTGGGAACCCCACACCTTTAAATAAACATGACTCTATGTGAGTTATAAAGAGAAGTGTACAGAAATAAATATTTTTTAGTTTGTTTCAGCAAATAAAGCATATTTATTGTAATTTGTATATGTTGTATTCTATTTTATCAACTAATCCCTTCACAACTGATGACGTAATTATGTCATTGGCAGTGTCCGGTGCCTTGCTCTGAATCCACCTCATCCCCAGTTGGGACCTCTGCCCCCCCCTTTTTTGCCTTGATGGATTCTCTTACACAGCTCATAGCCCCAATTGGGACTTCTGCCTTGTTTCGCTCTGGCTCATTTTGTAGTTCACTATTTCTACTTAAGTGAGGTTTGATAAAGACCCTCAATCGGGTCGAAACGTTACCTCGTTACACTATTTTGACCTCGAACCTCGCTACACTATTTTGTTCCTGAGGTGACCTTAATAAACTCATCTCCTTTTTGCATATGAAAAATTAAAATTTTTGAGTGTGGCTGTTTCTTCTCCTCTATGACTTTCACTGGACTTGCTCCAGGTTCAGCCTGCACATACCATATATCGTACAAGAGTGCACGTCATTAATTTCTACTAGCGGCAAATTCACGCCGGCCGGAAGCGCATCACAAGTCCCGCCCATTGGCATCCCTGTCATGTAATTGCATGGTGCCGGTGAGTTGTCATGGCAACTATGGTTCTGCAGAAGAGCCCATGACTGTTGTCACAATTCTCCTGTGAATGCTGACCCATGGCCTGTGTTCATAGGAGATTGTGATTTTTGCTATATATAGCAGGGCTGAAGCACTACTGTGTATTGCACAGGTGATTGGAATATTCCAGCTTCAAGTGTCCTAAGATGACTAATGAACACAGTAAAAAGCAAAAAAAAATGTAAAAGAAATAAAAACAGATTACCCTTCTTTTGCCCCAATAATAATAAAATAATAAAAAATACACATACTTGGCATCACTGCTTTCAGAAATGTTCAATCTATCAAAATATAAAGTAAATCAAATTTGATCAGCAAACGGTGTAACAGGAAAAAAATCAATATGCCAGAATTACGTTTTTTTTGGTCGCCATAGCATTGCACTAAAATGCAATAACAGGCGATCAAACATCGTATCTACCTCAAAATGGTGTTAATAAAAATGTCAAATCAAGCTGCAAAAAAATAAGCCCTCACCAGCCTCACATCCCAAAAAATGGAAATGCCATGAGTCTCAGAAAATTGAGACATATGCAAAAACTTTTTTCATACACATTTCGGACTTTTTTTCACCACTTAATAAAAAAAGAACCTACAGTTAGGTCCATATATATTTGGACAGAGACAACATTTATCTAATTTTGGTTCTAGACATTACCACAATGAATTTTAAACAAAACAATTCAGATGCAGTTGAAGTCCAGACTTTCAGCTTTCATTTGAGGGTATCCACATTAAAATTGGATGAAGGGTTTAGGAGTTTCAGCTCCTTAACATGTGCCACCCTGTTTTTAAAAGGACCAAAAGTAATTGGACAAATGTCTCCAAGGCTATTTCATGGACAGGTGTGGGCAATCCCTTTGTTATGTCATTCTCAATTAAGCAGATGAAAGGGCCGGAGTTGATTTGAGGTGTGGTGTTTGCATTTGGAAGGTTTTGCTGTGAAGGAAACATGTGGTCACAGGAGCTCTCCATGCAGGTGAAACAAGCCATCCTTAAGCTGCAAGAACAGAAAAAAACCCATCCAAGAAATTGCTACAACATCAGAAGTGGCAAAATCTACAATTTGGTACATCCTGAGAAAGAAAGAAAGCACTGGTGAACTCATCAATCCAAAAAGACCTGGGACCCCACGGAAGACAACAGTGGTGGATGATCGCCGCATACTTTCTTTGGTGAAGAAGAACCCGTTCACAACATCAACTGAAGTCCAGAACACTCTCAGTGAAGTAGGTGTATCTGTCTCTAAGTCAACAGTAAAGAGAAGACTCCATGAAAGTAAATACAAAGGGTTCACATCTAGATGCAAACCATTCATCAATTCCAAAAATAGACAGGCCAGAGTTAAATTTTCTGAAAAACACCTCCAGAAGCCAGCTCAGTTCTGGAAAAGTATTTTATGGACAGATGAGACAAAGATCAACCTGTACCAGAATGATGGGAAGCCAAAAGTTTGGAGAAGAAAGGGAACGGCACATAATCCAAGGCACACCACATCCTCTGTAAAACATGGTGGAGGCAACGTGATGGCATGGCCATGCATGGCTTTCAATGGCACTGGGTCACTTGTGTTTATTGATGACATAACAGCAGACAAGAGTAGCCGGATGAATTCTGAAGTGTACCGGGATATACTTTCAGCTCAGATTCAGCCAAATGCTGCAAACTTGATTGGACGGCGCTTCATAGTACAGATGGATAATCACCCCAAGCATACAGCCAAAGCTACACAGGAGTTCATGAGTGCAAAAAAGTGAAACATTCTTCAATAGCCAAGTCAATCACCAGATCTTAACCCAATTGAGCATTCATTTCACTTGCTCAAATCCAGACTTAAGAGGGAAAGACCCACAAACAAGCAAGACCTGAAGGCTGCGGCTGTAAAGGCCTGGCAAAGCATTAAGAAGGAGGAAACCCAGCGTTTGGTGATGTCCATGGGTTCCAGACTTAAGGCAGTGATTGCCTCCAAAGGATTCGCCACAAAATATTGAAAATAAAAATATTTTGTTTGGGTTATGTTTATTTGTCCAATTACTTTTGACCTCCTAAAATGTGGAGTGTTTGTAAAGAAATGTGTACAATTCCTACATTTTCTAACACATATTTTTGTTAAACCCTTCAAATTAAACGTTACAATCTGCACTTGAATTCTGTTGTAGAGGTTTCATTTCAAATCCAATGTGGTGGCATGCAGAGCCCAACTCGCGAAAATTGTGTCACTGTCCAAATATTTCTGGCCCTGACTGTATATATACTTAATATCTGCAAGACCAAGGAGGTCTCCACCCTTCCTTTGTGAGCCGTGCACATAAAAGCCGTTCTATGCAGCGTGTCCACATTGGACATTACATTTCTGAATCCTGCTCATACAGGTATTATACACATGACCCAGGTTTTTAAATATATCAGATAGGGATTAAATACATTAGTCAGGGACTGCTCTGATACGGGTATACCTTGACGTTTGGTAGAGCAGCTTAATATACATTTATTGCAAAAAACGTATTAACCAAATACCCTGTGTTTTTTCATCTTTTTATTAGCACTTGCTGTTTACTGTTATTTTTTTAAAACAGAGTATTTTTATACATTGGTTTTACTATGCTTTTCTGTGTCACATATTTGTTGTATACTTCAGGCTGTTTCTCATATGTAATGTATGGCTCAGGCTGTGTCACATATTTGTTGTATAGGTTATGCTGTGTCCCATATGTACTGTATACCTCAGGCTATGTCCCATATTTGCTGTATACCACAGGCTGTGTCCCATATGTGCTGTATACCTCAGGCTGTGTCTCAAATGTGCTGTATACTTCCGGCTGTGTCTCATATGTGTATTCCATAAGTGTGTATTTCACAAGTGTGAGATATGAATTAATCCAGAACGATGTATACAGACTGTGCCCTGCCATCTGCCACAATCGCACTCTAACCAGCATGTCTATTTATCTGTTCTCTCTACAGGTACGTCACCCAGCTTTCTACAGTTTTCTACACAGACTGTTCTTACCTCTGCTCATAGTATCCACATGGTATGTCAACCAGCTTTCTACACAGTTTTCTACACAGACTGTTTTTACCTCTGCTCATAGTATCCACATGGTATGTCTTTCAACTAACCCCTGCTTTACCCCAGTGTTATTTATGACTTTGCTTACTTTGGCTTGATCATATGCATCTGGTGGACTCTTAATTGTCTGATCAAGATGAGCAGAGACCACTCCTCTCTGCTTCACACCTGATTGCACTTTGTAGCACATATATTGCATAGCACAAGTCTGCCAAGACTTAAGGGTATGCCACACTAAACAATATCGCTAACGGGATCGCTAAAAAACGTCACTATTTAGCGATCCTGTTAGCGATGTTGTTCAGTGCGGCAGCTTCCAGCGACGAGCTTCCTGCTGTGATCTCGCTCGTCGCTGGAATCGTTCCGGACCCTATTTTCTCGTCGGCGCTCCCGCTGGGTAAGTATCTAATCGCTGTGTGGCACCTTTTCTTAGCGATTTAGCGGTACTTTTGTACCGCTAAAGTCGTTAAGAAGATCGCTAACGGCGATAGCGTCGTTAACTATATCGCTAAATGCGGCAGCATTTAGCGATATAGAAACAATCCCGCTAGCGATCGCATTAGTATGCGTCGTTATTGTGATCGCTAGCGGGATTGTTTAGTGTGGCAGTACCTTTAAGTCTGCAGTGTGTATTCCATAAGTATGTATTTCACAAGTGTGAAATATGAATTAATCCAGAATTGAACCAGAAGGGAGCTGAAGGTAACTGTATACAGTCACTGTAAAACAATGTTTCTGTTCATTTTCAATCTGACCTCCATAATCCTTCACTTTCTGCTAACCTCCCTAATTCCTACACCAAGTAATGAACTGTTCATCTCTTCTTCAATCCTCCCCTTCCATCTCACCTCTTCCTCAGATCTTTTTCTCAACATACAATCTTCTGTCACCAAACACAGACAGCCCCATCATGCCCTCTCCTGCTCCCAGCTGCTTATACTCTCTCTGCTCCTCCTCACTGTCAGTGATATCTCTCCAAATCCTGGTCCTCCTCACCACATTCCCACAGTCATTTCTACCTCCCATCTATGCTCTATCACAAATTTCCGTAACCTCTCGAACCTTATACCCATTTGCCCGGCTCCAGCTTCCCTTGTCCCACTAACAGGAGCTCTGTGGAACGCTCACTCTCTCTGCAACAAACTTTCCTTCATCCATGATCTTTTTATTACTAACAAACTTTCCTTCCTCGCCATCACTGAAACCTGGCTCACCCCTTCTGACACAGCCTCTCCTGCTGCACTATCGTATGGTGGATTCCACCTTTCCCACACACCCACCCCAGCAGCAAACATGGTGGAGTGTTGTGAACGTTCTGGAGACGACTTCTGAGCTGAGGCTTCCTCTGGTGGTTGCTGACGGTATTGAAGCTGTATTGAATGACAAGGCTTCCTCACCTGGAAGCGAGGACTGGCAAACAGGAGAGATGGACTGGGCTGATATAAGTGAGCTGCCTTCCCAAGATCCTCGCCGGTGATCAATTGTTGCTTCCTGGTCCATTTGGAAGTCAGGTCAGGATTGGGCCTTTTCCCTGACACCTGGGGATTCTTTTTTGACTGATGTTGATGTGTTTTTTCAGGCTCTGGGGTTGTTGTATGATGAACCTAATGTTACTGATCAAGCTGAGAAAACCTTGTTGGCATTGAATCAGGGTCAGTCCTTACTAAATGGAATGATGATGTCTTGGCAGCTCTTTTTCAGAAGCGTCTGGCAGAGACTGTAAAGGACGTTATGGTGGGATTTCCTGTTCCCTCTGGTCTCAATGACTCTATGTCATTAGCTATTCAAATTGACAGATGTTTACGTGAGCGTAGAAATATGCGAGAGGTGGTGATGCCTTGCGAGCCAGCCCCTGAGCCCATGCAGTGTGATGGAGTGGTTTCTGGGGCTCAGCGTTGAGAGTTTCAAAAGCTTAATAAGTTGTCCTTCTATTGTGGAGACGCTTCTCATACTATTTCTGTCTGCCCTAAGCGGGGAAGACGTTTTGTGCGCTCAGTTGTTTTGGGTAATGTTCAGACTAAATCTGTTTACCTTGATTTGCTCCATGTCCACATTTTCGGCTCAGGCTTTTGGTGTTACATAATTTACATGAAAATATTGTACTGGATTTTCCTTGGTTACAGACTCATAATCCTGTTTTGGATTGGAAGTCTGTGTCTGTGGTCAGTTGGGGTTGTCAATGTGTTCGTAGTGACACTCCTGTTTTTTCTACCTCTCCCCAGTTTCAAGATGTCTCTGGCTATTTGGCTGATTTTTCTGATGTGTTTAGTGAGAGTAAGTCTGCGTTCTTACCTCCTCATTGGAGTTATGATTGCGCGATTGAGTTGGTACCAGGTTGTAAATTTCCAAAGAGTCGGCTCTTCAATTTATCGGTACCCAAGCATGATGCTATGCGCTCTTATATCAAAGAATCTTTGGAGAAGGGTCATATCAGACCATCCTCTTCACCCTTGGGCGCCGGCTTTTTCTTTGTGGCCAAAAAGGATGGTTCATTGAGGCCATGCATTGACTATCGTCTCCTTAATAAGATCACTGTTAAATATCAGTATCCGTTACCCCTGATTTCTGATTTATTTTCCAGAGTGAAAGGTGTCAGTTGGTTTACCAAGCTTGACCTTAGGGGGGTGTAAAATCTTATTCGCATCAAGCACGGAGATGAATGGAAGATGGCGTTTAATACCCCTGAGGGGCATTTTGAGTACCTAGTGATGCCTTTTGGGCTCAATAATGCCCCTTCCGTCTTCCAGTCTTTCATGAACGATATTTTCAGGGATTTGGTGGATATGTTTCTGGGATTCTCATGTGGAACATGTTCGGATGGTATTCCGGATTTTGAGAGAAAATGCTTTGTATGTTGTGGGATCGAAATGTCTCTGTGGCGTACAGAAGGTTTCGTTTTTGGGATTCATTCTGTCTCGGTCTGCTATTGAAATGCACCTTGTCAAGGTTCAGGCCATTTGTGATTGGGTTCAGCCCACTTCATTGAAGGCTCTTCAGAGATTTTTGGGTTTTGCTAATTTCTACTGTAAATTTATAAGTAATTTCTCTGGTATTGTGAAACCTCTGACTGATTTGACCAAAAAGGGTTCTGATGTGGTGAATTGGTCTCCTGAGGCAGTTTCTGCACTTCTGGAGCTCAAGCGGAGATTCACTTCTGCTCTTGTTCTACGGCAACCTGATGTTTCTCTACCTTTTCAGGTGGAGATAGATGCTTCTGAGATTGGTGCAGGAGCCGTTTTGTCCCAAAGGGATCCTGTAACCTCTAAGATTAACCCTTGTGCTTTCTTCTCACGAAAGTTTTCCCAGCTGAACGTAATTATGATGTGGGGAATCGGGAATTTTTGGCTATGAAGTGGGCGTTCGAAGAGTGGAGACATTGGTTGGAGGGAGCCAAACATCATGATTTAGTCCTCACTGACCACAAAAACTTGATCTATCTCGAATCAGCCAAGCGATTGAATCCCAGACAGGCCAGGTCGGCCTTGTTTTTCTCGCGTTTCAACTTTGTGGTCTCCTTCCTCCCGGGTACTAAGAATGTTAGGGCGGATGCCCTCTCTAGGAGTTTCCTTGCGGATTCTATTCTGAAGCAGGGTGTCGTTCTTTCGCTATCTCACTCGATTTGAGACTGGCCCTGGAGCAATTTCAGGGGAATAAACCTGAATATTGCCCTGTGGGGAAATTGTATGTCCCAGACCAATGAAGAGAAAAAGTTATGTCTGAAGTTCATTGCTCTGCGTTGGCTGGTCATCCCGGTATTTTTTGTACTAGAGATTTGGTGAGTCGATCCTTTTGGTGGCCCACTTTATCTCGTGATGTCAGGAACTTTGTGCAGTCCTGTGGGACTTGTTCTCGTTCCAAACCCTGTTCTTGCTCTAGTGGATTGTTAATGCCACTGCCGGTGCCCAGGAGGCCATGGACCCATATCTCTATGGATTTTATCTCCGACCTCCCTGTCTCTCAGAGAATGACTGTCATTTGGGTGGTCTGTGACAGATTCTCCAAGATGATCCATCTTGTGCCACTGCCGAAGTTGCCATCCTCTTCCGAGTTGGTACCCTTGTTTTTTCAGCAGGTGGTTCGTTTGTACGGCATTCCGGAGAACATTGTGTCTGACAGGGGAGTACAATTTGTTTCCTGATTTTGGGGGACATTTTGTTCTAAACTGGGAGTTCAGCTGTCTTTCTCCTCTACGTTTCATCCTCAGACCAATGGGCAGACTGAGAGAACAAACCAGACCTTGGAGACTTATTTGAGATGTTTTGTGTCTGCTGATCAGGATGACTGGGTCTCTTTTTAGCCCTGGCTGAATTCGCTCTTAATAATAGGGCCAGTTCTGCCACGTTGATGTCCCCTTTTTCTGCAATTTCGGGTTTCATCCTCGGTTTTCTTCGGGACAGGTGGAGGCTTCTGTCTGTCAGGGTGTTGATTCTTTGGTAGAGAAAATGCAGCAGATTTGGGATCAAGTCGTGAATAAGTTGTCTCTCTTTTAGAAGAGGGCCCAGCGGTCTGCCAACCGGCATAGGACTGATGGTCCTCGGTTTAAAGAGGGGGACTTGGTTTGGTTGTCCTCAAAGAATATCTCTATGAAGGATGCGTCTCCAAAGTTTAAGCCAAGGTTCATTGGACGTTATAGGACCTTGGAAGTCCTTAATCCAGTTTCTTTTCGTTTGGCTCTTCCAGGGACGTTTAAGATTCATAACGTCTTCCACAAATCTTTATTGAAAAGGTTTGTCGAGCCAGTGGTTCCTATGGCTGTGCCTCCTGAGCCTGTTTTGGTTGAGGGCAATCTGGAGTATGAAGTGGAGTAGATATTGGATTCTCATTTGGCTAGACGGAAACTCCAGTACTTGGTTAAGTGGAAAGGTTATGGTCAGGAGGACAATTCTTGGGTGTTTGCTTCTGACATTCATGCGGAGAGACTGGTTCGTGCCTATCACTGAGCTCATCCTGATCAGCCTGGTGGCGCAGGTGAGGGTTCTGTGAACCTGTATTGAATGACAAGGCTTCCTCACTTGGAAGCGAGGACTGGCAATCAGGACATACGGACTGGGCTGATATAAGTGAGCTGCCTTCCCATGATCCTCACCGGTGATCAATTGTTGTTTTCTGGTACATTTGGAAGTCAGCTGGTGTCTTGCCTTCGTCTGCTACTTTCAGATAAATTATTTGCTGCTTGTTTCTATCGTTTTTGCTATTCCCATTTTTTGTCTGCACTTTTGTGGGAGGTTAGCCGGGTTCCCCTCCAGGGGCCTGTGCTTCTCTCTGTTTTTCAGTAGCCACTGTTTATTTGTTCAATTGCTCTATCCCTGCTATTTGAGTGGCTGCAGGTTAGCCTCTTGTTCACATCAGAGATCTGATTTAGCGGGTGACGAGATCTTGTGATCTCAGCATTTTTTGAAATCAGAAGTGTTGGAAGTTTTTCTAGGGTTTTGCTGGGTTGCAGATAGCATTCTGTCCTGTCCTGTCCTATCTAGGCAGTGTTTGGCCCGAGCATTTGCTCACTCTATTTTCTGCCTGCATTTGTATTTCGTCTTGTCTAACCGCCATTATTGGTGTGGAGGCTACTTATTCCTTTGGGGCTCTACACGGGGCAATTAGCTTTCCTGTTTCTATCTTTAGGTGTAGCTAGCTCTCCTGCTGTGCCAAGGCGTCTAGGTCACCGTAGGTACGTCCCACGGCTGCTTCTAGTTGTGCGGTTAGTTTAGGGATCTGCAACCCATTAGTTCCCAACCTCTCTGGGTGTTCGGCTGCCTTGGCTGTTTTTTGCTCCTGTCCTCCTCAGCTACCAAATCATAACAGTGGAGGAGTGGGTTTTCTTCTATCTGATATCTGCTCCTTCACCCCAATCCCACTGCCACCCTCTGTTACCCTCCCTTCCTTTGAGGTGCACTCTGTGCACATCTACTCCCCCTCCAACCTTCAACTAGCTGTCATTTACCGCCCCCCAGGGCCAGCCACACTTACTTTGACCACTTCACCACCGGGCTACTTCATTTCCTTTCCACTGACATCCCCACTATCATCTTGGGTGACTTCAATATCCTCATTGACACTTCCCTCTCAGCTGCCACTAAACTTCTATCCCTCACTTCCTCCTTCAGCCTCACTCAATGGTCTTCTGAAGCCACTCACAAAGATGGCCACACACTAGACCTCATCTTCACCCGCCTCTGCTCCATATCTTGCCTCTCTAACTCACCTCTTCCTCTTTCTGACCACAACCTACTTACAGTCTCCTCCCTCTCCTCTCCAGATACACAATCCCCACCACACAAACTTGCACACCCTCGCAGAAATCTTAAACGTCTCGATCTACACACACTCTCTCAATCCCTTCTCCCTCTTACAGACATAAGTTCTCTACACAATGTGGATGCCACTGCCGCTCTATATAACACCACAATAGCTGCAGCTCTGGAATCAGTTGCCCCTCTCACACATACCAAAGTTCGCAAAATCAACAGACAGCCCTGGCACACCAGCCAGACCAAAGAACTGAGGCGAGCTTCCAAGGCTTCTGAGCGGAGATGGAATAGAGCCCACTCCAATGAAGACTTCATCACATTCAAACAGTCCTTCACTACTTTCAAGGCCACACTCGCTGCAGCAAAACAAACCTACTTCTCTTCTCTCATATCCTCCCTGTCTAACAACCCTAAACAGTTATACAACGCCTTCAATTCTCTCCTCCACCTTCCAGCACCTCCTCCCTACCCACTCATCTCAGCTGAAGACTTTGCCTCATTTTTCAAGGAGAAGATTGACAACATCAGACACAGTTTTGGTCAACAACCCCAGAGCCCTTCCTCCTAACTGCCCTGCCCTCCTTCTCCAAAACCACCTTCTCCACCATTACAGAAGATCGACTCTTCACTCTACTCTTAAGATCACATCTCACTACCTGTGCACATGACCCAATCCCATCCCACTTCATCCCAAACCTCACCACAGTTTTTATCCCAACCCTAATCCATCTCTTCAACCTAGCACTAACAACTGGTGTTTTCCCCTCAAGCTTTAAACATTCCTCAATCACACCTATCCACAAAAAGCCCTCTCTTGACCCATCCTCTGTATCTAGCTATCGCCCTATATCACTTCTCCCCTATGCCTCAAAACTACTGGAACAACACGTCCATCTTGAACTGTCCTCACACCTCTCTACTTGCTCCCTCCTTGACCACTTACAATCTGGCTTCCGGCCACACCACTCCACTGAAACTGACCTAACTAAGGTCACCAATGACCTATTAACCGCCAAGACCAAGCGACACTACTCTGCCCTCCTCCTCCTGGAACTTTCATTTGCCTTTGACATAGTGGACCATTCCCTATTACTACGGACCCTCTCATATCTTGGTATCACAGACTTGGCCCTATCTTGGATCGCGTCATACTTAACAGATCGGACATTCAGCGCCTCCCACTTGCACACCACCTTCTCACCATGCCCCCTATCTGTCGGAGTCCCACAAGGATTAGTCCTTGGGCCCCTGCTCTTCTCCATTTACACCTTCGGCCTCGGACAGCTCACAGAATCTCACGGCTTTCAGTATCACCTCTATGCTGATGACTCACAGATCTACATCTCTGGTACAGACATCACCTCCCTACTAAACAGTATCCCTCAATGTCTGTCCGCTATTTCATCCTTCTTCTCCGCTGGATTTCTAAAACTTAATATGGACGAAGCAGAATTCATCATCTTTCCCCCATCTCACGCTACCCCTCCAATAGACCTATCCATGGGGGATTCCCTGTTGAGAGGAACAGAGGCTGCTATCTGTAGACCGGATATAACCTCAAGAGAAATGTGCTGTCTTCCAGGTGTAAAAATTAAAGATGTGTCTGACAGGATATCATGACTCTTCAGACCTAAAGATGACTACCCATTCCTGCTAATACATGTGGGGACAAATGACACCGCAAGAAACGACCTGGAAACCATCTGCAGTGACTTTGAAAACTTAGGCAAGAAAGTGAAAGAACTGGGTGCGCAGGTGGTCTTCTCATCCATCCTCCCAGTGGATGTCCATGGAACAAGGAGGTGGAATAAGATTCTGCAGGTGAACAACTGGCTACATCGATGGTGCCATCAGCAAGGATTTGGATTTCTGGATCACGGAGTGAATTACCTATACGATGGACTACTTGCTAGAGATGGGGTGCACCTTACGAAGACTGGAAAACATGTATTTGGAAGTCGCCTGGCTACACTTATCAGGAGAGCTTTAAACTAGAACAATGTGGGAAGGGAAGCAAAACGCCAGAAAAAGCCATACACCTGACAAATGCTATTGAGAACTCGGCTATTAGAAGTGGAAAGGAAGAACGAAGACAAAACAATCTAAATAATAAAAATATTGGAGGAAGAGAAACCAATCACAAACTAAAATGCTTTTATACAAATGCACAAAGCATGGGCAACAAACAAGGAGAATTGGAACTACTAACGCAGGAGAAGAAGTATGATGTCATTGGAATCACTGAAACTTGGTGGGACGATACACATGATTGGAATACAAGGCTAGAAGGATACAACTTATTTGCAAGAAACAGACTTGATAAACGAGGAGGAGGTGTCGCATTGTATGTTAGAAAAGCATATATCTGCACAGAGATTGATGCTTCAGAGACTGGTAGTTCTGTGGAAACTGTTTGGGTAAGAATACAAGGACAGAACAATGGAAGGGACACCATTGTAGGCATTTACTACAGGCCACCTATGCAAGCTGAAGATATGGATGAACTCTTTATGCATCAAATGGCCAAGTTGTCCAAAAAATATGACATAGTGGTCATGGGAGATTTCAACTATCCAGACATTTGTTGGGAATCTCTCTCAGGCAAAACTAACAGGTCAAGGAAATTCTTATCCTCTCTTGCTGACAACTTTATCTTTCAAAAGGTAGGGGAGAAAACAAGGGGATCTGCTACCTTGGATATAATCCTTATAAACAGGGAGGAAATGGTTGAGGAGGTAAGAGTGGCTGGGACCCTAGGAGGTAGTGACCATGCTATTTTAGAATTTTGGATAACAAGAGGAGGAAGACCTGTGAAGACTCAGACGACAAGGTTAGATTTCAGAAAGGCAGATTTTAAGGGACTCAGAAAGAGAATTGGAGGGATCCAATGGCAGGATATCCTAGAGGACAAAAATGTCCAGGAAGGATGGGGCATCTTGAAAAATGAGATTCTCAAAGCACAATCGTTAACAATTCCGAAAAGAGGGAAGAATGGGAAGAATTTAAGGAAACCAGGATGGATGAACACAGAACTTAAACACATGCTAAAAAGGAAGAAAGAAATGTTTATCAAATGGAAAGAGGGAGGCATATCTAAAGAAGAATATAATGCCATCTGCAGAACGTGCAGGGCACAAATCAGATTATCTAAGGCTAACAATGAATTAAGGCTTGCAAGAGATGTCAAAAGCAACAAAAAAGGATTTTGGGGATACGTCAAAAGTAGTGTTGAGCGATACTGCTCGATATCTAAAAATATCGGATCGGAATTATCGCCGATATCACTAAATATCGGCGATATCCGATTCCGATACCGGAAATCCAATGTAAGTCTATGGGAACAAAATATCGCAACTAAAAAAAACCTTTATTTCCTTGTAAACACTAAATATACACACATAGAATACATAATATATATATATATATATATATATATATATACATGTCATTGTGACATATATATATACATATATGTATAGTTTATACACTTCTACATAGTAAATATCCTCTGATTCAATTGCCGGGTAAAGCCGGCTTCTGTGAAAAGACAGAAGCACCCGACATGAAATGACACTTGGTGTACATAGGGTTAACCATGTCCTTTCATGTCGTTTGCAATCTGATTTGCACAAACAATTACATCAGTCTATGTGTGCAAAATTTCACACCTGTAGGGTTAATTA
>JARQOD010000005.1:166782433-166880808 GCA_033576555.1 Oophaga sylvatica | reverse complement strand
TTTCCAAAATGGTGTCACTTGTGGGGTTTCCACTGTTTAGGCGCATCAGAGGTTCTCCAAACGCGACATGGCGTCCAATCTCAATTCCAGCCAATTTTAGTTTGAAAAAGTCAAACGTCGCTCCTTCCCTTATGAGCTCTGCCGTGTGCCCAAACAGTGGTTTTCTCCCACATATTGGGTATTGTCGTACTCAGGAGAAATTGCACAACAACCTTATCTGTCCATTTTCTCCTTTTACCCTTGTGAAAATAAAAAAAAGTTTGTAAAAGATCATTTTTGTGGCTAAAAAGTTAAATATTCATTTTTCCTTCCACGTTGCTTTAGTTCCTGTGAAGCACCTGAAAGGTTAATAAACTTCTTGAATGTGGTTTTGAGTACCTTGAGGGGTGCAGTTTTTAGAATGGTGTCACTTTTGGGTATTTTCTGCCATATAGACCCGTCAAAGTGACTTCAAATGTGAGGTGGTCCCTAAAAAATGGCTTTGTAAATTTTGTTGTAAAAATGAGAAATCACTGGTCAACTTTTAACCCTTATAATTTCCTAACAAAAAAAAATTTTGGTTCCAAAATTGTGCTGATGTAAAGTAGACATGTGGAAAATGTTATTTCTTAACTATTTTGTGTGACATATTTCTCTGTTTTAGGGAAAAAAAAATTCAAAGTTTGAAAATTGCAAAATTTTAAAATTTTTTGCCATATTTGCGTTTTTTTCAAAAATAAACGCAAGTTATATCGAAGAAATTATACTTCTAACGTGAAGTACAATATGTCACGAGAAAACAATCTCAGAATCGCGAAGATCCGTTGAAGCGTTCCAGAGTTATAACCTCATAAAGAGACAGTGGTCAGAATTGTAAAAATTGGCCCAGTCATTAACGTGCAAACTACCCTTGGGGGTGAAGGGGTTAATAATAATGCTCATTATTTCACGATTATCGGCCTGTCTTCACATGCTGCAATCACCTGATGATTATGCACTGAAATCGTTCTTTGGGTGAGATGATTTTCCAGCAATCTTAGGAGTTATTGTCTTGTTTAAGCAGGTGATGCGCTGCTGATAGCAAAATGTTCTATGTGCACAGAACAATCTTTTTATCAATCATTCTGTGCATATAAAGTCTAAACAAGCCATTAAATGACCGCCAATTGGTTTGCGTGTAGCCAACAGGTGGTCAGTTTGTCTAAATTCAGCATTACACTATCTAAGGAGATTGTGGGTTCCATGTTTATGAGTTTATTCACATGTATTATTATTTTTCAACGTTTTAAAGCCGAAACATTCTGGGAACAAAATGTGGCTGCAGTTTTGAAAACCATTAAGTTTTTCAACAGTTTTGCCAATCACAATATGGCTCATGTGAATTCTAGCAAAATATGTCTTCTATTTTATTCCTTCAGTAAGTTTTTGAGGAACAAAACAAAAAATATTAGTTGATAAAAAGAATATTTTCAAATAAGAGTAAGAGAACAGAGATACATAGTGCACATGGGAAGGCTCAGAATAAATATTCGCGACACACCACTGAAGTCAACTGGATAAGAAAATGGCAACTTACACAACAGCTTGTGTTTATGACTGTTTTTTGTATTTTATGAGTTTCATTTACAACCATAGTTTAAAACACATAATATGCTGTGTAAAATGTAAATAATACTACAATGTAATGATTTGGAAAGCTGTTATAGCCATATTTTGTACACAACCAGATATTAACACAAATCAGAAGGTGAAGTTAGGAATTTTTTCATTTCATTTGAAAAAAATAACTCATTTAGAAATTAATGTCAACAATACAGGGTCCATAGAAGATAAGCATCTACTATTGCCCATCAGCCCTGTCCCTTATGCATATGAATTTCCCAGAATCTCTGACTTTCTTGATTATATTATGTACTGTAGATGGTGGGATATTCAAAGTCGTTGCAATTTTAGTTTGAGTATCCTTGTTTCACAGTTTTAGATGTAGTTGTTCACTGACTGGTCAACCTCTGACCATCTTTGCTTCTGAGAGTTTCTGCCTCACTAACATGTTCTTTTTGTACACTGTCATGTGACTTAGTTGAAAATTGACCCTTTAACTGCTTTTTAATAGTAACAATTATTTTTTATGACTTTCTTAATCCTGTCTCAACCTTAAAATGTTTTGATGTCATCAATTTCCAAATGAGTTCACTTTTCAAGTGAAATGGAAAAGAGCCTGATTTTCACCTTCTCATCAGTGTCTTATGTTCTGTTGTGTGAGAACAAAACATGTCTACAACAGATTTCTAAGTCATAACATTCTTGTTTGCTTTATATTTTACACAGCGTCCCTCCTTTTTTGGATTGGTTTTTACTTTCTAAATTGATTCCCTTGTGATGTAAAGTTTCACCTTTACAATATTTTAGAAGAATGTTCACTGCTCTTAGGACATCAGCCAACTTATTAGATAATGAGTCTGTGCTTTAAATAAAAATAAAATGGAAAGAACCAGAGTGCATGACAGAGAGCACATGCTGAGATCTATAGAGCACATCAAACATCAGCCATGTTTGTGATGTTGCAGCAATTCTTTTTGTACCGTGAATTTAATTCAACTGGGGATGCAACAAAACATGGCTATTGTGACAATATCAAATAGCATCAATGGTAAATCCTGCTGTGAATCTGTCACCAGCTATTTCAGTAAATGATGTTGTATATTTTCAGATTTAATTTCTCCCAGAAAATATTCGATAGTTCAAAATAAAATCTGGACACATGCTGTTATTAAAGAACATCTGAACAACAATTCTACTGATCAATGGTAGCAAGTGCTTTGTGAACTCTTGTTACAATGGGTGTTATAATGAAGAATTTACATCACCACACCAAAACGCGTTGCTCACATGGAATTAGAAATCAAGAAATGAGATGTTTAGCATAATATTTGCAATGTGGGTTGGTCATGTTATAGTAAATAACCCCATAGGCCTCATTCCAGTGGTTATATTTTACTAGTGAAAATGTGTCTACAGAATGCACTACAGCATCTCATATAGTAGTTATCAAATGAGAGCTGTAATACTGTACCCAGTAATGATTTTCCTACCTGTGCAAAAGAAAAGGCCAAAAATTAAAAAGTTCTAAATATTTATGAAAACATAACAATGTATCAACGATGATGGCATATGCTGGATATTTGTGCAATGCACTGAAGATAGTAATCATAATCTGTTGCCAGTAAGTTAAAAAGGGTTGTCTAATCTGTGGTCTGGAGTACAATGCTCTCCACACCCAGCATCCTGCTTGCTGGGAGGTGGTGCAATCCTGAAAAATGAATGGTAAGACCTGCAGCATACTTTTACAGGTGGTGGATGCTATATAGTGCTGTTAGCTTGGGCGGTTTTGTATTTGAATCATTAGAGGAGCTCAGGGGCAGTGAAGTTGGCCAAATCCAGAAAATAGACAGCTTCAGAGCTGCACTTGCAAGTTATTTAGCAAATGGCTTTAAAATGCGTGCTCCTTGTCTAATAAACTGGGCACCTATGACAGAATGAAGAAGTGTCCGGTAACCGAGATAATGAGCAGTACACTTATCAAATTTAAAATCCCTCTGTTCTTGGGAACAGTTAGCATATTTAACTCCTTCACGACCTTGCAATTTTTTGTTTTTGCGTTTTCATGTTTTATTTTTTGCTACCCTTCTTCACAGAGCCATAACTTTTTTTTATTTTCCCATCAATCTGGCCAAGTGAGGGCTTGTTTGTTGTGAGACGAGTTGTACTTTTGAACTACAACATTGATTATACCATATAACTGGAAAAACAGGAAAAAATCCAAGTGTGGTGAAATGCAGAAAAAGTGCAATTTCCCAATTGTTTTTTGGGGATTTTTATTTACCATTTTCACTAAATTCTAAAAGTAACCAGGCAATATGATTCCTCAGGTCATTACGAGTTTGTAGATACCACACATGTCCGTATTTTTCAGATTATAAGATGCTCCAGATTATTAGACAGACGCACCCCAAATTTTGAGGAGAAAAAAGGAATTTTTTTTTATTAAAATGATTATGCTTCTTATAATCCATGCGTCTTATTGCTTACTGGGGTGGTGGCTGCAGTGAAGTGGGGTCCCAGGGTCGCTGCTGGAGTAGGCAGGAGTGGGGTGATTCCGCAGGCTGGGATGAGGGGGTTTTCTGATGTGCGGCACGCCATTGTCTGGTGCTGATGCAGGTGTCCGGCGCTGCTGCAGGTGTCTCCGGTGCTGCGAGTGCCAAACGGTGCTACTGGGGTGTCCGGCACTGCTGCCCGATGCTGCTGCGAATGTCCGGCAGTACTACAGGTATCTCTGGTGCTGCGGGGGGCTCTGCCGACATTTTGTGAAATGCCAGAGCCCCCCGTATGATTTCCTGTGCGGTGGACTTCAAGAAAATGGCCGCCGAGGGCGACGCATGCGCAGATGGAGATCTCAGCACCAAGATCTCGGGAGATGAGATTTCAGCTCTGAGATCTCAACTCCAAAGGTCTTGGTGCCGAGATCTCATCTGCCCATGCTTTGCCCCCGGCGGACATTTTCCTGGAGTCTACCACACAGGAAACCATGTGGGGGGCTCTGGCCCTTCACAAAATGTTGGCAGAGCTCCCGCAGCACTGGAGACACCCATTGCTCCACTGGGCACTCGCAGCAGCACTGGGCAGCAGTGCCGGACACCTGCAGCAGTGCCACACACCCCCTCATCCCAGCCTGCAGCTTGCAGCAACGGTATCGGTAAGGTATATATGCATTATAAGACGCACCCCCTTTTTCCCCCAAATTTTGAGGAAAAAAGTGCATCTTATAGTCCAAAAATACGGTATTTTTCCTTATCTTGCACCACCATCCTCACATATCATTCAAATATTATGAATATATGATTGAAAGAAAGCCCGCTGCTCTTAAACTGCACCCTTGTATAACTGAACATGTTTCCAAATGTACCTTTGCAGAACCAGACCAGGGGAGCATCAAGGGTAATGCTGCATGTTGTCAGTCACCTCATTGTTCTGAACATACATAGTGTCCTATTATCTACTATTCTTTTTTTTCTCTCTAGCATACTCAGAGCCTGTCACTATATATATTAGGACCTTTCTATTTCATCTTAGTGTCAGTGGGTGCTATAGTTCAGAGAGCTATTTCATCGTGTTTGTTGCTTACAACTTAAAAACAGGAAGAGTCCATATTTGCATTAAGCTCAAGCCTTGTGAGTTCTGAGCATACAGTATATATATATATATATATATATATATATATATATATATTATAAAAGGAGTGAGAATAGTAACCGAGTTATCCAGACTGACCATGCGTCTCCAAACCTGGACTTAAGATACTCACACATATCTATGAGGCTGTTAAATTGAGGTCAGGAGCAGAGATGAGCGAATTTGTTTGGCTTTTGGCCCCGAATCTGATTTTGACATATTTGTGCCATAGTCGAACACTATTTACTATTCGTGTCGAATGTATGTCTTAAGATTGGTTCCGAACATATTCGGTAATTTCTACTCCCATTGACTCTAATGATGTTCGGCTGTGTTCATCGAATAATGCAAAAACAATATTCGATTCTGATCGTATTCGGAAACGAATGCGAACAAAGTCGCTCATCTCTAATCCGTGATGAACAAACAGTATTCGATAGATACTCTTTTATCAAATAGGAAGAGCAATGGGCAGTCATAGAAAAGGATATGCTTCTTTTCATTACTGTACCTACTGGATAAACTGTATCATGGAACATGAAATAACATCTCCTAGTCAGCACAGCAAATATTATGCCAAAATTGGTTGTTGGAAAGAGTTCTGCCTCTCCTATTGTCAGAAGAGTGCAAAAATATTGGAGCCATTGTATTTTATTTAATCAGGCTGTAAGCTACTGTATGAAAAAAGTTATATGAATTGGTTTTCCCTGAAATGAATTTTATGCACTTATATTCACTCAATAAAAAATGTAGAGTAATTTTTTAAGTGTAAAAAAAATTAATTTCTAATATTTAATATCTCGTTGCTTATTTCATGTATGGCCATTGGCCACTATCAATTACGACATTATTGGTGGGTTATCAAACTATTGCTGCATTAGAATACTAAATATGTTAATTTTGAAGGATTATGATTACATACATGATAAATGTACATTCTTATTTACTATCATAATGATCTGACGTATCTATTAAAGTTTATCTTTTAACTTAATATGTTGCTCTAAGTAGGGACAGCATAATACAGCTACATTTGACACCATTCACAATAGGCAATATCACAGCTGACATTGCTCCCCTCTCTTCTCAATGTCCTTTGCATATACTCATTAGATACTTCAATAAAAAGACAGGTCGGGGGGTCTAACCATTGTGGCTATGTCCATATGATGTTTCCTGAAAAAAAACAGTACTTTGCACTCTAAAAAACGTCAGTGGTAATTGAGAAAATTGCAATATTTTTATTTTTAATAATTTAGGTTGTGATATGTAAAAAAAAAGCCAACATTTAAATAAAACACTACTGAACAACCTCAGCTTAATCAATTCATGAGCTAATTTAAAATAAAAACAATGTATACACACCTCCTATAGTTGTGCCTTTTCAGTTATGTCAGCGCCATTTTTCACATCAATTACATAACTTTTGCCATGAGCCAGAGGTGCTGCCAACGAGTGGCCACTTGTTAGCTGCAGCCATTACTATTTCATCAGTGCTAATATCCACCTTGATGGAATACTTATGAACATACCATTGAGGAATAGCTGCTCATTGGCTGCAATAATGCATGACACAATTCACTTTACCACAGAGAAAAGTGGTGCTGACATTTTTAAAACAGCACAACCGTAGGAGGTGAGCAGACATTGATTTTATTATTTAAATTTGGCTCCTAAATTGAGCAGGATCAACTTGGATAGTAAAAGAAAACTTTCCTGTAAAGAACATAGTCAAGATCACTGCATCTGAATAAAAATCAGCATAAAATAAAGAATCCTAAAAACTAGATGCAGAATGAATGTATCCTGTTAATAGTAACATAGTATCATAGTAACATACAGTTAGGCATAAATATTTGGACAGAGACAACATTTATCTAATTTTGGTTCTAGACATTACCACAATGAATTTGAAACAAAACAAATCAGATGCAGTTGAAGTTCAGACTTTCAGCTTTCATTTGACTGTATCCACATTAAAATTGGATGAAGGGTTTAGGAGTTTCAGCTCCTTAACATGTGCCACCCTGTTTTTAAAGGGACCAAAAGTAATTGGACAAATGACTCCAAGGCTATTTCATGGACAGGTGTGGGCAATCCCTTTGTTATGTCATTCTCAATTAAGCAGATGAAAGGGCCGGAGTTGATTTGAGGTGTGGTGTTTGCATTTGGAAGGTTTGCTGTGAAGGAAACATGTGGTCACAGGAGCTCTCCATGCAGGTGAAACAAGCCATCCTTAAGCCATCCTTAAGCTGCAAGAACAGAAAAAAACCCATCCAAGAAATTGCTACAACATTAGAAGTGGCAAAATCTACAATTTGGTACATCCTGAGAAAGAAAGAAAGCACTGGTGAACTCATCAATCCAAAAAGACCTGGGAGCCCACGGAAGACAACAGTGGTGGATGATCGCCGCATACTTTCTTTGGTGAAGAAGAACCCGTTCACAACATCAACTGAAGTCCAGAACACTCTCAGTGAAGTAGGTGTATCTGTCTCTAAGTCAACAGTAAAGAGAAGACTCCATGAAAGTAAATACAAAGGGTTCACATCTAGATGCAAACCATTCATCAATTCCAAAGACAGGCCAGAGTTAAATTTGCTGAAAAACACCTCCAGAAGCCAGCTCAGTTCTGGAAAAGTATTCTATGGACAGATGAGACAAAGATCAACCTGTACCAGAATGATGGGAAGCCAAAAGTTTGGAGAAGAAAGGGAACGGCACATGATCCAAGGCACACCACATCCTCTGTAAAACATGGTGGAGGCAACGTGATGGCATGGCCATGCATGGCTTTCAATGGCACTGGGTCACTTGTGTTTATTGATGACATAACAGCAGACAAGAGTAGCCGGATGAATTCTGAAGTGTACCGGGATATACTTTCAGCCCAGATTCAGCCAAATGCTGCAAACTTGATTGGACGGCGCTTCATAGTACAGATGGATAATGACCCCAAGCATACAGCCAAAGCTACACAGGAGTTCATGAGTGCAAAAAAGTGGAACATTCTTCAATGGCCAAGTCAATCACCAGATCTTAACCCAATTGAGCATGCATTTCACTTGCTCAAATCCAGACTAAAGAGGGAAAGACCCACAAACAAGCAAGACCTGAAGGCTGCGGCTGTAAAGGCCTGGCAAAGCATTAAGGAGGAGGAAACCCAGCATTTGGTGATGTCCATGGGTTCCAGACTTAAGGCAGTGATTGCCTCCAAAGGACTCGCCACAAAAATTTTGAAAATAAAAATATTTTGTTTGGGTTATGTTTATTTGTCCAATTACTTTTGACCTCCTAAAATGTGGAGTGTTTGTAAAGAAATGTGTACAATTCCTACATTTTCTAACACATATTTTTGTTTAACCCTTCAAATTAAACGTTACAATCTGCACTTGAATTCTGTTGTAGAGGTTTCATTTCAAATCCAATGTGGTGGCATGCAGAGCCCAACTCGCGAAAATTGTGTCACTGTCCAAATATTTCTGGCCCTGACTGTAGTTATTAAGGTTGAAGGAAGACTTTAAGTCCATCTAGTTCAACCCATATCCTATCCTAACCTGCCCTAACATGTTGATCCAGAGGAAGGCAAAAAAAAACCCAAGTGGCAAACAGTAAGCTTCACATTGGGGAAAAAAATTCCTTCCCGACTCCACATACGGCAATCAGACTAGCTCCCTGGATCAACGCTGTATCTAGGAAACTAGTGAATATAGCCTGTAATATTATACTTTTCAAGAAAGGCATCCAGTCCCTTCTTAAATTTTAGTAAGGAATCACTCATTACAACATTAGACGGCAGAGAGTTCCATAGTCTCACTGCTCTTACAGTAAAGAATCTGCGTCTGTGATTATGGCTAAACCTTCTTTCCTCCAGACGTAGGGGATGCCCCCTTGTCCCCGTCACAGGTCTAAGAGTAAAAAGATCATTAGAAAGGTCTTTGTACTGTCCCCTCATATATTTATACATTGTAAATAGGTTGCAAGGGATTTCACAACTCAGCTCCAATTACTTTAACCCCTTTCTACCATATGACGTACTATCCCATCCATGTGATCTGGGCCTTAAGTCCCAGTGACGGGATAGTATGTCATATAGTATGTCATATAGTATCAGACGTGATCGGATACGCTCACGGGGTGAGCGCAGCCAATCACTGCCGAGTGTCACCTGACACTAAGTGCCAGGAGCAGTCACGGACCGCTCCCGGCACTTTAACCCCCAGCACACTGCGATCAAAGATGATCGCAGTGTTCCAGCGTCTACAGAGGGGCTGACAGCCCCTCTGCTTTGGGATTGGAGACCCAGCGGCATGACGCGGGGTCCCGATCGCTCCCATGGAGACACGGATGTCGTTACGATAACATCTGGGTCTCCAGGCCAAAGAGACTTCCTGACATGCGTAGTGCATGTCAGGAAGTCTCAGGTTAGTGCACGGAGAAGCTTCAGCGCTTCAAGCTTCTATAGCATGCAGATGCTGCTTCATCTGCATGCTATAGAAGCGATCAGACTGCAGAAAATGAGTGTCCCATAGTGGGACAATGTGTAAAAATAAGAATTAAATAAAAAAAATTTTTTTAAATAATTGTAAAAATATTTTAAAAAATAATAAATAATAATTAAAAAATCAGTATCTATTATATCAATAAATATTTTAGTGAAAAAAAATTCTAAACAATAAAAGTACACATATTTAGTATCTCCTTAGCGACTCGACCTATAAAATTGTCCCACTAGTTAACCCCTTTAGTCACCACCATAAAGAAAAAAAGGCAAAAAACAATGCTTTCTCATAATATCGCTGAACAAAAAGTGGAATAACACGCAAGCAAAAAGACGGATATAAAAAAAATGGTAACACTAAAAATATTATCTTGTCCCGCGTAAAACAAGCCATCATACAGCATCCTCAGTGAAAAAATGAAAAAGTTATAGCTCTTAGAATAAAATGGTTCAAAAATGATAATTTTTTATGTAAAATAGTTTTTATTGTATAAAAGCGCCAAAACATAAAAAAGATATAAATGAGGTATCTCTGTAAACGTATTGACCCAGCGAATAAAACTGCCTTATCAATTTTATCACACGCAGAATGGTATAAACGCCCCCCCCCAAAATAAATTAATGAATTGCTGGTTTTTGTTCATTCTGCCTCACAAAAACTGGCATAAAAAGCGATAAAAAAAGTCATGTGTCCGAAAATGGTACCAATAAAAACATCAACTCGTCTTGCAAAAAACAAGACCTCACATGACTGTGTGCCAAAATATGTAAAATTTAAAGCTCTAATAATATGGTGATGCAAAAACGTTTTTGCAATATAAAGCGTCTGCCATGCGCCCAAACAGTGGTTCCCCCCCACATATGGGGTATTGGCATACTCAGGACAAATTGCACAACAACTGTTAGGGTCATATTTTTCCTGTTACACTTGGTAAAATAAAAAAATTGGGGTGAGAAGATCATTTTTGTGGAAAAATTATGATTTTTTTATTTTTACTGCTCTACATTATACACTTCTGTGAAGCACTTGGGGGTTCATAGTGCTCACCACACATCTAGAAAAGTTCCTTAGGGGGTCTACTTTCAAAAATGGTGTCACATGTGGGGGTTTTCACTGTTTAGGCGCATCAGGGGCTTTCCAAAGGCGACATGGCGTCTGATCTCAATTCCAGCCAATTCTGCGTTGAAAAAGTCAAACGGTGCTCCTTCACTTCCGAGCTCTGCTGTGCACCCAAACAGTGGTTCCGCCCCACACATAAGGTATTAGCGTACTCGGAACAAATTGCACAATAACTTTTGGGGTCCAATTTCTCCTGTTACCTTGGTAAAATAAAAAAAATTGGATCTGAATTAAATATTTTGTGAAAAAAAGTTAAATGTTCATTTTTTTAAACATTCCAAAAATTCCTTTGAAGCACCTGAAGGGTTAATAAACTTCTTGAATGTGGCTTTGAGCACGTTGAAGGGTGCAGTTTTTAGAATGGTGGAACTTTTGGGTATTTTCTATCATATAGACCCCTCAAAGTGACTTCAAATATGATGTGGTCCCTAAAAAAAAAGTGTTGTAAAAATGAGAAATCACTGGTCAAATTTTAACTCTTATAACGTCCTAACAGAAAAAGTTTTGGTTCCAAAATTGTACTGATGTAAAGTAGACATGTGGGAAATGTTATTTAGCAACTATTTTGTGCGATACAACTCTCTGATTTAAGGACATAAAAATTCAATGTTTGAAAATTGAAAAATATTGGCCACATTTCTGTTTCTTTTCATAAACAAAAGCAAGTTATTTCGAAGAAATTTTACCACTAACATGAAGTACAATATGTCTCGAGAAAACAATGTCAGAATTGCCAAGATCCCTTGAAGCGTTCCAGAGTTATAATCTCATAAAAGGACAGTGGTCAGAATTGTACAAAATTGGTCAGGTCATTAACATGCAAACAACCTTCGGGAGTTTAGGGGTTAACACATGATAGGTGTGGCTGTCTCTCAAAACCAAGGCATTTTATTGTATCAACTTATTATGTTTAAGTGAAATGAAAAGGTAGAGGAACCCAAAGATTAAGACCACATTTCATCAAGAATGGTATTTTGTAAAGAAGTCTTAAAAAAGGGTTTTCTGGAGAAAAATTCATTAATTTCAGTTAGACACAGGAGTGTATAAGAAATGTACTGTATTCTTGGACAGGAATATGTTTCAGTATTTCAGTTTTATTTTATACCTATTTGTTATAAATATGTCAGCTGGACTCCCTATGTTACCTCCGGATAAAGCTCCACCCACTTTTCAAAAAGTGGGTGGAGCTAGCCGAAGTTGGTGAGAAAACACTGAAACTTTATATATTTTTATATAACTACTAGTCATGCTAAAATTAAGCAATGTTTAAAACAGTTTTATGCCAGAATTCTACGGCAAACTTTTAAATGAATCGGTGCTCTTATGTTTTAGTTGGGCTAGCGATGGAGAAAGTAGATATGATCTAATAGCCTTTGGCCAATGTGATACAGATTCAAATTATAATAATCGGGTCAAATTGTGGATGTGGATATAATTGGCTCCACATGAATCTCTATGTGCTCATCTATATTGCAGATGGTGTTGAAGCTGCACTATTGTGGTCTATAAAAAGGACAAGACTAGTGCATGCTGAGAGAGAAAAATCACTCATATGCCTTAGCATATAAGCTACAACTTGCCCATGTGCTGTTAGAATGAATCCTAAGTCATAAAAAATAGATACAGAAATCATTAATCAACCTGTTGGAAATGTCCAAAAATAACTTTTTTATACATTTATGGTCTAATATTACCTACTTCAGTACTGCCCATAGACTAAACATCTAGGCAGCCCACACTTTGCTATGCACTGACATTCTTAAATGTCAATGTAATAATAGGCATCTTGCAGGAGATTGTGAAGAAAAGGGAGTGGGGAGCTGTCTGTCAAACACAGCCAGAGTCCCCATGTAAAAGACATGAATGATTTATTAATAGGTTTGTCTTCCTAAACACTGTGTACACAATGCTGAACCAGTGCTTGTATGTACAGATTAGAAAGCACTGACAGTGCTTACTTCTCTGTGCCCATTGATCATGTGATTGCTGGGAGTAATGAGAAAGCAGGGTTTATTGAGTCCCAGAAGACCCAGTTAGCACTGCTATGCAGCCTGGAAACTGCATTTCTCCCTTAACTGGGCCTAATAAACAATCCCCAGTTACAGATGAAATTAGTAATAAGAATAAAGTATTAATATGTTCAAACACCCTCAAAAATCTTTTATGATCTTAATGGGTCCACTCTGTATAAAATAAATAAAAAAATTAAGTAAATAAAAAAGAAAAAAATAACAAAACTGAAAAAAAAATAATTGCCAGCCCGAAATGCTGTTTACAGCCCTGACTCCTATCTAAAAAAAAATTTCAGAATATAAAAATAATTTCTCTTGAAAGGAAAAACAATTTAAAATGTTTTTTTTTTAGCTATCCTGTGTAGTTGTAAAAATAAAATAACAAGAACATGTGAAAAATAGACACATATTTCCCATTTATTTTTACATTAACCTAAATATCCCTGTGTGGCTCATTCAAAATTTTATCCGTGTGGCTCATTCAAAATTTTTTACCATAACCAGGTTCCTCGCATCATGTTCTCACCCGCTTTATGTATTTAATAGCCCTCTGTGTCTGTACTGTTTTATATTTAGACTGTTGGCTGGTTCATGCAGCAACAGGAACACCCGATTCTTACACTTTGACTGGTCCAAACAATAAAAGCAATTGTTATCATCCACCTTTTGTGTCTCCCCTTTTTTCATATAGATTGTAAGCTTGTCAGCAGGGCCCTCATTCCTCTTGGTATCTGTTTTGATCAATGTGTTTATTGCTATGCTGTAATGTCTATTGTCTGTAGAAGTCCCCTTTTTAATGTAAAGAACTACGGAATATGTTGGCGCTATAGAAATAAAATTATTATTATTAATATTACATTTTCACCTGTTATCAGCAAAAAAAAAATACAAAAATGACATCAAAATTAAGAGTGCATGCAAGAAAAAAATCTGAAAATGTGCCTAGTCAGGATTTGGGTAAAAAAGTTAGGTCCTGAACTGGTTAAACTATGGTGGAATAAATAAGACTGTATGATATAGCACAGTATAAAGTATAGAATGCGTGAAGATATAAAGGCAGTGTTTCAGATGACAACTAATCAAATAATATTCTCTGTATTACTAAAACATTAAAAAAAAATAAAGTAGTATATGTCACATACATCCACATCACACAAAGCAGCAAAGTAAACTATAGGTTTTCCACATTATTTCTCAACTCTTCCTATGAAATTTGCTGATGACTGATATTTGCTAATTCCTGGTAGAGGGAATAGTTACTTGTCAAACCAATAGCACATGATAATTATCTCATAGCTGTTAGATCTATTCTATGAGCGGAAATATGCTGAAACTGAAAAATTCTGTGTAATTAAGCAAAGAAAATGGAAGTTGCCATGCTAAGGTGTAATAAACAACTTTTGTGCCCCATAAATCTACATGTGAATGAATTTTGCAACACATTTTCAGATGTAGGGCTGAACACGCTACATAAGAACATACCCTCAAGCTTGACCTTCTTAAATTCTGCCGGGGTCCATAACAATTGCTATCAATTGCTATCAATTTTACTTAACAGTTAGTCCACAATCAGATATGTTTTTTCCGTATGTGTTCTAACTGTGATTTTCACGGATAGAGCACATATCCATTAAATTCTTTGTGGCTGTTCCTATGTCTGTGTGTGTACTGAGTGAGTGTCAGCAAATAAAAAATTGGAAACATGTCCGCTTTTGAGTAGAGCTTAACTCTTCCATTCAATCAATAAGTCTATCAAAAAAATACAATACATACCGTAGATGCCATTTATATGTCGTCTGAATGTTGACTGTTTTTTTAATGCTTTAGAAGTTTGGAATATTTACACAAAAAAACAGTTGCTACATTAATGGTAAAAGTTAGTACTTGGACTAAAGCAGATGAAATTTGGTTCCAACACAGTGATGAAAATGTTTTTATTCATGTGAGTCAAAAATACAGGCATCTGAATGAGGTCTTACATTCAGGCAGCAAATTATCAAATATGAACTAAAGCATCAAATGGAACAGGTATATTTCTGGTGTTCAAACCTAATAGATGCCTATCAGTAAACCGTATTTTGAGTAAAATACAACAAATTCATTTTAGACAAAATGCCCCCTCAGAGACACTGATTATCTGCCGTGCGGCCAATGTGATATCAGTGCCACAGCCACTGCCAGTCACCAGGAGCAGCATCGGAGACTCGTCGATGGACCCAAGGAAAGTGAGCACAGTGAGGTTTGCTTATTCATATTAATCTACAGCAAGGGAAATTCATTTAACTGAAACAGAACAACTCCTTTGAGATAGAGTTGAATATAGCTCTTGTAAGCATATAAGGCTCTTTATAGCAAGTAATATGTCATCATTTTACCTTCTTATAACATATCTGAATTTGATTAAGGTACATCAAAATCAGGAAAATAGCCTCAGCTCACTAAGTTTGAAATTAAGATAATACTACAACATACATATCAAAATTGCAAATGGCAACCAATCACAATGCAATTGTCATGACCCAGGACGGGGTTTTGTCTTTGTCCCGTCCTGGTCAGACTGGGGTTAATGGTTTCAGCCTCTCTCTGGCAGAGGGCGGCTATTTAGTTGCCAATTGACCTAGGTCTGGTGTCAGTTATACTCCTGCCCTCGGCTGAGTTAATTGACCTCCTGTGTGCCTGTGCCTTGTGCCTGATCTTGTTGCTTGTTTGGTTTTGACCCGGTCCGTCTCTTCGTTGTGAGTTAGTCTACTGTATTGGTACTGTGTATTTGCCCGTTCTGGTTTTCTGATCCCTTGGCTATGTTCTGGTTATTCTCTGCCTGCTCCTCTTGTACTGCGTTGCTCCCTCTGTTTATGACCTGGCTATCCTGACTATCCGTTTTGTCTATGCCCCTTGGTAACTCTGTCCCGTAGTTACCCTTCTAGGAGTTTTCCTTCTGCTCATAGCTCTCTGGAGCTTAGGCCACGCCCACCAGCAGTCACGTGCTTAAGGTCCTCTGGCCTGAAGCATTCTCTATCTGTTACTGCTCCCTCTGAGAGACCTGTGGCCGGCGCCACCCCTTGGCAGTCATGTGCTTCGGGTCCTGTTAGTCTGTAGCACGCATCTTCACCGCTACTGCCCCGCTCCACAGGTATCTTTGAGTGCATTCTGTCTTATTCAGGACACGCACACTGGCTCAGTGAGCAAGTGCAGTGCGGTGTTCGTGATATTAATTTTCATTTTACCAGAAAATTTGGTTCACACATTGGATATCAATGAAAGTGAACAATGATAGGGATAACATCCTCAACATCCAATTTAGAAAATATCCATGGCACTTAAAATTTTCAGATGAAGTATTTAAGATAATTTTAAGAAGTCCTTGAAGAAAACAGGTACATTCACAGCGCTCACCACATAAATCTTCCAAGATTTCCATTTATTTACATAAGGTACACACAGAAAATATACGAGAAGGAAATGCGCAGTAGCAGCTAACATCTGTTTCACGTCTTCAGATGCTTTCTTATGGTGGACTAATTCATTGAGGTGTCAGCAAAACAAATTCCAGTTGTAGCAATATGGCCAATGTTTCTGTCTGAACTGGACCTTGTTCATAGTCATGGTGGAAAGTGTGGAACACAAGTGAAGCTGACTTTCCATGAGCACCTGTACATTTAGAGTGCTGTAGATATTTTCTCAATTTCATTTTACAAGAGTCTTGATTCTTGAAATTTTGGAACATGTGCTTTAAATACTATGAAGACCACACCAGCTGACTACATTACAAATGAGTGATGTCTCAAAGGACATGACATTTTTTTTTTATATATAGAAGTTCCCTAGAAGTTACAATAAGTCAAATGTGACACCGGCAAAACTAAAATTTCACCCTTGCCAATACTGTTCAGAAATATGAGTTATAAAATCCTTGGCACTGCAGGGAAATAAACCAAAAATGTCTGTGCCCTGAGGGCTCTTTACACTTGACCTTCTGACAAGATGTATGCTGCTACAGGTTTATTTTCATAAGGACAAGCTTTCTAGCACAATTTCCAGTGAAGAAGGAGTTAAGCATGACCCAGTGAATGAGGACGAGGATAAATGCACTGAAAAGAAAAAAAATCTTAAAATCCAAAAGCAGACCTGAGCCCAATCTTCGTATAATTAATTATACCAGAGTTACAGGTACTATGCAGCTAATAAATTCCATTTGTCAAGCAGGTTGCTGACACAGACAAAAACGGAACTGCAGAAAGCTCTTAAATAAAGGACTTGAGGTTGAATCATAAAAGTCTTTCACATGGACACAAAAGGTTGATAGACACATTAACATAGTTAAAATCGCAAAGGCACAGACTCAAATGAATAGCACTAAATGTCTATCAACGGGAACAACTTAACGGAATAATTAAATGTTTAGCTGACTCCAATTTTTATTTAGGAGAGAGGGAAGCCATTAGTCAGGTGACAAAGAAAACCCATGAGAGACTGCATGCTTCTGTAGACTTAGGGGTACCACTATAACTATTCATATTTTATTGAAAAAAAATTAAAAGATAACCTGTCTTGTAAAAAAATGCTAATAACCTGCATATATGTGATTAAACTGTAGGTTTATAGTTTGCAGGAGGAAATTAACTTTATTGCTCCTGGCAACCTTCAGCTTTCAGTCACAGTAGCACAGCCGGCTCGGTTTCAGTCACCGCTCAGTACACAGTGAGCAGTGGCAGTAACCAATGCCACTGAATGACAGCCGGCTCAGCAGGGGTTACAGCCGCCGCTGTGTACTCAGTGGTGTCTGAAGCTGAGCCAGCTGTGCCTCCATGACTGAAAGCCAGAGGCTGCCGAGAGGAATAAAGTTCCTTTCCTACCTGCAAACAGGCATTCAGTGCATCAACTGCAGGCCTTTGGAACGCTATTAACCTCCAGATTAAGCCCATATTTGTAGGTTAATAGCATTTTTTTGACGTGAGATGATGCCTTAAATTATAACATGGATTCAAGAAGTTGCCCACAACTCAGACAACCCCATCCTAAATAATATTTCTTCAATGTAAAATAAAAACAACAGCTACCTCTCACTCCAGTGCCATTCCCATTAGTTTGGTGCCAACTCTCCCAGGGCACACAGGACAATTTTATACCATGTGTGCCATGCAGTCAATCAAGCTGTTCTACTCACACTTCCTTTGGCTGAAGCTCGGGATCTGAAGAAAGTGTGAGAGCTGCAGCTCATTAGCAGCAATTGATTGTCTGCAGTACTCACATGGCAAACAATGCTGTACAAGCCACTGAAAACCTGGCTGGTACACTGGAACAGTGCCTCTGTCATTTTTATTTTACACTGGAGAACATAATATTTAAAAAGGATCTGTCACAATATTGAGTAAAATACCTTGTCAAAATCTCAGAGCTCACTTGATTCTGCTGTTTTTTTTTTCTATTTTGCACAAAGTCCCTCTTTTGCAGAAATATTCACATTTGATGCTTTAGGAACACAATATGTGAAATCTCTGAGTGTAGTGTAAGGAGATAGACCAGTGAGACGACGCACATCATTAATGTCTAACAGAGTGACTGCAAGCGAACACCGCCATCTATTGGTCAAAGACAAGAAAGAAAGTAAAAGCAGAGAGAAGTGCATTAGAATCTACTCAAGAGTGAAGTGCATGGTCCCTCGGGGAAGAGATCAGAGGAGACACCAAATCAGGTGCAGTTAGTAATTGTTAGTTAGTAATTGTAAAAAGGCCCAGAAGGGCAGTGAAGGGTAGGAGTCGGCGGCTGGATCTATAGCAGGACAGACATGCGGTGCAGTGGAGATGGGTTATAGCTGCTGTTACAACTAATCAGATATGAGTGAAGGTCAGAGTAACCAGATGCAAGTGAAGGACCTAGGAACCAAATGCAAATGAAGGACTGAGTAACGAGATCTGAGTGAAGGACCGAGTAACCAGATCCAGATGACCAGAGCTATGGATGAGAGATCAGAGCCGGAAGAGCTGAGTCGAGTGAGCAGCGTAAGAGCAGAGAGAAAGATCACTAGACCATAGCAGTGGGACATTTGTGTGAGCCGTCACTGCAAGTGTAGATGTATGGTACAAAGTTGGGTCCGGGGCCATGCATCAGGGAATGATCATGGCAAGTATGACGAGTGGGCCGAATAACTCACCAACCCCAGCCTTGCAGACTCATCGACCCCCGTTATTGCCTGTGTGACATTTTCTGTGGCCTAGAGCCCAGTAGTAACAGTGACGTCCTGTGGGTTGAGGTATTAAGACATACGGATGATAACAGCAATTTAATGGCAATAATTGAACGATAGTAATTAGCATTGTGTCAATATCCTGTTCATCTGAATTACTGTATTCTTCTTGTAACATGACTTGTTTCATTATCAACATTTGTGCTATCCCCTGATATTGTTCTGGAGGCACTCCTTTGATAGTGTAAATCGAATAAATAGTTGTTGATTTAAGTACTACTGTCTCCTCATTATCTGTACTCTTGCACTCGCGTACCTGTTAACACTAGTTCAACTGGACATTACATTAGAGCTTTTTCTGAGGGCATTTGCATTCAACCCTTCCTCCCAGACACTGCCAATTACAGCTCCGCCACGTCTAAACACAGGTTTAACTGGATGAAACCAAACTATTTTTGCAAACATTTTATTTTGACTAAATTTTCAAGGTGTGTTCAACATTTTATCTGTGGCCATTCCTTTTTTCCCAGTGACACACTTTTTATTACATACATATATTTTTGATAATTAGCTCAGCATAAGAAATGTGAGAAGAACAATTGTTTATGTTACTTGTAAAGTGGAATTTTTGGGGGTATATATATCAATACTGTGCATCCTTTAAGATAGACAGTCTTAAAATGTGACAGTTTTATCATGGACGATCATGCTATATAATAAATCTGATGAGTCCCCATACTGTATAGTCCAAGGGAGCGATTCCTAGCATGCACCGTCACAAAAAATGTTGGCCAGCCAGCAGATGGCATACGTTTGTGGACTAAGTGACACTGCTTTAGTGGCTTAACTAATGATAAACTTAATGGGCGGGTGTGACTATGCTCCATCCCGCCTACACAACATCCATATTGGCGGGCGTAGCTGGCCAGGACTGTTGTATAAGCGCCAAAACTTGTAACATTTTTGTGCCGAGTTGCACAAAAACATTGTGATTATTGAGATATCTACACCAAATTTCTCGCGTAAGCACCTTGAAGAATCAACCCCTCAATTTATACAACTTATTAGTTGGTTTACTCTGTGCCAGAAATTTTGGTGTAATTTTTGGTAATCAGTGTTATATGTTAAGTCACATGCTTTCCAACAATTTGCATCGGTTTTCAGCAAATGGATTGTCGGGCAAGCCATAGAAAATGTCTAAAACACATGATATTAAACGCTTCACAAAAGATTCCTTGATGCTAATTGTGTCAGAATTCAATTAAGGTTGATGAATTTTCTCCAAAATTTATTACTCAAGATGAAATGTTAATTTATGAGAAAAACTATTTCTATGGTGCATTTGAAATATCATGGTGGCTATCAGGATTGATTATTCATCATTATTTTTAGAGTTCACAAATTTTGTGGCATTCTATAAAGTCTACATTGATTTCAAATGAAACAAAAAGTTGCAAAATAGTGAAATGACATGAGAAAAATAGCAGTCAAATTATTAAATAAGTTTAGTAAATTCTGGAAATTTCCCAAATTAAGGAGCCCATCGGTTTTATCTAACATTTTCCTGTATTACTTCCCGCACTCATCTTCAGCCAAAGTGTTTGCAAAAAACTAGATAAAGTTAGCCAAATTGGTTAATTGGTTGAATTTTGTCTGAACAAGGCAATACTAAAATTGTAGTGAAATTTTCAGATCATTTTCTAGACCACACAGAGGCTAGCCATCAGTGCCAGAAGAGTGGAAAATGAGCCGCCAAGCTATATTATCTTCAGTGCTTCATAAAATGCTAAAATATGGAGCTAATTTTAATTGTCCTTGTAGTCTTGCTTTCTCAACAATTTACTCAAGTGTAAACTAAGATGAAGCAAAGAATGTTATATATGATGGCCATGCTGCAAAGATTACAGCTCTTCAAATAGTTTTAATAGGTTAATTTCAGAAATGTGCATTGTATATAGTATGGGCTAAACTTTTCATAATGAGACACACTTAAAGGAAGCCTGTTAGGTCCCCCAATACATCCATTCCAGCAGCATTCAGCTATGTCTTATTAAACTGTCTCCCTAACCATCCTTGTATAACATAATTGTTAAGTAAAAAAGCATTTATACCATCCACTCTTCCCAAATTAATGAGGGCTTTGACTAGTCAGTGGGGCATTAGTACCCCACACTAGTCAGCCCTCATTTCATGTTATGATGCCCCTGTGGATGTGACAACATAATTTGCACAAGCTAGCCATATTACCAGCTCACTCAAATCTGGCACGTGTGCCACTCATTCCGGTAGTGTCATTGCATCTGTGAAGCTCCCCAGTGTGTGAGCTTCCCAGTTTCAGATATGCACACTGCGCATGACCGGAAGTCATCTTCTGAACTCCCGGACATGCGCAGTGCGCATCTCTGAAAATGGAAGCATACACCTAGCTTCAGAGATTCGCACTGCGCATGTCGGGCAGTTCAGCTTTCTTCCGGTCATGTGCAGTGTGCATTTCTGAGGATGGGAAGCGTGCACCCGGCTTCAAAAAGGAAGTGATGCTGCCAAAATGATCGGCACATGTGCTCAGATTTGCATGAGCTCGCGATGTGGTCGACTAAAACAAATTATGTTATCACACCCACAATATAACCTTTAAACAGGGCTGACTAACACCCAATCAACTAGTGAAAGCTCTCATTAGCACAGGGAACGCGGAGGTTATAACTGCTTTTTTTAAAGAATTTATTTAACTGAATTATGTTATACAGGGCTGATTAGGGAGATATTTTAATCACACATAGCTGAATGCTGCTGAATTGGAGGGCACAGGGGACCTGACAGGTTCCTTTTAAAGACTTCTATGTCTTATGTGGTAAAAGTAAAAATCCTTTAGACAGTTTCTGTTTTGACTCTATATGGACAAAGTTACTAATTGTCCTCCTATATCTGATGGGATGAATTGACAAATTTACAATTCCCTTATTTTCATATAATAAAGTTTAGCAATGAACGCCCATAAAGGAAGAGGATATGGTCTGTTGTCTAAACATTTTATAAAATACCTCTTAGAGTATACACGTTGTAGCAATAAAGTTGACAAACTATTATATTAATATATTGGGCTTCCAAATGCAAAAATAGTATTTTTATTGCACTTGCTTATATTATTTTGACCATTCTTAAGAGTACTATTATAGACTTCAAGAAATTATGAAAGCTTTTTCACTAGTTTTCTATTTTTACAATGATTACTGAGTGGCTAAAGTCAAAGAAATAAGAACATACTGCACTTAGTCTATCTACACTGATGGAAAAACTAGAGAACAAGAAAAAAAAAACACAAAACATAGGGCATCCATCCATGTGTTTAATGTTGTGGACCTGGAAAATGCTTCTCATACAAAGTGTGCCCTAAGGAGTACAACACCTATTTATACCCTTGGGTATGTCGATATGTTATTGGATGCCCAGCTGCAGTCTGTGCTTTCCAGATAATTAGAACCATGATTGATCATGGATGAAGAGAAGGATGAAAAAAGAAGCATGCTGTCAGTGCAAAGCTGAGATAGAGTACCTCAATGAAGCCTTATTCTTCAAGGAATTGTGAAGTCTTTAATAAAAGTTAGTCAACACTTTTTAAGATTGTACTGATCTTACATTAGGACATATGTTCTCATGACTAGATTGGTGAGATTTCAAAATGGCTTGGCAAAAAATAAGGGCTCCACTATTAGCCCGGCGTCATACTACCGTAGAATATGGCCTAGTGCTATGCGAGGAAACATTGCATAGCACTTGGCCCAGTGTTAATCTATGGGGCAGCTCACATCACCGTTTGTTTTCTCAGGCGTATTCAGCATGCGTGTAAAATCGCAGCATGCTGTGATTGTCACCGAGACTCGCCAATTCGAGTGCTGTCCAATTTTTATGCACCAGTGTCCTTTGAAAAGCTGTCAATTCAGTAAAATCACACTGACAGGTTAGAATAGAATAGATAGAATAGATATATACACATAGAATACATAGATATACTGTATGGATGTCAGTGACACACATATACATATATATATATATATATATACAGTGGGGCAAATAAGTATTTGATCCCTTGCTGATTTTGTAAGTTCGCCCACTGACAAAGATATGCACAGTCCATAATTTTCAGGGTAGGTTAATTTTAACATTGAGAGAAAGAATATCAAAACCAAAATCTAGAAAATCACATTGTATAAATTATATCAATATATTTGCATTTTGTAGTGAGAAATAAGTATTTGATCCCCTACCAACCAATAAGAGTTCTGGCTCCTACAGACCAGTTAGATGCTCCTTATCAACTCGTTACCTGCATTAAAGACATCTTTCTTACATAGTCACCTTTATAAAAGACTCCTGTCCGCAGACTCAATTAATCAGTCAGACTCTAACCTCTACAACATGGGCAACACCAAAGAGCTTTATAAGCAAGTCAGAGACAAGATCATAGATCTGCACAAAGCTGGAATGGGCTACAAAACCATAAGTAAGGCACTGGATGAGAAGGATACAACTGTTGATGCAATACAGTAGTAGGAAAATGGAAGAAATACAAAATGACTGTCAATCGACATCAATCAGGGGCACCATGCAAAATCTCACCTCGTGGGCTATCCTTGATCATGAGGAAGGAGAGAGATCAGCTTTAAACTACATGGGGGAACTTGTTAATGATCTCAAACCAGATGGGACCACAGTCACCAAGAAAACAAGTGGTAACACAATGTGTCATGTATAGTGTACAGTTCCTATAGCGTCTTGTGCTTGGGTGCGAGGAAAACACATGAGACATAGGTTGATATGAAATGACTTGTATTACTTCATACAAGCATGCAGAAAAGGTCACACAGTTTGCAGGAACAGAGGCAGGAGAACACAGCAGGCCAGAGTAACTTCAAGCTCTACAATAACTCTCCAAGCAGGTTCAGGATCTCTTCTCTGTACCGTAATTCCTCTGCAAACATGGATTCACCAGACAGCAGGTTTCCAAAGTCCAAAAGTGTTCCAAAGTTCCTCAGTAGGAAATAGCTGGAGTCCAAAATCCTAGGTTTCCAGGAGTCAGGTCACAGGCTGACTGAGGCTTGATTCAGGAGCACTGATTGTTCAGCTGAGGCTGCTTAAGAAGCAAGAGGTAGAGAATCAGGGCGGGAACATGAAAACTGGAAACTCCATATTAACTGAGGGCAAGAGCTGCAGAAAGACAGAAAGCAAAATGGCCGACGGAAAACTGAGTTTCAAGGAACATGTCAAAAGAGACAAAGAACCTTACACAATGCGCCGTAAAGGTTTAAAATCCTGCAGTGCCTGCAAGGTCCCCCTGCTCAGGAAGCCACATGTGCAGGTCCATCTGAAGTATGCCAATGAACACCTGGATGATTCTGTGAGTGACTGGGAGAAGGTGCTGTGGTCAGATGAGACAAAATTGATCTCTTTGGCATTAACTCAACTCGCTGTGTTTGGAGGAAGAGAAATGCTGCCTATGACCTAAAGAACACCGTCCGCACTGTCAAGCATGGAGGTGGAAACATTATGTTTTGGGGGTGTTTCTCTGCTAAGGGCACTGGACTACTTCACCACATCAATGGAGAATGGATGGAGCCATGTATCGTAAAATCCTGATTGACAACCTCCTTCCCTCTGCCAGGACATTAAAAATGGGTCATGGCTGGGTCTTCCAGCAAGACAATAACCCAAAAGAAACAGCCAAGGCAACAAAAGAGTGGCTCTGAAAGATGCACATTTAGGTCATGGAGAGGCCTAGCCAGACTCCAGACCTTAATCCCATAGAAAACTTATGGAGGGAGTTGAAGCTCCGAGTAGCCAAGCGACAGCCTCAAAATCTTAATGATTCCGAGATGATCTGCAAAGAGGAGTAGACCAAAATTCCTCCTGACATGTGCGCAAACCTTATCATCAACTCCAAAAAACATCTGACTGCTGTGCTTGCCAACAAGGGTTTTGCCACCAAGTATTAAGTCATATTTGCCAAAGGGATCAAATACTTATTTCTCACTGCAAAATGCAAATAAATTTATATAATTTATACAATGTGATTTTCTGGATTTTATTTTTCATATTCTATCTCTCAATGTTAAAATTAACCTACCCTTAAAATTATAGACTGTTCATTTCTTTGTCAGTGGGCAAACTTACAAAATCAGCAAGGGATCAAATACTTATCTCCCCCACTGTATATATATATATATATATATATATGATAGAAAATATGGATTACATATAGAGAATACAATTAGAATAGGTAGATACAGTGGATACGGAAAGTTTTCAGACCCCTTTAAATTTTTCACATTTTGTTTTATTGAAGCCATTCGGCAAAAATTCAAAAAAGTTCATTTTTTCTGACTAATGTACACTCTGCACTCCATCTTGACTGAAAAAAAAAAAACAGAAATGTAGAAATTTTTGCAAATTTATAAAAAAAAAACTGAATTATCACATGGTCATAAGTATTCAGACCCTTTTCTCAGTATTGACTAGATGCAACCTTTTGAGCTAGTAAAGCCATGAGTCTTCTAAGGAATGATGCAACAAATTATTCACACCTGGATTTGGGAATCATCTGCCATTCTTCCTTGCAGATCCTCTCCAGTTCCATGAGGTTGGATGGTGAATGTTGTTGGACAGCCATCTTCAGGTCTCTCCTGAGATGCTCAATTGGGTTTAGGTCAGGGCTCTGGCTGGGCCAGTCAAGAATGGTCACAGAATTGTTCTGAAGCCACTCCTTTGCTATTTTATCTGTGTGCTTAGAGTCATTGTCTTGTTGGAAGGTGAATCTTCGGCCAAGACTGAGGTCCAGAACACTCTGGAAGAGGTTTTCTTCAAGGATATCTCTGTATTTGGCCGCATTCATGTTTCCTTCAATTGCATCCAGTTTTCCTGTCCCTGCAGCTGAAAAACAACCCCATAGCATAATGCTGCCACCACCATGTTTCACTGTTGGGATTATATTGGGCAAGTGATGAGCAATGCCTGGTTTTCTCCACACATACCGCTTAGAATTGTCACTAGAAAGTTCTATTTTCATCTCATCTGACCAGAGAATCTTATTTCTCATAGTGTGGGAGTCCTTGATGTGTTTTTTAGCAAACTCTATGTGGGCTTTCATATGTCTGGCACTGAGTAAACGCTTTCGGGAGGCCACTCTGACGTAAAGAACAAACTGGTGGAGGGCTGCAGTGATAGTTGACTTTGTGGAACTTTCTCCCATCTCCCTACTGCATTTGCGGAGCTCAACCACAGTGATCTTGGGGTTCTTCTTTGCCTCTATCACCAAGGCTCTTCTCCCACGATTGATCACTTTGGCTGGACAGCCAGGTCTAGGAAGACTTCTGTCTCTGAGCTCCTTGACCAGTTCCTTTAACCTTTTATATAGACAGGTGTGTACCTTTACAAATCAAGTCCTATCAGTTTAATAAAACACAGCTGGACTCCTATGAAGGAGTAGAACCATCTCAAGGAGGATCACAAGGTAATGGACAGCATGTATTTTAAATATGAGTGTCTGAGCAAAGGGTCTGAATGTTTATGACCATGTGATAGTTCAGTTTTTCTTTTTTAATAAATTTTCAAAAAAATCAACATTTCTGGGATTTGTCAGTCAAGATGGGTTGAAGAGTGTACATTAATGAGAAAAACTGAACATTTTGAATTTACCAAATGGCTGCAATGAAACAAAGAGTGAAAAATTTAAAGGGGTCTGAACACTTTATGTACCCACTGTATATGTGTGTGTGTTTTGACGAATATTTCATTTGAAAACAATGTCTAAATGACAGAGAATTGCTGTATTTAAATGCTCATGTTAAAATTGCATTGCAATCGGATAGCAATCGCACTGCATTTGGATGTAAATCGGATGCTAGGTGTGAAAAACCTGATTGTACTTGCATGACACTTGCATTATACTCCTGCGACTCTCATCAGGGAGACTCGGACCTATTTTTCATACTTTTAGTGTGACTCCGGCCTTAGTTTGTTTATTGTCCTCAGGGCCAGCGTCAGCACCCGATGTACCCGGGCAAGTGCCGGGGCCCTGAGCAGGCTGGGGGGCCCACTCGACGTCAGGGACATCGGCACACTATGGAGGCCCAGAGTCTGTGCCAGTGCTGACTCCCGTGAGTGGGCCCCCGCTTTCTCAGGGCCCTGTTATTTGTGATACTTACCTCTCCCCGTTCCATCACTGCAGCATCTTCTGACTGTGACGTTCAGGTCAGAGGATGCTATGACGTCACGTCTGTGTGCCCTCTGCGTGAACAGTCACAGTGCAGAGAGCTGGAAGATGGCGACGCTGAGGAGTCCGGAGCAGAGCAGTAAGAAGAGGTATTTCAATTATTTTTTCATGTTTGGAGCATTATATATATAGGGACCATCATACACTGGTATGAGGCCCATTATACACTGAAGCATCATATATGGGGCCCATTATACACTGCAGCATCTTATATGGAGCCAATTATATATGGATCATTATATGGGCCCATCATATACTGGAGAATTATGTAGAGTCCATCATATACTGTATGGAACATTATATGGGCCCCTTTATGTATTGAGCAACACATGGGGCTCATTATTCTGTATGGAGCAATATATGGTGCCTATTATATACTGTATGGAACAATATATGGGGCTTATTATTCTGCATGGAGCAATATATGTGGCTCATTATTCTGCATGGAGCAATATATGTGGCTCATTATTCTGTATGTAGCAACATATAGGGCTCATATAGGGCCCACCTTTACGCTGATGACACTCAGATCTACCTCTCTGGCCCAGACATCACCTCTCTGCTATCCAGAATCCCAGAGTGTCTATCAGCCATATCCTCCTTCTTCTCCTCCCGCTTCCTCAAACTCAATGTGGACAAATCTGAACTCATAATCTTTCCCCCATCCCACAGATCTTCCTTACCTGACCTATCTATCACAATTAACGACATCACGCTTTCCCCCGTACCAGAAGTCCGCTGCCTCGGAGTAACCCTTGACTCTGCCCTGTCCTTCAAACCGCACATCCAAGCTCTTTCTACATCCTGTCGCCTTCAGCTCAAAAATATTTCAAGAATCCGTCCTTTCCTCAACCCTCAATCTACTAAAATGATTGTGCACGCCCTCATCATCTCCCGCCTCGACTACTGCAACACCCTTTTCTCTGGCCTCCCTGCTAAACCCCTCGCACCTCTCCAGTCCATCCTTAACTCTGCTGCACGACTAATTCACCTCTCTCCTCGCTACTCCTCCGCTTCTCCCCTCTGCAAATCTCTTCATTGGCTCCCATTCCCTCAGCGTATCCAGTTCAAATTACTAATACTGACCTACAAGGCCATCTATAATCTGTCTCCTCCTTATATCTCTGAACTAATCTCCCGATATCTTCCCTCACGTAATCTCCGATCCTCCCAAGACCTCCTTCTCTCCTCCACACTTATTCGCTCCTCACCCAACCGCCTCCAAGACTTCTCCCGAATATCCCCCATCCTCTGGAATTCTTTGCCCCAACACGTCCGACTATCAAACACATTCGGATCCTTCAGACGGAACCTGAAAACCCATCTCTTCAGGAAAGCCTACAGCCTGCAATGACCCTGCTACCTCCTCACCACTACCGGAGATATCGCCTCAACCAACACCGGAACTGCTGCAACCCCCGACCTACTGTCTCCTGCCTCACAATCCTGTAGAATGTAAGCCCGAAAGGGCAGGGTCCTCTCCCCTCTGTATCAGTCTGTCATTGTTAGTTTGTTTACTGTAAGTGATACCTGTAATTTGTATGTAACCCCTTCTCATGTACAGCACCATGGAATCAATGGTGCTATAGAAATAAATAATAATAATAATAATTATTATTATTCTGTATGGAGCAAAATATGGGTTCCATGATTCTGTATGGAGCAATATATGCTGCCCATAATACTGTATGTAGCATTATATGGGCTCATTATACTGTATGGAACATTATATGTGGCTCATTATACTATATTGAGTGTTATATGGGGTCCATTATTTTGTATGAAGTAATATATGGGACTTATTATTCTGTATGGAGCACTATGTGGTGCCCATAATACTGTATGGAGGACTATACTGTCCAATTTCTGATTTATTGTAGAATTTACAATAGATATCACTCATATAATGTAAGAAGTGAAATCTTTGGCATTGTACTATACCTATATTGTTTTGCCGTATCTGTGCATCATGAATTGTGGTATATGTTAAAGGGGCCCACTGAGACTCTTTTGCCCGGGGCCCACAAAAACCTGGAACCTGCCCTGATTGTCCTACTACAGTCATGGCCAAAAGTTTTGAGAATGACAAAAATATTATATTTTTACATGATCTGCTGCCCTCTGGTTTTTATGTGTGTTTGACAGATGTTTTTATCACAGACAGAAATATAATAATTGCAAACATATGAGTAAAAAAAGCTTATATTGACAGTTAGAATGAGTTAATGCAGCAAGTCAATATTTGCAGTGTTGACCCTTCTTCTTCAGGACCTCTGCAATTCTCCCTGGCATGCTCTCAATCAACTTCTGGACCAAATCCTGACTGATAGCAGTCCATTCTTGCACAATCAATGCTTTCATTTTGTCAGAATTTTTAGGTTTTTGTTTGTCCACCCGTCTCTTGATGATTGACCACAAGTTCTCAATGGGATTAAGATCTTGGGGTTTCCAGGCCATGGACCCAAAATCTCTATGTTTTGTTCCCTGAGCCATTTAGTTATCACCTTTGCTTTATGGCAAGGTGCTCCATCATGCTGGAAAAGGCATTGTTGATCGCCAAACTGCTCTTGGAGGGTTGGGAGAAGTTGCTCTTGGAGGACATTCTAGTACCATTCTTTATTCATGGCTGTGTTTTTAGGCAAGACTGTGAGAGAGCCGATTCCCTTGGCTGAGAAGCAACCCCACACATGAATGGTTTCAGGATGCTTAACAGTTGGCATGAGACAAGACTGGTGGTAGCGCTCACCTGGTCTTCTCCAAATGAGGTGTTTTCCTGATGTCCCAAACAATCGAAAAGGGGATTCATCAGAGAAAAAAACTTTACCCCAGTCCTCAGCAGTCCACTGCCTGTACCTTTTGCAGATTATCAGTCTGTCCATGATGTTTTTTCTGGAGAGAAGTGGCTTCTTTGCTGCCCTCCTTGAGACCAGGCTTTGCTCCAAGAGTCTCCGCCTCACAGTGCGTGCAGATGCACTCACACCTGCTTGCTGCCATTCCTGAGCAAGCTCTGCACTGCTGGTAGCCCGATCCCGCAGCTGAAACACTTTTAAGAGACGGTCCTGGCGCTTGCTGGTCTTTCTTGGGCGCCCTGAAGCCTTTTTGGCAACAATGGAACCTCTCTCCTTGAAGTTCTTGATGATGCGATAGATTGTTGACTGAGGTGCAATCTTTCTAGCTGCGATACTCTTCCCTGTTAGGCCATTTTTGTGCATTGCAATGATGACTGCACGTGTTTCTTTAGAGATAACCATGGTTAACAGAAGAGAAACAATGATGCCAAGCACCAGCCTCCTTTTAAAGTGTCCAGTGGTGTCATTCTTACTTAATCATGACAGATTGATCTCCAGCCATGTCCTCATCAACACCCACACCTGTGTTAATGGAGCAATCACTGAAAAGAGGTTAGCTGGTCCTTTTAAGGCAGGGCTGCAATGATGTTGAAATGTGTTTTGGGGGATAAAGTTCATTTTCTAGCCAAATATTGACTTTGCAAGTAATTGCTGTTAAGCTGATCACTCTTTATAACATTCTGGAGTATATGCAAATTGCCATTAGAAAAAGTGAAGCAGTAGACTTTGTAAAAATTAATATTTGTGTCATTCTCAAAACTTTTGGCCATGACTGTAGAATAGCTGTTGCAAAAACACCAATTTTTATAAAACATTAAGCTTAAGATTAATAGGGGTGCCCAAACTTTTTCATATAACTGTACGTCTCAACAGCACTGTTGTATAATTAGTCAAAAAATTACATATAATCCTAAGCTGTTGGGTATGATTGTGGGAGCACATTCTGAAAACCTCACTTATATAAGAAATAGATATAATATTTTGCAGACTAGAAAATGCACCAGACCATAAATCGCACCCCAAATTTTTGGAAGGAAAAAATATTTTTTTCTATAGCATAGTGGTGCGTCTTATTGTCCGAATTTACTGTAGCTTACCTGGTGGTTTGGCTTCGGTGGAACCTTGAGATTGTTGATATTTTTCAACAATTTTGGTTCTCAAGTCCTCAGACAGTTCTCTTTTCTCTATTTTCCATTCTTAGTGTAGCACACAGACACACAATGCAAAGATTGAGTTAATTTCTCTCCTTTTTATCTGGTTTCAGGTGTGATTTTTATGTTCCTCACATCTGTGACTTGCCACAGGTGAGTTTGAATGAGCATCACATGCTGGAAACACAGTTGTTTACCCACAATTTTGGAAAGATGCCAACAATTATATATGGCTCATTTTTAAGGTTTTGTGTGAAATTGTATTTTTCCAACACACACAAACAAAATAAACAGTTGCATAACAAATTAAGTTTAATTGCTATAATTTTCATTGAGAAATACTTCATTTTCTATAACAACGTCAGAGGTGCCAACAATTTCAGCCATGATGGTATATTTTCTTGTAAAAATTGAATTAAAAATAAATTTGTAAGAATATTTTTTATAGCCTGACATCGACATATGGGGTCGTCTTGGAGGACGTGATCTACCTATTCATTGGGATGTCATTCTCTAGCTGGCAACATACCAATGAGTACAGTTAATACTAAATATGGGCAAAATCAAAGAATCAGCCTTTTCTAGTACCTAGTACCAAATACCAAGTCTTTTTTGTCTATATATGAGGAAATATTGGGATCTTCAATTTTATAATTGAAAATCGTCCATTTACTGTGATTTGTCTGTTATGCACAGCTTTCAACTACAGACTTAGAGATCTGAAGATCCCATCCAATAAAATATCAAACCCCCACCAATGACGTCAAAGAGACATGTCAGATGTTCAAAGGTGAAAATTCCCTTTAAACTTAATAAAACTTATTCATTTCAATGGATTCTCAAAAGATGTAATAGAATATATCATTAAAAGACTATTATGCCTTGAAATTACCTTTTTGATGGATTGTCTTGATAGCAAATGCAAAAGACTGTTCAGGTGCAATTCTGCAACTGGTCTTATGAGCACAAAGAGTAAGTACTCAAAAAATTTAACAGACAAAATCACTCCTTAAACACAATTATGTTAAGATCTTGCAAAAAATATGTAGAAGTCTGCTGACTACAATTAACACAAGAGATTTTTATCTTATTTGAGGTTGAAGGAACATACCTCTGTAACTCCTGCTTGACTAACTGATGGGACATTTTCTACATGCGTGTTTTAGAATACAGATGTAACATTTTCTAACTTGACTCACAACACAATGCAGAAAGATATAGTGGCAAAAAGAAATGTAACTCATCACCTAACTATGGATGGGCGAACCCGAACTGTAAAGTTCGGGGTCCGTACCTAACACCTTGTGTCCGTGCTCGGACCCCGAACTCAAACTTCTCCAGGACGCCTGTTCTACTATTCAGATTCAAATGATGTACACGTCCATTATAATAAAATTCAAACTTTATTTATTACCTCTATAAAGCAATATATACAGGAATATGGAAAACAGGGTATATACAACCGCAATGGCTGCATACCAATTCACAAATTAAAAAAGGGGCACAACCACACCCAAGGACCCATATAATATGTAATATAGTGAAGTCTACATATAGGACACAGAATATATAATCTATTGCCGCTAGTAAAGATCAAAAATAATGTGCCGATAATTCTGATATAGAAATTGTTCACAAGTATTGCAAAAAGGAATACATATTATTATTGGTTGGCGGCAAACATAATTAAGTCTTGACTCCCTCTCTCTAATGAATATAGGCAGATAAGATATTCCATAAATAATGCAGGAAGGAGGTGTTTATAATACCAAATATCTCGGTAACCGAGAGTCTGGATGCCGTGTCACAGACCAGATGTCATGTGACCGGAAGTGATGTCTCCGGCCTCTGATGACGCACGTGTTGCCATGCATACTGCGACACTAAGCGGCATCGGCGTCACACGGTAGGCGGTGCTGTACCACCACTGTATCTAGATGCCGAAAGCCGGAGGGAGGCACAGACACAAAGACACAGCGCACGTACCGGCAGGAGGCAACCACCTACCAGAATAGCAGCTATGTGTACAACAATGGATAGATGCACCTTTAACATAGAAAAATAGTCTAACAACATTAAATTTTTACATTTTTAAACATCCCCAGTGATTGCCAATAGACAAATAGCAAGATATATTGCATAGTGAATCTGACTAATGTCTACATCTATCCATTAATTATCAACAGTGATATCACACTAATGAAACAATTCAAAGTTATATATAATCCTCAAATGGGGGCTGTCAATCAAGATTCAGATTCAGCAGCTTGAACATCCGATATTTCCCATGTTGTCATCTGTGTGACAGTGGGAGAAACACCAGCTCTATTCGGCTGTGAAATTCGTCACTGCCAGTCAGAGTGCTGCCTTTCCCAAGCTGACACATGACAGAGTAAAAAGGTAGCTGCCAGTCACAGATTTACCTGATGAGAGTACTACTTTTTGATAACAAGTACAGGTAAGTCTGACAGCTGCAGGCTGCAGCCCCCAGCTGACAGCTTTATATTGGCTGGTTATCAAAAATAGAGTCCCTCTATTTTTGATAATCAGCCATGCCTAAGCAGACAGATGGGAGCTGGTATTCACAGACTGGGAAAGGGCCTTTGTCTCTCCCCAACCTAAAAATAGCAGCCACCCCAGAAAAGGTGAATCTATTAGATGTGCCAATTCTGGCACTTTGCTTGGCTCTTTCCACTTGCCCGGGTGTATTGGAAAGTGAGATATTTGTAGGGTTGATGTCAGATGGTTTATGGCAGCTGATATCAAATCCAGGGGTTAGTAATAGAGAGGCATCAATAAGGTGACCCCATTGCTAACCCCATAGTCATATTGTAATAAAGACACAGCCAGAATAGTCATTTATTTGAAATAAAATCTAACCACCCTCTTCTACTTATTTATTATTGTAAAGTAAAAAATAATTACACACCATATTTTTCCTCTGTCCATCGATAATCCATTAATGGCCATGTCCCACGACAATCTGGATAGTTTGGAGGGCAGTCACATCAGTGATGAGTTCTCTCTTCATGCCACCACGCTCTCATTGAGCAGAGTGTGAGAAGCACTGCTTGTGACCAGCGGTAACCTTAATGATATGACTGCTCTCCAAACCATCTGGATTAATTTTACAGTAGTTAATGGGTAAAAAAGGGTGGGAGTTTTGATTTCAAATAAAGGAGTTGGTGTGTTTATTTTAAATAAAAGGACTTTATTCTGGATGTGTCTTTATTACAGCATGACTTTTAATAAATAAAAAAGTACATGAAAAAAAACGGCGAGGGGTGCTCTGTAATTTTCATAACCAGCTGAGGAAAAGCCGACAGCTGGGTGCTTATTTTAATATTCTGGGAAAGGGGTAATATCTATAAAGTTTCCCTGGCTATTAATATCAGCTCACAGCTGTTTGATTAACCTTTACTAGTTAATATAGGGAAGACTCCTACCAAAAAATTACATTGGTACCCCCTATATTCAATAACTAGAAAAGTTTAAACAGACAGCTGCAGGCTAATATTAATAACCTAGGAAGGGCCATGAATATTGAGCCCCTCTCAGACTAAAAACATCAGCTCTCAGCTGCCCGATAAAATGGCGCATCCATAAAATGTGCCAATTCTGGCCCTTAGCCTCCACTCTTTCCATTTTCCCCAGTGGGGTGGAAAGTGGCGTAATAGGTTTGGGATTGATATTAGCTGTTTTATGGCCGCTGATATTAAGCCCAGGGGTTAGTAATGGAGAGGCATCTATAAGATACCCCATTACTAACCCCATAGCCAGATTGTAATAAAGACACAGCCAGAATAAAGTCCCAGTGAGAGCAGGTGTAGGATGTTGAAATTAGTACTCTCATCTGACGACGCTTGTGATCGGCTCACACCTGTCATTTGTATGTATGTATGTAACTTGAAAGGTTACATCCGATCAAAGATGATATTTCTCATGCTGTCACACAGACAGCATGGGAAACATCGGATGTTCTGTGAATGGGGTCTGGGTTCGGATTCAAGTCTGAGTACCGTTCTTATACCCGAACTGAGCTTTTTTAAAATGTTCAGCAGAACCCACCAGACCTGAACATCCATGGGTTCATCCATCATTGCACCTAACAGTGAAAAACAACCCTCCAATCTGGAACTGAAAAGTGACTTTGCTTTTCATATGTATAGTCACCCTAACTTATGAACTTCATTTGACTTTCTCCTGTTTAAATTGGTATTTCATTCCTCCTGCTTCCTATATAGACACCGCAGTGGCGTGGGAAGTGTCAGTAGATCACACTTCCCATGTTTTCCCTTTACTATAGGATAGGAAAGCCAGAGCAGATGTGATTTATACATACCCCTGCTCTCCCATACTTCTGTGAAGGCCTTCTTTCTAGCAGTAGAAAAGGAACCACCGATCTGAACATGGGAAACAGTTTGATGCAAAATACAGTTACAAAGTAGGGTGACTACACATGACATATTTTTTGTTCCAGGATGGAGCAGAATTTTTCTGGTTCAGCTACATCAAGATATTTTTTTGCATCAACGTATAGTTAGTTACCATATTTTTTTGCTAAAAGTGGCAACATTTGTATTCACAGGAAATGGCTTATTAATTGGTGCGTTCAAGGTTACCGTATTTTTTTGGACTATAAGATGCACTGAACCATAACACGCACCCCAAATTTGCAGAAAGAAAATAGGGAAAAAATTAATGTGTCATATGGGGGTCAGTCTTACAGTCCGAATTCAGCTTACCCGGGAGGATCAGCAGCGCCGGTGGAGCGGGGTCACAAGGTGGTGTTTTGTGGTCCGTTGATATGACTCCCATCCCAGGCTGGTGCGGCAGGTGAGGTGGCCTAAGGGAAATCTCATCCCAGGATGGGGCAGCTAGTTCAGCGGTAGTGCTCGGGGTTCCTCCGGCATCTAGTGAATGCCGGAGGCCCCACATATCCACTGCTGTGATGCGGTGGCCTTCGGGAAAATGGCCGCCAGGTGCAGTGCATGTTCACATTGAGATCTTGGGACGAGTTCTTGTTGACGAGATCTCAATCTGAGCATGTGCTGCCCCCGGCAGCCATTTTCCCGGAGGCCACCGCATCGCAACAATGGATATGCGAGGCCTCAACAAAATGCCGGCAAAGCTCCCCCACACCACAGAGCACCACTGCCAAACCTACCGCACCTGCTGAACCAGCCTGGGATGGGAATATGATCTTCGCCTGGCAGCGTCGGAACGGGACCGCCGCCGAATCGCCTGACTCCTGCTGCCAGCACAGTATTTGTAAGTATATTCCAACTATAAGACGCACCCCTATTTTCCCAAAAAATTTTTTGGGAAAAAAGTGCGTCTTATAGTCCAAAAAATACAGTAAATATTTAGTTTTTTATTTTGCTGATCATTAAGAAAAAGAGACAACTTTGTCTAAATATTATTCACAGAGGAGTTGTAATAGCTGCAGAGCATTATTATGTAACAAAATCAATGTCAATGGCCCCTAGCCCATCTCACCTCTACAGCCTCTTGTCTATAGATAAAAACCAAGGGAAAACCTATTTTTTTCCAGTCTACTAAGTTCAAAAAAATCCTTAGACATGGAAAAAGTTGTATAGTTAAACTTCTATGTTTAACAGGGACATCTGCATGATCCTCAGCAATGTATAATACATTGGGAAACATTAGTGCAATAACAAATATAATTGTGAAGGGCTGACCAAAGATATTGAATACAAAAAGTGTCAGGTTAGTTAAATTATGATATTCCTGGGAAATAAATTTCTATGACTGAAAATTCCATTTTTCTGAGCAGGCCAGCAGTTGTAGATCATGCTTTGCCTCTACTATAAATGTGATGTTATTGTAAAGGCTATTTCCTTAACATTTTTGCTCTAGAATACTGTCATTTATGTCAAATACAGAAAAAGTAAATTATAAAGATCTAGAGCCTCTTCTGGGTGCACTGTCAAAGCAATAACAAATTATGTGTGCACCGTGGAATTCGGCACAAAGAACTAATAACTACACATTTCTGGACAAATTCCAAGAAAAAAACACCCCCCAAATGTTTTCCTCACATCACAGTGTTTTTCTTTCCAGGCACACAACTCCCGCCTAACACATGTGTAGTTAGCCCCAGCAGGAGAAATAAATCCATCCGTTCTTATTCATCAAGCTGAATGGAAGATTTCTATACAATTCCAATGAACTGGACAGCACTGGTCTCCAACACACAATGTGTAAGAGACCCCAAGTGACAGTCTGCATGTTTTTTACCATGAGGAGGATGAAGTTAGGATTCCTATGCCCGAGGGATGCCCATAAATGGTGGACAACCTAACGTTGAGTATTATCTATAACTGTATACATTAGGCTGTGGTTAAAACAAACTATTTATAAGTGAGAAATTTAGACTCATTACTAAATTATCTCAGTAATGGCTTGTGCAGATGACTGAATTTTCGGTGTAAGTGCGATCCGACAAAACAATCGGTTGCACTCGGACTAATGTTTTTCTATGGGCCATGCACATGTCCAAGGAAAAAATCACAACATGCTCGATTTGCATCCGATAAACGGATCGCACTCAGCCATCCAAGTCAATGAGTTGGTGGAAATAATCAGACTGGCAACTGAGCTCAGTCTGATTTTGATGGACTGACAGAATGAAGATGGAGAATTTTTTTTTTCATCTTCCCATACAAGAAAATTGGATCACGCTATGATCACACTCTGATCAGAGTCTGATTAGAATGTAATTAGCATAGTGGACTCGAATCTCTTGGATGAAAAAAAATACAGTGGTGTCACCCTAGCCAAAGAAAGGACAAAAGAATGGGTGCTACCAGCTTCCAGGACTTGAACCAAAAATTCTCCTTACCACACCGTATGACTGTTGTGGAATACATGACTAAATTGGGCTTTGGGTATGTTAAGCTTTGGTGGTTCCTCCACAGCAATATTTTTCCTGGTAAAATGAAGGACAAAATGACAGAGATCTTTTGTACCCTATTATAGTCAATAGGGTCTTTGAGTATCGCTCGTGTCTGTCATGTGTAGAATACAATTTTATTAGTCTGCTTCTTTGACAAAAAAAGAAAAACAATTTTTAATGCATTTATGAACCTAGCTAAATCTGTTGTTATTAGACATCCTGTAGTCAATTCATGGAGCTGTTTTTGAAAAAAAAATAGACCTTTTCTGTTAATCACATACAACCCGTATAAATTTCCTATCTTCTTACATTATCCCATGCTATACTGACAGTTTATTCTTGCAGAATAAAGTTTTTCTTTCCATTCATATGTCCCAAGACCTTTGATGTTAGTCTTTCTCTATAAATAAGGATAACTTGAAGGCTATCTTAAAAAATCGGAATGAAAACTACAGATATATGCATAAAGTCATGTGCATCGTTTCCAAGCGAAACATAAATCATTAGAACAACGAGAGTGTCAAAGAGTGACACACATTTAACTTTTATTTGCAAATCAGAACATTTAATCAATTGCCACACTCCAAACCCAATTTACTCGGCCAGCGCCTGTTAACAAGAGGAGATTTTATAATGATGAATAGCAGTGAAAGTTTGCTCAGGGTACGTAGGAGCCATGCATCTTTATTTAGCCTCTCTGAACCTAAGTCAGTGTAATAGGTTGTGCTGCTAATTACATATGCCTGATGTGCTGCATAATAAGAAGCGCTGCTGCATTGCACACCAGCAAATGACATGTAAATTACTGCAGCCTTGTCTAAGACTACAGAGCACTTTGTAGAATTGCCCACTGTACCCCCATTTACAATCATGACACATTGGCACAACTGTCTACTACATTATGGAGAGTCTTGTGATCTAAGATGACCTAAAATGTGTTGGCTGTGCTAAAAAATTTCCCTAGTAACATAAATACGGGAAATTAGATAAGACACTGGTAAACTAAAAACATGGCAAAAAATGCAATCTAACAATACACCTTGTTTTGTGGTAATGCATAGACATGTTCTAATTAGTGTGCCATAATTAAGTGGCTTTTAAATTATTGGTAGGTAAATGTAAGGTATGGTAATTGTAGTTTCATAACATTCAGAACATTAAAGGACTTTTAATCACTTAATATAAATTCTGCCCGTATTCCAAGGCAAAATAATGAATAAATAGACACTATTTATCTCTCCTGTCTCCTAAGTGGTCTCATCCGTCTTAGCCATAATGCGCTGTACTACTGTCATCATGTCTCCCGACACTGAGCGGAGGTGATTCCAGCACTATTGCATGTACAGCTTTAGCTATTTGTAAATGCTTTGAAGCTAAATAGCCCCTTTGAAGGGGTTGTTCACTACTCAGACAGCCACTTCTTGATTGCTATATTCCCTGGCATAGAATAAAAAAGTCTATATTCATCTCTGGTGCTAGCACTGTTTCTGTGATGCAGTTGTCTGGTATCCCGGGGCTTATGTGACATTGTTATGCTAGGTGATCCCTGCGACCTCTTCATTCTCACTACCTTCAGACATAATTGACCTTTGAAGGAAGCAAGAGACCTGCAGTAGCTCTCACTTCTTCCAGTTGTCAGTTCTGTCCAAAGGAGGTGAGAGTAAAGTGGACCCTGAATGACTGCAGGGTTTACCTCGTCTAACAATTTCACAAGAGCCCCAGGAGGTCAGGCACTGACATTGCAGGAACAGTGCTGGCACCAAAGGTCATTATATGCTTTTTTGTAATGCAGGGGAATGTTGTAAATGAGAAGGGATTTGTCCAATTAGTGGACAACCCTTTCACAGCAACCTTTTACTAAGATGTTACTTTTATAAAACATGAGAGACGTAATTGTGACGTACATCATCATAATTTCAGATCACTTTGGTATTGTTCATTTTTTGCTGTAAAGACAACATTAGTTACTAATGCCATGTATGCTGCAGTTTCAATTGGTTTAATAAATATATTATTGCTGAAGCTAATCTTTAAAAAAAAAGCCTCATGTCTTTCACATGTCAAATCTTAAATATTCCACATAGCCCCGAGGAGAAATCTAGCAATCTGCATCTATCTTTAGATTGACAATTCAATAGCTTAAAAGGAATAGCATCTCATTGTACCTCATGAGATTTCATTTATTAGATGATGTGTGGCTCATGTGGCTTTTCTGATGGATCCCAATGTGCATATTTCAAGTGCATGAGAGTATTGATCCTATTTTCTGATTGCGAGAGCTGCTCAGATGAGCCGCGGCACATGCCTGGGATTACATCCAAATGCCTGAATATTTTATGTACCTGATACACATGGCTAAATTCTTATTCAGACAAGACCTTGGGGTAGGCAACCATAATGTATGAGTGTCATTGCTGCACTGTGTTACTTACAGGAGTTTCTCATTAAATACATTTAAAGGGAAGCTGTGAGCTGTTTTAGCTGCTATAAGATGCGGCCGCTGCCTTTCAGGGCTGATATACAGAATTATATAATGCTGTAGATAAGCCCCGGATCCGACCTGCAATATAAGAAAAATACATTTTATTATACTCATCCAGGGGGCAGTCCGGTGTGGTCCAGGTCTGATGGGTGTTGCAGGTCTAGGTCCGGCACCTCCCATCTTGTGATGCCATCCTCCTGCTTGCTTCATGGCTCACTGGTAACGCACTCCTGCGCAGGCGTACTTCTCTGCCCTGTTGAGGGCAGAGGAAAGTACTGCAGTGCGCAGGTGCTAGGAAAGGTCAGAGAGACCCAGCGCCTGCGCACTGCAGTACTTTCCTCTGCCCTCAACAGGGCAGAGCAGTATGCCTGCGCAGGAGCGCGATGCCGGGGAGCCATGAAGTAAGCAGGAGGGCGGCGGTGCAAGAAGATGGGAGGCACCGACCCGGACCTGCGACACCCATCTGACCGGACCGCATCAGACCGCCCCCTGGTGAGTATAATAAATCTTATTTTTCTTATCTTGCTGGTCGGATAAGTGGCTTATCTACAGCATTGTAGAATGCTGTAGATAAGCCCTGAAAGGCAATGATCGCATTTTAGCTGACAGGTTCGCTTTTAAACTTATCCAAAAATAAATGTAGGAGAGACCCCAACAGTTTATGAGAAGGGGTTCTAGTACCCTGTGTGAACAAAGCAGTGAGTGCTGCTGCATTCAGAGTCTAGGGATTTGTCGAAAGAAGCTTGCTTGACTATCCTTGGCAGTCCCATAAACAGTGAATGAAGCATAGGCTGTATGTGACTGCCAAGGATAGCCAGTCCGCTCCATTCACAAATTGCTTGTATGTGACTGCCCAAGCACCCATCTCATACATTAGCTATCCTGTGGATAGTAAAGAAATGTCAGTAGAAGAAAACCCTTTGAAGGCCTTGTGAGGCTTTAAACCCCTTCTGAAATGTCATTGACAAACTATGCCAGGGCAGTGGGGAATGTTTGTTAGGCATAATGCTTTAAATGGGGTCTGTCTGCACGCAATGAATGTTCAAACCTAGCAAATGTTCACGCGTGGCATGGCTAAACAGTTCAGTGCACCAACCACTTCCCTGTTTCCATCTATCTCCAGCCCCTTCTTTCTTGATTGACTGTTCTGGCTTTACAGGCACCAGAGAAAGACAATGATAAATGGAAAACAAGGAAGTGGAAAGGTGAACTGAGCTGTTTGGCCATGTCATGGGTGCACTGAGAAACTGTGCTTTGTTTGAACAGTCATTTTGTGCTGACAGACCCAAATGAAAAATGAAGAACAGATTCTAAATGTGTCCTCTACCCTTGTATTAGACGACGTATTTCTGACAAATATCTCACAGTGACATAATTGACCCATCAGAATTCACTAGATACATCTAACACAATTATACGGCGCGCCAGTTACTTGATATGCCAATTACAATGCCAGTATATTATTTTATTCATAAGATATTAAATTTTGGTATGCCACATTAATTATTGGTGACATAAATCATTTCAAATACGTCCAAACAAAATAAAAATTAAAACACAATTTTTTTTATTACATTGTGAAACTAGTGAACCATGTTGTATTTCTCTGCTTATAGAACTAAATGCAGACACATTACTTGTGGTTCACGTTCATTCATCCAGCAATTAATCTGCGATTGTTTGTCCCTAGTAATTATTTACAGGCTGACACTCATGGCAAGCCCATTAATAAAGGTTTTTTAGCTTTTTAATTTAGGTAAAAATTAATTAGAGCTTTTATTTTTTTGGAAAGGCCCTATTGATATCCTGCCGTCATTATGTTAGGAGGTATACAGTTTATCATCCGGTAAAACCTTGACCTTGAAATGTCCCTGCTCTGGTGGTGAGAAGCCACCTGATTGGGATTTTATGTCCCAAACAAGAAAAAGAATATTTGAGTGATTTGATTTCTCATGTACCCAACAAGTGTTGCATTAGCGGTTTTTTTAATGTCAACAGCTGTTTGTTCTTTTATTGCACCTCAAAATATTTTCTAAGCATTAAACCTTTGGATCCCTTATGGTGACTCTAGGCATACTTTATATTTTGGGGTTTGCATACAGATTATTAATTGCCAGTCATCTCCTAACAGAGAAGTATCCTTAATAAGCTGGACAGATGTGATACTGGAGTGGTAAACAGTGGACTTTATCTCCATATCACAGACTGTTTCTATAACATTCTGCATAAGGCCTCTTTCACATTTCCGGCGGGCGCATGGCGGCGCCCCCGGCATTTTGCCGCAGCGCCGCATCTGAAAATCTGATGCGCCGCATGCGGCTTTTTTCGCATTGACATGCATTAGCGCCGGATGGCGCCGCATGTCAATGCGTTGCATGCGGTTTTGTCCGGATGCGGCGCAAATGTACATTGCGGCGTCCGGAAAAAACGCTGCATGTAACGTTTTTTGTTTTTGCCGGATGGTTTCTTATCTCTCCAAGCATCAGAAACCATCCGGCAAAAAAACGCATTTTGGCCGCCGGAAGTGTGAAAGGTTTTCACATGCGGCGCTGCGGCAAAATGCCGTCGGAAATGTGAAAGAGGCCTTAGACCTATAGTTCAGTAGACACAAGAAGATGGAAATAGTAAATCCAGAGATTTTATAGCTCTGCATTGCAAATACTTGTAACTTGACACGGACAGTCTGCTCTAGGCCTCTACTGTAACGTTGTGTGTCTCCAGTTATATACACGCTCTACCCATGATTTACTGCAATGCTTCCACTGAAGGATATGGTGTCTCATGAAAGCACAGAGTGCCCTTGGATCCATAACATACACCCATAATGACTTCAATATGCTGGAACTGTAAGGCTATGTTCATACATTGCATTTTTGCAGCTTTTTTCCGCAGCCAAAACCTGCTCTCAAGGCAGTAAAAACGCTGAGTTCAAATCACCCAATTTTCAGTGTTTTCATGGTGTTTTTCAACACTTTTTTGACCATATTACTTGTGTGACTTCTCTACAGCACATGTTTAATAAACTTAGCTTTATTCTCCAAAAATACTTAAAGTGGTGTAAAAATGCAGCTAAGCAGTTTTACAACTTTTTCTATCTTCTCATTACTTTCTATGAGTTAAAGGGACCTTGTCACCATTAGAGAAATCTAATCTGCAAGCAGCACGTTATAGAGCAGTGGGAACTGAGCAGATTGATATATAGTTTTGATTCAGACTGACCTTATTTGTCATCATTTAATCTTCTGCTTTTCTGGGTTTTTCGCTCCAGTAGGCAGTCATATCAGTGATGGACATCTACCCCTGTATTCACACTTATACAAAGAAAGCTGTCAGTGACTGATGGAACTGCCCACTGGGCCCAAAATCCCGGAAAAGCAGAAGATTAAATGGATAAAACCCAGCTTACATCAAATCCTTTCCCGCGAAACTATATATCTCAGCTCCCCCTGCTTTATAACATGGTTCCTTCAGAATGGACTGCATTTTCTAGGTGACAGGTTTACTTTAAAACATGCTGCAAAAACGTTGAAAGAATTTGCCATTCCACAGATTTCAAAAACGTTGCAGTTTTCCAATTCAGTTATGAAAAAAACCAAGTGCGTGAATGAGATTTTTGAAATCTAAAAGTTTTTGCTGGAACTATAAAAAGTAGTTTTTAAAAACACAGCAAAAAACTCAGCATAAAAGCAACATGTGTACATAGCCTAAAGGTATGTGCATGTGTTAAGCATTTGAAGCAGAAATTTCAGCACAAATTCTGTCTCTTGGTAAGAAAAATGCTGCTTAAAATATGTGCGTTTTTGACACTTTTTATCCATATTTCCGGTTTTGTGCATATTTTTTTTATTGTGCTTTTCCCTATTCATTTGAAAGAGTGAAAAAACGCTGAAGGAATTGCCATGACTTCAGGAATCCCATTTACTTTGCTAACCATTCTATTTTTCTGACAAAACTGAGCAGAAAAAATGCGACAAAACCGCATAAAATACTTAAAGTGTGCACATACCCTTGTACTTTAAGATCCTGATTCATCATAAGTTACTTGCCAAAAATATGATATAAAATTGTATCAAATGTCACAAATTTTGTGACTATTGGCTTTTTTATGCCACCTTTAGCCAGCTTTGGAATATCACAGATGGCCATCTAACTGTGTAGCTGAAATCCACAATTGAAAATATAGATTACTGACTATAGTGGATTAAATGATAAAAATTTTACATTTATTACTAATATTAAAAATATCATAACTATTCCACCGTTTTTAGTACTGGGCCATTTAGCAATAACTGACATATGACAGTCCTCCAGAATATCCAGAGAAATAATATTACTAGGTGCTAACAAATTCTTTCACAACTTCGGAATGGTGCAAAAAAATTGTGACTTTTAAATATGAAAATTGCCTTTTAAGAAAGGAAGAGGACTAAATCTCTAGTGCAAACTCCTGGAAGTAACAATCCTAAAAGTCAATATTGACTCTGTAACGAACTTTGCCATATGACTTAGGATAAAAGCCAAACCAGAATCCAAACTCTTATTAATGCGTTGATATTGATTTTTAAGATTGCAGCTTCCATTAGGTGGCACTGGAATTCTAAGTCCTCTTTTTTTCTGAAGAGGCAATGTGCATATTTAAATTCACAGAAGAAAATTGTGTGGCTTGTAAGCCTCCTCACACTGTCATGCCATGCCTATACAGTAACTCTTCACAAGGAGAATTGTGGCTTTTCAAAGCGTTTCCTGTCGTAATTGCTTTAATGAATTAAGGCTTAAATATCTGGAGAAATCAAAGTGAACTACATATTTCTCTAAGCTTTGAAAATAATAAACTGGGTATATCACCTAAACCTATTAGTTCTTTATGAAAGACTGAAATAGGTCACTTCAAAATTATAGTTATGAATGTAAACAACTAGGTCTCATAAGTATTAATTCCCCACAAGGTTCAGTTCACACAAGTGTATTTCTTGGTCTTTATATGGACCGAAATGCCCAAAATGATCTTGGGTCCCCTGATCCAAATGAAAGCTTCATAGATATATATGAGATTGTAAGTTCGGATCAAGAGACCAATGGTCAATACGGGCATGGCGGTCCATGTAAAGACCAAGAAATAAACTTGTGTGAACCCAGCCTAACTGAATGACCTGGTGCATACAGCCCTTAATAAAACTAAAGTATTGATGATACAATAAACGTGGAAGATCTTTCGTTTGCCTTCATCTAACAATTTCTACAAGAATGAGTAGATTTAGCCAAATCCAAGCGAGTTGACTTTGATAATATATCGCTATAATGTCAATACAGAGACCTAAGCTATTCCATTATTCTATATATTATTTTAGATTCCTGACCCCTACTCTCCTTAGCATTTTCCATTTGTTTATTGCTGGTTTTTTTCTGTAGCTGTAATACATACCTCCTTTTCTACATATTTTCTTGCCGGGTTTCCGGACACATTCCTTGGATATTCTTTTTACTGAAAAATGAATAAAAAACTAAAAAATAACATGGAGCTCCATGACAGAGAGTAGGAGCATGCAACACCGTTTACCTAGCTCTGCCTTTGGCTATGCTTCCAACGCTGTGGCGCCTGCACATGCAAATGGAGGAGAATGTATCATCAATGGGCAGGTAGGAGAGAGGAAAGACCTTCCATTGTAATACCCGTGCCTTAGGAGAACATGAGTGTAGACATGAGTACAAAAACAGGATCACACACAAAAGAGCATCATGCACATCAAAAGCCAGCATGCTAACAACTAACCGGGCATGCAACCTATATACAGGATTAATATGGTTAGAACCAAAGAAAGCAAAAATATTCAAAGAAAATAAATCTCATTGGTTTGTGTTTCCGCATGTAACTCACCATCCTCAGTTGGAACATATATATTTAAATACAGGCAGTCCTCATTCTGGTCTTGCACATAGGAAGAAACTATATCCAGGTTGTTGGTGAACCAGACAGGAAGCATAACTTCAGGAAGCCTGCCTCCCACGATGTTTTGAGGACAAACCGGTGCAAATTGGGTGGCATTTTTTATATCTCCCCAAGTTGTTGGAGGCTCCGGTGGCTGGAAACGTCGTTCCCCTACTGGAGAAGCAGCATAAGGAACACCAAGGAACTGAATAACAGGCCCTAGTATTTCATTATTTAGTTCCTTCTTAATGCCTCGTACTTTGCCATAAGTTGTTGTAACCATGGGGTCCACATCATCCAGTTTTTGAGAATGTACAGTTGTAATGTGAAGTAAAAATCCAAATACACATAAAGGAAACATGACATCCAATCCCATGGGTAGCAGACGCAACCTTGCTACTCTCCATAAACAGTTCAGTCGTTTGGACCTTGGAAATGCCATAGTCCCACATTAGTTGCAGAGGAAAGCAATGTTATTTGTATCCACTGGTGTAAAACAGGACAATCGAAGAAAATGTATCAGGTTTGTTAAATGTGATCCTGCCAGGAAAATCTCTGAAGGGTTTTCACGCAGTAAGAATCTTCCATTGATTTCGCACTCACTGAAGCAGCATCTTCACTAAGCGCTATTTATCAGGCTACATTCTATTGACAATACTGTTTTCCATAGTAGCAATATCAGAGGAACTGCCATTTACTGCACATTGCCTTCTTATAAATCAAATCCAGTTAGCCGCAGGTCTATATCCTGGAGAAAATGAGAATAAGTCATTATTAGGGAAAAATATATAAGCCGGACAGTAATAATTACATGCTGTGTAAGCTACCGTGTACTGGTTAATATTTTCTCTTTTCTAATTATAGCAAAGTAAGACAACTTTAATTAATTTCACGATAGACTGGATGGATATTTTATCCTTTTTAATATAAAAATAATAAGCATTTGCTACTTTTCTACACTAAGTTATAAAATGAAAAACACTTTTTTGGAAATATAAAGGAGAACAGATAGATACCGTAGATACAGAGATTGATAGACAGACAAGATAGTGATAGGTGAAGATAGAGAGGGATGGATAAATAAGATAAATAGTAGTTAGAAGGATGGATGGATAGATACATAGATACTAAATAGTAGATAGAAGGATGGATGGATAGATAAATAGATACTGTAAATAGTAGATAGAAGGATGGATGGATAGGATAAATAGATACTGTAAATAGTAGATAGAAGGATGGATGGATGGATAAATAGATACTGTAAATAGTAGATAGAAGGATGGATGGATAGATAAATAGATACTGTAAATAGTAGATAGAAGGATGGATGGATAGATAAATAGATACTGTAAATAGTAGATAGAAGATGGATGGATGATAAATAGATACTGTAAATAGTAGATAGAAGGATGGATGGATGATAAATAGATACTGTAAATAGTAGATAGAAGGATGGATGGATGATAAATAATAGTAAATAGTAGTTAGAAGGATGGATGGATAAATAAATAGTAAATAGTAGTTAGAAGGATGGATGGATAAAAAATAGATACTGTAAATAGTAGATAGAAGGATGGATGGATAAATAGATACTGTAAATAGTAGATAGAAGGATGGATGGATAAATAGATACTGTAAATAGTAGATAGAAGGATGGATGGATAGATAAATAGATACTGTAAATAGTAGATAGAAGGATGGATGGATGAATAGATACTGTAAATAGTAGATAGAAGGATGGATGTATAGATAAATAGAAACTGTAAATAGTAGAAGAAGGATGGATGGATAGATAAATAGAAACTGTAAATAGTAGATAGAAGGATGGATGGATAGATAAATATATACTGTAAATAGTAGTTAGGAGGATGGATGGATAGATAAATAGATAAATAGTAGATAGAAGGATGGATAGATAAATAGATACTGTAAATAGTAGATAGAAGGATGGATGGATAAATAGATACTGTAAATAGTAGATAGAAGGATGGATGGATAGATAAATAGATACTGTAAATAGTAGATAGAAGGATGGATGGATAGATAAATAGATACTGTAAATAGTAGATAGAAGGATGGATGGATGAATAGATACTGTAAATAGTAGATAGAAGGATGGATGGATAGATAAATAGAAACTGTAAATAGTAGATAGAAGGATGGATGGATAGATAAATAGAAACTGTAAATAGTAGATAGAAGGATGGATGGATAGATAAATATATACTGTAAATAGTAGTTAGGAGGATGGATGGATAGATAAATAGATAAATAGTAGATAGAAGGATGGATAGATAAATAGATACTGTAAATAGTAGATAGAAGGATGGATGGATGGATAGATAGATACATAGATAATTAATAGATAGATAGGTAGATAGATATTTGATAAAACACATTTATTTATTACCACAATATGTTTTTATGTCCACAAAAAAATAACATCACCATAATTTGAAATACAGAAATGATTATGGGTCATTATTTCAAAAAATACGTTTGCATACAGTACATATACAATGTTTTTGTGTTTTTTTTAATACAATTTCAGGTTGTCCTATGATTAACTTTTTGTATGAATAAATCAATGTTCTCATCATTTTTGAAAAGTCAAGGTTCTGGATCTCACAACAATTTTGGGAAACTGTCCTGGTCCCCGGTTTGTGAGGTTGGCGGCCCCTCATGTGACAATAATGCACACTCCCACATGAAATATCAATGAGCTACTAGTAGACCATGTTGAGCTTGGACTGTCTTTTAAAGAGCGAGCACACTTTTGTGTAAAATAAAGTTTTTGACAGGGGAACATAAAGTCTGTTGCTGCCATTTCCCCCCGACATTACAGATTAACACTTTTAAAGACTGCACTTTTGATACCATGTTACTCTACACTACTTATCTTTTTAAGGATGCAGGAAATTTACATTATTTGCATTTTCATTTTTTCCTTTACTTTTTGAATTAGCCACAATATTTCTCATTTTTTGTCTACGCCATAGATGTATGAGGGCATGTTTGTGGAACGAACTGTAGATTTGAATGACACCATTCATTTTACTATTTAAAATAAGGAAAAATTGCAACAAAAAATCTGATTGCGATGAAATGGTGAAAAAATGCAATTGCTTTTAGGGGTTCATTTTTAAAGTGTTAAATTGCCATGAAAATAAGCTAACAAAAAGATTCTATAATGTTTACATTTCTTTCATTTTAGCTGGGGAAAGAAGGGTGAATGTTATTTTTTTTATATTTTTTTTAAATATCAGTCTCCTATATGATCCCTTAGATACAGGCTGAACTTCACAGGAGAACAGGAGGAACCACATGACAGACACAGAAGACTTCATTCAGCAGGTGGTCGTAGCAATCAATGGGTTCCTTGCTATCAAATAATGGATGACCAATGGGTAGCTTAACAAACGCCTGACAGGGATCGTGGCTCAAATGCCCCTGTCAGTGATTGACAGAAGCATTTAAGAAGTTAACACCAGCAATTATCAATAGTTTTTATAGTTGTTAAAAAGAATCTGTAATCATGATTTTGCCATCTAGTTTACGAAAAGCCTAATGTAGGAGCAGAGGCCCTGATTTTATGTGTCACTTTCTGGACTTATTACTCTAGTTTTTAAAAATCACTATTTTATCAGGATGAAATTATCATTAAAGGACCAGAAAATTTTCTGGCATGTAATCAATATTCATGTACTTTGTATCACGTCACCACTGATTGGCCGTTTCCTGCCTAAGCAGCCAATCATTGGGATGGGTAGGGTTATGCAGAGCTCAGCATTTAAAGAACTGGTAAATCTGCAACAGATAAAACAAGGATTTTATCAAAACTGCAGCAAGCAGCCCAATAAGTGACAAAGCACTGGAATCGGAGTCTCTGCCCTTACATTATGCTGATCTCAGATGGGATAGCAAAAACTTGGTGACAGTTTTCCTTTAAAAAAGATGTTGGCTATGTAACATAGCTGGCATCTGCCCTGTGAGTCAGGTCCTGAGCTCCAAAGTCTCTGACACACTCCATGATGTAATAGTACATAATGGAGCATTAAGGGGTTAAATTTAACCTGCTTTATAAAATAAGATCTTTTCTGATGACACATTCTCTTTATGTTAAATTGTGTTTTTTTTTACATAGTTGATCATGTTTTGTCTAAAGGGCAGCATGGTGGCTCAGAGGTTAGCACTGCAGCCTGGTAGCACTGGGGTCCTGGCCGGGTTCAAATCCCACCAAGGACAACATCTGCAAGGAGTTTGTATGTTCTCCCCATGTTTGTGTGGGTTTCCTCCTGGTTCTCTGGTTTCCTCCCACACTCCAAAGACATACTAATAAGGATTATATCAGCGAATAAAATAAATAAAATGTTTTTTTTTATTTGGATCACTATCCGAAAAAAGGAAAGGGCAAAAAATTGCAATTTTAACACTGACTACTAGGTCTACTATGAGACTCCTTGTTTCTGTTCTTATAGGCAGCCATGAAGAACTTATCAGCAATAGACCGACTCATAACATACTTGTTTGTATAGCAGCATTATCTGATCTGTGAAGAAAGGAGGAGGAGGTGAACTCTATCATCACCCATGGTTAATGGAGGCACCTGTGCTACCCAATTTATATAGAGGTGTTACTTTTCTGTATTCCTGTCTGTGATGATAATGAGATAGATGAAAAATCTTGTGTAACAAACAAGGACTATAAATCCAGTAGCCAGCTAGAAAAGTGCAATATTTCTGATGTTTTAAAATATAAATATATTGAACATTGAAAAAAACACATTTAACATAAAACCCTGATTTAAATAATAGGCCATTTTCTGATGACCCATTCCCTTTACACAGATATTCTCTTGACAGTCAACTGTATATAATTCATTTAAGACTCCAATCTAGTTGATAATGAGTTGGCCTGGTCTTTGTAGAGGTCGTTTGTCTTGAGCTTCCTAATGCAATGAGTGGGAGTCAACAACTATCATTATGTTTTCTCAATGCTTTTGTAGAAAAACCCTCCAATTTATTCTTGTCCATATTTTTTCATTTTCAATTACCTTTCTTAGCTAGTTATTTTATAGCTTTTAACCATACGTATTTATAGCATGGGTATATACCAAGTGTGACTTTAAAGTACATCAGAATATTTATTTGAAGACTTTGTGAGCAGAAATCTTTCCACCGCAAACTCTCTATAACATGAGGCCGGAGCATGTAGTATTACTAGAAATAAATCCACTACAATGAAGCAAAATAAGATGCTGAGAGTCAATTATAATAATATATTATTCCCTACAGCATGGAAAATTTCAAGTAGATTCATGTGATATAATATGAACACCGCAAGCAATATCTACAGTTGGTATACCTGCCGTGAATTCATAATTGTAATAAAATGAACAAAAGAATATGGAGAGAAAGCGTTAAGGGTTTCTTCGAATGATTCAAGCTGCAATCACGATTTAAGCATGAATTCCAATTATAGGCAGTAAGATGATAATTACAAAAATGTACGGAATATGAGCTTGTTAAGAATTATCTTTATATATTTGGAGACTGGACATTATTGAACTATTCGAGAGAGAGATAAGGAAAGAAAGAGATAGACTACTCCAGATAATATCGAGAAATAAACTCAAAGTCAAATTTATAGCAAATTATGAATTTTGACTTTTTCAAAGTAAAAAAATAAATACAAATATATATATATATATATATATATATATTATATATATATATATATATATATATATTATATATATATATATATAATATATATATATTCACAAATATCCAGTACAGACCAAAAGTTTGGACACACCTTCTCATTTAAAGATTTTTCTGTATTTTCATGACTATGAAAATTGTACATTCACACTGAAGGCATCAAAACTATGAATTAACACATGTGGAATTATATACTTAACAAAGAAGTATGAAACAACTGAAATTATGTCTTATATTCTAGGTTCTTCAAACACAACTAATGGTCCCAACCCCATTTGTAAGGCCAGAAATCCCACTTATTAAACCTGACAGGGCACACCTGTGAAGTGAAAACCATTTCCGGTGACTACCTCTTGAAGCTCATCAAGAGAATGCCAAGAGTGTGCCATGCAGTCATCAAGGCAAAAGGTGGCTACTTTGAAGAACCTAGAATATAAGACATAATTTCAGTTGTTACACACTTCTTTGTTAAGTATATAATTCCTCATGTGTTAATTCATAGTTTTGGTGCCTTCAGTGTGAATTTACAATTTTCATAGTCATGAAAATACAGAAAAATCTTTAAATGAGGTGTGTCCAAACTTTTGGTCTGTACTGTACATACGTATGTGTATTTTTTTCTTTGAAAATGTCAAAATTCATAATTAGCTATGAACATTATTTTGAGTGTATTTCTCTATATTATCTCAACAGGAAGGGCAATGTACTAGAGGAGGTTTTGTGGTTGGCACTCGTGAATATTCTAGTGCTCAGTGGTAGGACTAATCCATGCAGTAAGAATAGAGTGTCACTTCTTAGCGCAATGTATTATAGTCCAGAACTGTATATAGAATGATGGCAATTGATTTTAGGATCAGTCAGTACATGCTGACAGTCACTAATCTAAGCACTTAGCTGAATTCCTAAAACACAATGTTCAGCTATACTGCGTTTTGCCATACATATATATACAGGTCCTTCTCAAAAAATTAGCATATAGTGCTAAATTTCATTATTTTCCATAATGTAATGATTAAAATTAAACTTTCATATATTTTAGATTCATTACACACCAACTGAAATTTTTCAGGTCTTTTATTGTTTTAATGCTGATGATTTTGGCATACAGCTCATGAAAACCCAAAAATCCTGTCTCAAAAAATTAGCATATCAAGAAAAGGTTCTCTAAACGAGCTATTACCCTAATCTTCTGAATCAACTAATTAACTCTAAACACATGCAAAAGATTCCTGAGGCTTTTAAAAACTCCCTGCCTGGTTCATTACTCAAAACTGCCATCATGGGTAAGACTGCCGACCTGACTGATGTCCAGAAGGCCATCATTGACACCCTCAAGCAAGAGGGTAAGACCCAGAAAGAAATTTCTGAACAATTAGGCTGTTCCCAGAGTGCTGTATCAAGGCACCTCAATGGGAAGTCTGTTGGAAGGAAACAATGTGGCAGAAAATGCTGTACAACGAGAAGAGGTGACCGGACCCTGAGGAAGATTGTGGAGAAGGACAGATTCCAGACCTTTGGGGGACCTGCGGAAGCAGTGGACTGAGTCTGGAGTAGAAACATCCAGAGCCACCGTGCACAGGCGTGTGCAGGAAATGGGCTACAGGTGCCGCATTCCCCAGGTAAAGCCACTTTTGAACCAGAAACAGAGAAGCAGCACTGGGCTACAGAGAAGCAGCACTGGACTGTTGCTAAGTGGTCCCAAGTACTTTTTTCTGATGAAAGCAAATTTTGCATGTCATTCGGAAATCAAGGTGCCAGAGTCTGGAGGAAGACTGGGGAGAAGGAAATGCCAAAATGCCTGAAGTCCAGTGTCAAGTACCAACAGTCAGTGATGGTGTGGGGTGCCATGTCAGCTGCTGGTGTTGGTCAACTGTGTTTCATCAAGGGCAGGGTTAATGCAGCTAGCTATCAGGAGATTTTGGAGCACTTCATGCTTCCATCGGCTGAAATGCTTTATGGAGATGAAGATTTAATTTTTCAGCACGACCTGTGCCAAAACCACTGGTAAATGTTTACTGACATGGTATTACTGTGCTCAATTGGCCTGCCAACTCTCCTGACCTGAACCCCATAGAGAATCTGTGGGATATTGTGAAGAGAAAGTTGAGAGACGCAAGACCCAACACTGTGGATGAGCTTAAGGCCGCTATCGAAGCATCCTGGGCCTCCATAACACCTCAGCAGTGCCACAGGCTGATTGCCTCCATGCCACGCCGCATTGAAGCAGTCATTTCTGCAAAAGGATTCCCGACCAAGTATTGAGTGCATAACTGAACTTTATTATTTGATGGTTTTTTTTTATTTTGTTTTAAACACTTTTATTTTATTGGACGGATGAAATATGCTAATTTTTTGAGACAGGATTTTTGGGTTTTCATGAGCTGTATGCCAAAATCATCAGTATTAAAACAATAAAAGACCTGAAAAATTTCAGTTGGTGTGTAATGAATCTAAAATATATGAAAGTTTAATTTTAATCATTACATTATGGAAAATAATGAAATTTAGCACTATATGTAATTTTTTGAGAAGGACCTGTATATATATATATATATATATATATATGAATATATTATATAAAAAATATATATATAGTGTTTTTATTTTTTCTGACATATGCTCAGTTTTGATTGATTTCCTGACAAATGCTCTGAAATATAAAGTTTCCTCTCACTGCCCCGGTTATAAAGCCATGCCTGCAGTTGAAGTTCCAATACATCAGTAAGATGATGGATGAAGATCAAGAATAGGTTTTTCCCACACCTAAAGAGGCAAACCAGATGAAAGTGAGAAAGTTTTCACTTTTCTCACATACTCACATAGGATTTACTAGTTTTCTATATTTACCTGATACATGTAGAAAAAGTTATAATTAGGTATGCATTAAAGAGGATCCAAAAAGAGAAAAAAGGTGGCACTCACCCACCAAATAAAAAGATTCCTTTATTCAGTCTGTTAAAATGATTACAGAGGCAAAGTGGATGACTTCCGCAAACAACTGCCGTTTCGCGCTAACTGAGCTTCAACGGGTCCACTTAGCACGAAGCGGCCGTTGTCCACAGAAATCATCCATTTCTCTCCTGCTGTAACTGTTTTAATGGACTAAATAAAGGACTGTTTTAATTTGGAGGGTGAGTGCCACCTTTTTTGTCTTTTTGGACACTATTTGAATTTTCTGTTTCGGTGTGCACCCGTACTCATTTAGTTGTCTAGTGCCTAGTAACACAGGTAGAAGTTGGAATACACAAAAATTCACAGAGGTAGGTGCCAGCAATCCACTTTTTGTCATTAGAATTCATGCTTTAAAGAGGACCCTTCACAAATCTTTACCTTACAAACTGTACATTCTTGAACAAGAAGTAGGAATGTAGGTAAAATTGTTTTTTTCCTTTTTATTTTTTCTACTTCATTGTGGAGACACAGGTCACAGAAATTACTGGGGCTTAATGTGTTACATTTTCAATCCTTTTACTGTGCATTTCATTTCTTTTAGCTATGTGGTCGTGTGAGAAATGAAACGCCCAGTTGAATGAAAAAAATGCAACACGTTAGGAGCCAGTAATTTCAGCATCATGTATCTATACAACTGAGTGGAGAAAAAAAATATTGACTAAAATTTTTTTTTTTATTTTCTGTACATTCTGGCTACTGTGCGCATGAATGTACAGATTATAAATTCAAAAGGTCAAAAATTGTAAAAGGTTTTCTTTAAGATTAAGATTTTTTTTACCTTGAATTAAAGGGGTTATCTCCTACTCGGACAAATTCTTCTCAATCCCTATCACTGGCTCTCCCAGGAATCCTTGCAGCCAATAAACACTGGCACCACTCTCCCTACCTTCGGATGAATCCCATATATCCAAAGCAAATAAGAGAGTGGCAGCTCTCACTTATACACTTATTCCAGATGAATGCGATTTCTCTAAAGGCAGGGAGAGTGAATCCAGAGCTGATGGACAGCAGGGATCACGTCACATAATAATGTCATGCAATCCCTGCTGTCATACAGTGTCAACAACGCTGGAACAATGCCGGGAGCTAAAAGTATAAGTGCTATTATTTTACAAGGGAGAAACATAGGGATTGAGAAGGGGTATTCTGAGTAGAGGACAACCCCTTTAACCCCTCTCTGACATTAGACGTACTATCCCGTCCATAAAACCCGTGCCATTCTGACCATGGACGGGATAGTACGTCATAGGCGATTAGCTGCGCTCCCGGTGGGATCGCAGCTAATCGCCGCCGGGTGTCAGCTGATTATCACAGCTGACACCCGTGACTGTGTGTCAGGAGCGGTCACGGACCGCTCCCGGCACATTAACCCCTTGCACACCGCGATCAAACATGATCGCGGTGTACTGGGGCACAGGGGAGGATCGCGCAGGGTGGGGGCTCCCTGCGCGTCCCCCTGAGACCCTCAGAGCAGCGCGATGTGATCGCGCTGTTCTGAGGGCTTCCTCCCTCCCAGGACCCGGATCCAAGATGGCGCTGGGGTCCTGGAGGGAGGCGGCTTCCTCAGTGCCTGCCGAGAGCAGGCATGAGGAAGCGTCCTGCACTGCCTGTCACATCGCTGGTGTGACAGAGTGCTGTGCACACTGTCACACCAGCGATCTGATGAAATACAGTGATGTCCCACCCTGGGACAAAGTAAAAAAGTAAAAAAAAGTAAAAATAAACATGTGTAAAAAAAAAATTCAAAATAAATAAAAAAAAAAAAAAATATTCCCCAATAAATTCATTACTTATTGTAAATAAAAAAAATAAAACAATAAAAGTACACATATATGGTATCGCCGCGTCCGTAACGACCCCCCCTATAAAACTGTCCCACTAGTTAACCCCTTTTGTGAACCCCTTAAAAAAATAAAAATAAAAACGAAGCAAAAAATCAGTGCTTTATCATCATACCGCTGAACAAAAAGTGGAATAACACGCGATCAAAAAGACCGATATAAATAATCATGGTACCGCTGAAAACGTCATCTTGTCCTGCAAAAAACGAGCCGTCACACAGCATCATCAGCAAAAAATAAAAAAGTTATCGCTCTCAGAATAAAGCGATGCAAAAATAATTATTTTTTATATAAAATTGTTTTTATTCTATAAAAGCGCCAAAACATAAAAAAATGATATAAATGAGGTATCGCCGTAATCGTACTGACCCGAAGAATAAAACTGCTTTATCGATTTTACCACACGCGGAACAATAAAGACGCCTCACCCAAAAGAAATTCATGAATTGCTGATTTTTGTTCATTCTCACCTCCCAAAAATCGAAATAAAAAGCGATCAAAAAATGTCATGTGCTCAAAAATGGTACCAATAAAAGCGTCACCTCGTCCCGCAGAAATTAAGACCTCACATGACTCTGTGGGCCAAAATATGCAAAAATTATAGCTCTCAAAATGTGGCGATGCAAAAAACTACTTTTTGCAATAAAAAGTGTATTTTAGCGTGACAGCTGCCAATCATAAAAACCCGCTATAAATAGTAAATCAAACCCCCCTTTATCACCCCCTTAGTTAGGGAAAAATAATAAAATAAAAAAAATGTATTTATTTCCATTTTCCCATTAGGGTTAGGGTTAGGGTTTCGGCTAAAGTTAGGGTTAGGGTTGGCGCTAAAGTTAGGATTAGGGTTAGAGTTAGGATTAGGGTTAGGGTTGGGATTAGGGTTGGGACTAGGGTTAGGGGTGTGTTGGGGTTAGGGTTGGAGTTAGAATTGGGGGGTTTCCGCTGTTTAGGCACATCAGGGGCTCTCCAAATGTGACATGGCGTCTGATCTCCATTCCAGCCAATTCTGCGTTGAAAAAGTCAAACGGTGTTCCTTCACTTCTGAGCTCTGCCATGCGTCCAAACAGTAGTTTATCCCCACATATGGGGTATCAGCGTACTCTGGACCCCAAGAGTTATTGTGAAATTTGTCCTATTTCTTCTGTTACCCTTGGAAAATAAAAAACTGGGGGCGAAAATATTATTTTTGTAAAAAAAATAAGATTTTTTTTTTTATACGGCTGTACATTATAAACTTCTGTGAAGCACTTGGGGCTTCATAGCGCTCACCACACATCTAGATAAGTTCCTTGTGGGTCTATTTTCCAAAATGGGGTCACTTGTTGGGGATTTCCACTGTTTAGGCGCATCAGGGGCTCTCCAAATGCGACATGACGCCCCCAGACCATTCCATCAAAGTCTGCAATCCAAAACGTCACTACTTCCCTTTCCGAGCCCTGACATGCGCTCATACAGTAGTTTTCTCCCACATATTGGGTATCAGCGTACTCAGGACAAATTGGACAACAACTTTTGGGGTCCAATTGCTCCTGTTACCCTTGTGAAAATAAAATATTGGGGCGAAAAAATCATTTTTGTAAAAAAAAAAAAGGATTTTTTATTTTTACGGCTGTGCGTTATAAACTTGTGAAGCACTTCGGGGTTCAAAGTGCTCACCACACATCTAGATAAGTTCCTTGTGGGGTCTATTTTCCAAAATGGGGTCACTTGTGGGGATTTCCACTGTTTAGGCGCATCAGGGGCTCTCCAAATGCGACATGACGCCCCCAGACCATTCCATCAAAGTCTGCATTCCAAAACGTCACTACTTCCCTTTTCGAGCCCTGACATGCGCCCATACAGTAGTTTTCTCCCACATATTGGGTATCAGCGTACTCAGGACAAATTGGACAACAACTTTTGGGGTCCAATTTCTCCTGTTACCCTTGTGAAAATAAAATATTGGGGGCGAAAAAATCATTTTTTGTAAAAAAAAAAAGGATTTTTTATTTTTACGGCTGTGCGTTATAAACTTCTGTGAAGCACTTCGGGGTTCAAAGTGCTCACCACACATCTAGATAAGTTCCTTGTGGGGTCTATTTTCCAAAATGGGGTCACTTGTGGGGGGTTTCCACTGTTTAGGCGCATCAGGGTCTCTCCAAATGCGACATGACGCCCCCAGACCATCCATCAAAGTCTGCAATCCAAAGCGTCACTACTTCCCTTCCGAGCCCTGACGTGCACCCATACAGTAGTTTTCTCCTACATATTGGGTATCAGCGTACTCAGGACAAATTGGACAACAACTTTTGGGTTCCAATTTCTTCTGTTACCCTTGTGAAAATAAAATATTGTTGGCGAAAAAATCATTTTTGTAAAAAAAAAAAGGATTTTTTATTTTAAGGCTGTACGTTATAAACTTTAGTGAAACACCTGGGGGTTCAAAGTTCTCACCACACATCTAGATAAGTTCCTTGAGGGGTCTAGTTTCCAAAATGGTGTCATTTGTGGGGGTTTCCACTGTTTAGGCAGATCAGGAGCTCTCCAAACACGACATGGCGTCCAGCCAATTCTGCGTTGAAAAAGTGAGACGGCGCTCCTTCCCTTCCAAACTCTGCCATGCACCCAAACAGTGGTATACCCCCACATATGGGGTATCAGTGTACTCAGGACAAATTGCACAATAACTTTTGGAGTCTTGTTACCCTTGGAAAAATAAAAATTCGGGTGAAAAGATCATTTTTGTGGAAAAAATATGATTTTTAAATTTTACGGCTTTACGTTATAAACTTGTGTGAAGCACTTGAGGGTTCAAATTGCTCACCAAAGATCTAGATAAGTTCCTTAGGGGTCTAGTTTCCCAAATGGGGTCATTTGTGGGGGGTTTCCACTGTTTAGGCACATCAGGGGCTCTCCAAATGCAACATGGCATCCAATCTCAATTCCAGCCAATTTTGGTTGGAAAAAGTCAAATGGTGCTCCTTCCCTTCCGAGCTCTGCCGTGCGCCAAAACAGTGGTTCCCCCCCACATATGGGGCATCAGCGTACTCAGGACAAATTGGACAACAACTTATGTGGTCCAATTTCTCCTGATACCCTTGTGAAAATAAAAAATTAGTGACTAAAAGATAATTTTTGTGGGAAAAAAATAGGATTTTTTATTTTCATGCCCAGGCATTATAAACTTGTGTGAAGCACTTGGGGGTTCAAAGTGTTCACCAAAGATCTAGATAAGTTCCTTAGGGGGTCTAGTTTCCAAAATGGGGTCACTTGTGGGGATTTCCACTGTTTAGGCTCATCTGGGGCACTGCAAACGGAACATGACCCCCATCAACGTCTGCATTCCAAAACGTTACTACTTCCTTTCCAAGCCCTGCCGTGCGCCCAGTTTTCCACCCCCACATATGGGGTATCAGCGTACTCAGGACAAATTGGACAACAACTTTTGGGGTCCAATTTCCTTGGGAAAATTCAAAAATTTAGGACTAAAAAATCATTTTTGTGGAATTTTTTTTTTTTTTTTTTCACACCCAGGCATTATAAACTTTTCTGAAACACTTGGGGGTTCAAAGTGCTCACAGCAGATCTAGATAAGTACCTTATGGGGTCTATTTCCAAAATGGTGTCACTTGTGGGGGTTTCCACTGTTTAGGCGCATCAGAGGTTCTCCAAGCGCGACATGGCGTCCAATCTCAACTCCAGCCAATTTTAGTTTGAAAAAGTCAAACGGCGCTCCTTCCCTTACGAGCTCTGCCGTGTGCCCAAACAGTGGTTTTCCCCCACATATGGGGCATTGGCGTACTCAGGAGAAATTGCATAACAACCTTATCTGTCCATTTTCTCCTTTTACCCTTGTGAAAATAAAAAAAAAGTTTGTAAAAGATCATTTTTGTGGCTAAAAAGTTAAATATTCATTTTTTCCTTCCACGTTGCTTTAGTTCCTGTGAAGCACCTGAAGGGTTAATAAACTTCTTGAATGTGGTTTTGAGTACCTTGAGGGGTGCAGTTTTTAGAATGGTGTCACTTTTTGGTATTTTCTGTCATGTAGACCCCTCAAAGTGACTTCAAATGTGAGGTGGTCCCTAAAAAAAATGGCTTTGTAAATTTTGTTGTAAAAATGAGAAATCGCTGGTCAACTTTTAACCCTTATAACTTCCAAACAAAAAAAATTTTGATTCCAAAATTGTGCTAATGTAAAGTAGACATGTGGGAAATGTTATTTCTTAACTATTTTGTGTTACATATTTCTCTGTTTTAAGGAAATAAAAATTCAAAGTTTGAAAATTGCTAAATTTTCTAAATTTTCGCCATATTTGCGTTTTTTTCAAAATAAACGCAAGTTATATGGAAGAAATTTTACCACTAACGTGAAGTACAATATGTCACGAGAAAACAATCTCAGAATCGCAAAGATCCGTTGAAGCGTTCCGGAGTTATAACCTCATAAAGAGACAGTGGTCAGAATTGTAAAAATTGTCCCGGTCATTAACGTGCAAACCACCCTTGGGGGTGAAGGGGTTAAGAAGTGTATGCTAATAACAAAAGACAAATTAGACTCCCCAAGCTTAATCAACACCACCAATCTTTCAATTATGTACTATGCTTATTCACTCTTTGGCCCGGAATTACTGTCAATTTATTGAACCATATTCTGCAACAACAGCTGATGAAAATTTACCAACTTAATGTCTGGCTTGGTTAGCACTGTCCAATTAAAAAGTCTTTCTTTGGTAATCCTGAAAACAAGAGCTCTAATGCTTGAATAGATCCCTGTGTGTTATGCATTAGCCAAGTCCTCAAAGGTTATACTTAGCAAAATTAAATGATAAATGTTTTATCTATGGTTTTATCTATAGAACTTTATCATTTACCGCCAGAATGTGAAAAGCTGTAAACAAAAAGAAACTTTTTTTAATAAAAAAAACATTATGGGCATATCTGGGCATTAATATAAAGATATTTTATGAAGTATGGTAACAAATACTATTACAATTTTGTGTCCTAAATCTGAATTCACACAATGAATTGCAAATACGACTACAAAATGTAAAATGTTGGATATTTCAGGATGCAAAATTACATGTACTGGTGTTCAACCGGTTAATACAACTGCACAGCAAGTAATGCTTTAGCGAGGGTCGCAGTACCTGACCATTGTGGTTTATACAAAAGTGCTATAATAAAGATCAAAATGAGAAAATAATAGAAGGTGAGTGAGAATTGGTTTGGTTGGCCTTATAGGCACATAAAGCTATCCAGCCAGAAAATTAGAGATAAAGGAAAGAACCGAGGTTGTAAGGTTGTACAGTTCTATAAAAACTTCAATACCACAAAATAAACATATAATGACAAGGGGTGTTGTCTGGTGGCAACAGGTAATTGAAAAAAAATTGTAAAAGGTATAAAATAGTAGTTTGAGGCTTAGACTACAAGAAAAAGCAAAACATTCCAGAATTTCTGTAACCAATTACATGCATTACAAGTAAACTACTGTGTGGTTATGTCAGATATCAGCCAGGGGGGAGTTTGGTCATTATACAAGACCAGTATATGTACAAATTGGCCATATACCCTATATGGGCCAACATGTCCCATCACATCATTGAAAGGAATGTATTTATCCTTAAACCCATTCATATAAAGTCCACTATGTGCATGCAACTGTTCTATCAGCCAGCAGTAATAAAGCATGCCTTCTCATATATCGCTATCTATAGAACATGTGCTACCAATTCTGGCTACACATGTCAAATAACTAAATTGTCATTTAAGTGCAACAATCATTTTAATTTTTATTTTATAAATCAATAGTACACAATAATAAAAGGAAGTTTCTAATATATCTTATCAGAGAAATCTGCTTCTTACTCTCCCAGTATGATATCAATGAAAAGAAAACGATCAAACAGTCCCAAAATTAAGTACAAAATATTTTATTAAACATCAATTTATAAAAAAGGAGCAGGGGAAACAGTGACAAGGGCTCATGCCAATAAGCACTAGTGGGAAGAATAGGACGCACACAGGTGAATAGACCAAATTACATAGATGAAAAATAATCACAAATCCGCAAGTGCAGAGATTGCATAAGTATGTAAATATTGGCAAAACCAGTCATGAAGATGTTAATATGCTGCATTATGAGACAGGTGTGTGGTTCACACGTGATTGGTGGCAGGCTGCTTTTATACCCTCACTTCCTCTTCCCCCTCACCCCTTGAGAAAGGCACACTAGCCGAAACGCGCGTCGGGCGGACGCACCTGGTGTTAGTCTCTTCACCTGAACAGGTATACCGTTACTTTTCATGGCACTAACTGCAAATTTTTGTGAGGTCCTATGTGTTTGGGTGGCAGATATGTCCTGGATACTATGATGCAATTTTATGCTTATAACTATGGTGATAAAACTATCACTTGGGACATCCTGACTGTCATATACAATTCTGTAGCCATATTAACATCTTCATGACTGGTTTTGCCAATATTTACATACTTATGCAATCTCTGCACTTGCGGATTTGTGATTATTTTTCATCTATGTAATTTGGTCTATTCACCTGTGTGCGTCCTATTCTTCCCACTAGTGCTTATTGGCATGAGCCCTTGTCACTGTTTCCCCTGCTCCTTTTTTATAAATTGATGTTTAATAAAATATTTTGTACTTTATTTTGGGACTGTTTGATCGTTTTCTTTTCATTGATATCATTAATTCAGCGATTGTCCGTATATTAATATCCATCCTAATATGCCCTACTATTTTGATATACTTAATTAACAGTAATCTATATATGGGTATGTTGTTCAATAAGGTCATTTATTTATTTATTTATTTTTTTTTTTTTCTTACTCTCCCAGGACTGATCATTATCATGAATTTTCAAAAATCTCAATTCTAGGTTAAAATCTATATCCAGTGAAGACAGATTATTACATCAATGAGAAAGCCAAAGATATTGCAAATTGGGAATTGAGGAGATGAGGATGGGAGAATGAGGGAGTAACTACAAGCTACTACCCCTTTGGTCTACACAGTATTTTATCACTGGCTGCTGTCATTTCCTATCTCAACAATGAAAAAATCTTTCTTCACTGAATACAGATTTTAGCTGAGAATTGACATTTTCGAAAAGAAGTGATCAGTCCAGGAGGAGAACGTAGTGGACTTCCCGAATAAGATGATAGACTCTCATTAGGGTCAATCTAATAACTGATGAGTATCGCACTCCATCATTAAGGTTCACTAGTTGATATAAAAAATATTATTATCTCAATTCTAACATTTCTAGAACCAGAACTGAAATTGCATCAAATCAAATCAAAATGTACTTTCCATATTCTCTCTATAATAAAGTATAATAAATTATATACTAACCTATATAAATATTAGAGTGTGCTTTTGATATATTATGAGGTGCTGTCTAAGCAAGATATTTTCCTCCGTTTCTGCTCCGGGACTCAAAATGAATCTGTCATTTTAATTTAAGGATAACCAAGGCAATCTTCAAGGCTTGACTTATTCATTGATTGAATGATTGACTAATTGATTAGTACATTGACTAAATTGACAAAACTACCCATCAAGCACTGGAGTAACCTTGCCGGCATAGCGACAAAAAAAAAATTAATGCTCTATAAAGAACAGGAAAAGATATGTAGGCTATACGTCAAAACATTTTTTTCTTATACCAGGCAATGCTTCCTACGGCATAAAAACTATAAGATTATTTTATTTTAAATATATCTAATAACTATATTTCAAATATTGTAGCTATAGCATATACTCTTACCAATAAGAAAAAATAAGATGTTTAAATAATTCTGGGATATTTCCAATTACTCCAACCAATGTACTGAATGTTGCAATGCTAACAATGAGTTAGATGCTTTCATGCACTACAAGCAGTCACTTTGTTTCAGCCCGTCAGTGGAATAGCTGTCAGTGAACAGACAGTTACCCATATTGTTACACTGCTGCTCAACTTTTTTGATGCTTTTGCCATCGGCATATTCATTCACTGGTGGAATAATCGCGGAGAGAAATGCACGCTGATGTTGAATGCTGGTGGGGGATATTTCTTATGAAATTTAAAGGATTAGTAAAAGGATTTTGGCTAGGTTCTTGCTAATAGCGTACTCAACTTTATTTTGTGACAGTTGTTCTTTTTACAGCACAGAAAAGGCATATATTATATTTGAGTATTATCAAAACTTATGAATTACTTATAGCATTTTTTTCAGATCTGAAAAGTTACTTCTTAGTTTCTTCTAGTTAAACTTTATTTTGGCAGAGATATAGCAACATATATTAGATTAGCAGCTTTGTTCATTAGTTTGAAATCTAACTTATATCTAGAGATGGGCGAACTCAAACAGTAAAGTTTGGCGTCCGTATCGAACACCTATTGTCTGGGCACGGACACCGAACAAAGACTTCACCAGGAAGTCCGTGTTACTTTTCGAGTTCAGCCTCCTGAACACCTGGTGTTTTTCGCGCTGTCTTGTAATCAGGTTAATAATTAAATAATATGGTGTGGGGACCCTTATATTCTTGATAAACAGCCTAGCAGAAGCTGAAAGCTGAGGGTTGGAACCCCAGCTGTGAGTGTTGCCTGGCTGGTTATCAAAACTACTGGGAAACCCATGCTGTTTTTTTTTATAAATTGTGTATTTACAGTGCAGGCGCCGGCTGATGAATACTTCCATCAGCCACTCCTGCTCTGATTTTACCTCCAATCAGAAGCGGTGTTTGACACGCTATCATGCACATGACTGCGTAGCAAACACTGGATGTTTGAGTCCATCATTCAAGTGAATGGGGTCCTGGTTCAGGTACTGTTCTGGTACCAGAACCCAAAAGTTTTGTAAATATTTGACCGAACCCGAACATCCCCATCTGAAAGCTGCATAATGTAGGAGCAGAGATACTAAGTCACTTATTGGGCTTATTTCTATATTTTTGATAAACTTACTATTTTATCTGTTTTAATTATCCAGTTCTCTGACTGCATAACTCTGTATAACTCCGCCCCCACCACTGATTGGCAGCATCCTGTGTATACAGTTCATAGGTCACAAATCTGTCAATCAGTAGTGTGGGACATGGTTATACAGTGCTCATGAATGCGGAGGACTACCTGGAAGCAGGTTTATTTGTCCTCTAGTGAAAATTTTCTTCTGATACTACAGTGGTATAACAAAATTACAGCAAGCAGCACAGTAAATTACACATTGCTAGCATCAGGGTCACTGCCTTTACATTATACCATTCTGAGATTAGGTAGCTAATACCTGGAAAAAAAATCCCTTCAAGTTCACCTAAACTTAATAAGAAAACCATTCAAGTAGAGCTAATTTTAAATTCAAAGAAATTTTAGGCTTTGCACATAAATAAATGTGATGGACATGGAGATGTAACTACTAGTGATGGACGTACTCTGCGATGTTCGGGATCGGCGGTTCACCTGAGTTTTTTTTTATAAAGCTCGAGTTCGGAGCCGGAGATGACGCAAACTTTTGTCTGAACCCCGAACTTGAACTTTACAGATATGGGCCATTATAATTATACTTACCTGTCCAGCAACATGTCCTCCCGTCCCACTGTCTCCCGGCCGCATCTGCTTCCAGGGCCGCTCATTAACTGCTGTCAGTATTCACGGCACTCGGCAGTCTTCGGCTTTTTCCGGCAGTGTTCGTGCAGTGACGTCACCGCACGAACACTGCCGGAAAAAGCTGAAGACTGCCGAGTGCAGTGAATACTGTCCGCAGTTAATGAGCGGTCCCAGAAGCAGATGCAGCTCAAAGACAGTGGGATGGGAGGACGCATCGCTGGACAGGTAAGTATAATTATAATGGCCGGGAACCCGAACCCGAACTGGACCCAAACTCTAACACGGGTTTCCCATGGATACCCGTGTTCAGGACCTTGTGACCGAACATCATGTGTTCGGTACGGTCCTGAACTTTACAGTTTGGGTTTTCCCATCCCTAGTAACTACCAGACTTTTACTATGATGAGTAAGCCTTTATGGGAAAAGATTTAGCTCAAGACGTCTTAAACATACACGTGTTATGCAGTCTTAGCATCACACATTGGCCAAATATGTTAGTGGAGCCCCATGCAGGCCTAATTTAGCTCTTACAGTTACATGTATCTTAGGCTGTGTTCAGAAATTGTGCTGCACCCGGTAGCTCAGATAAGCCTATCTGCAGGGAAGAAACACAGAAGTTTTCAGGTAGCACCTCTGTGTTACATAAACTCATGCATTCATTGATGGCTATAGGTGGATGTGCCTTTCAGCTGAATGCAGGAGCTGAACCACGAAATGCCACACTAATAGTAATAATATTGTATGTTTTTGTTACTAGTGAATATTCACACTTAACTGGTTAAACCCACATTAAGTATTTTAGATGTACCTTGGAATAGGCAATATACTTCAAACACACCATCACTGCTCACACAGCATTTGATCATGGTTTTTTTCTATTGATTAGAAGAGGCTACACATAATTAATACAACAATCAAGTTCACAGAAAATGAAAAAATGTCAAACAGAAAGAATTCTAATAACTCCATTATGGAAGTTTGATGAAGACCTGGGAGCTAATATAGAACATTGCGTTACCAGTAGGCCTAATGAGCTGAATTGCATTCACCTCAAGTTAATCTTCTCTCGATGTAATTTAGAGCACCTACTGATATCATTTAATATATTGATGTCCTGAAGCAATCTAACTAATTAATAGTAAAGCATCAAAGTACAAACAGATGCTGAATAATTAACTCATAATAATACTTTTACACTGACTTTTTTTTTGAAGAAGTCAAGAACTTTATTTGCCTTATGAAATATAACCTTGTCGGTATTTTTGCTAGAAAATTCCTATTTTTTAAACTATCCGATGAGCCATGATTTTCTCAAAGAAAGTTTTCTCTCAGGCAACCTCTAATCAACTGTACCTGGCTATAAGAAATACATGACATGATGACACAATCAAGTGTATGGTCCCATTCAACGAAAAGAATGGAGAAATGGAAATTGAGGTCAGGTTGGGTTAAAAAAAAAAAAAATTAAAGGAAAGGTTCATCCTTAAACATTGTCTGACTCAGGAAATTGGGGAACACCTTTACTCTGTGACTTCAATCCACAGGTGAAATGAAGAGGTAGCAGCAACCTTCTGAGCACCAGAAATCTTTGTCCTCTAATTAGTGCCTTCCAACAGGACATGTGGCCTTGTGCAAACTTTGAAGGTTACAGATCCCACTGACATCTCACAGTGATCAGTTAAAAGATGTTTAAAGGTAAACCTTGAAAATTAAACTAAGGATCCACTGACCACATGCCCTCAAAAACTAGATCTTAGATCTTTATATAATTCTGCTGAACTGAGGTCAGATGACCATAACGACCATTTGTCAAGATTTAAAGTGACTAAGAAATAGCTTAAAGGAGACTGTCAATTGTAATAAATATGTAATTGTTTACTACCTGGTGTAAATGTCGATGTTGTTCTCCTAAATCTGATATTTTTCTTTTGTACCTACGCATCTCCAGTCCTAAGAATAGGCAGGCATCCTTTTTACTGAATGTAAATCTAGTAGTTTTTGCCAAATGGTCGTGGTACTCAGCACTTCTCTTTCTGAGTCCAGTTGGATAAAAATACTAGAAATATATTTGCCTTATAGAGGGGGCCATGTCTCAGGACTAGTGAGATGCAGGCACAAAAAAATGAAACATCAGAGTCAGGAGAACAGACACATTCATGCCAGTGATAAAAATACATATTTAACTTTCCTTATGTTAACCATCAAGTACTCATTTTAAGAATACTTCTACACAAATCATCTAGACAGTTTTGTTATGCAGTATTTGAAGGCAATCTAAAAACAGTAGATTATAATGGAAAGAAGCAGAAATAAATAAGAAAGATTCTACTTTTATCGTCTTAAATCCACTATTTGATTTACTTCAAAAACTGTATAAAAACTGCATTGAAATGGCAAATGTAAAATAAATAGGAGTGAAAAGAAACAAAATTTAGATTTTAAGGCATTAAACACTCTAAGGTTGTAGGTACACTTGCCAAATATTACCATTAAAAGATTGCGGATAGGCTATATCTTTGCGCATCGGACATCATTTAGTAACCTGTTCAGACCGGCTGACTGCACTTCCATGTACACGGAATGAATGTTAATATGATCCATCTATGCAAATAGAATATCACTGTTCTTGACATCATATATCCTGCTAACCCTAGAAAATATCGATAATGTCTATACTGATGATTTTTAAACAAGCTTTAAAGATCCTTTCACCCAAAGAACAAGCATTTTGTCCATTTGTAGAATGATTGCCAACTAGTTTAGATAGGCCAATAATTGGGAAACAGTCATTACGAGGAACCCTTATTCCCTGTTAATGGCTTGTATAAATGCTGCTTAATTGTCTAAGCTAAGTAACAAATACATGACTCACCTTTTCCCAAAGGACTCAACATTAAGGCTAAGTGCACACGTCAGGAATTTTTGCGTTTTTTTTTTGCGTTTTTTTCCGCGACAAAAACGCAAGTATTAAGCATCCTATTCATTTAAATGGATTCCGCAATTTTTGTGCACATGCAGAGTTTTTTTCCTCTAAATAAAAGCTTCGCGGAAAAAAAAAAGCAACATGTTCAAAAATTTTGCGTAATCACTGCGATTCTGCCGTCATAGGAATGCATTGAACCGCTAACTTTCCGCATGTGGCTGTGCCCACCATGCGCAATGTAAGCGGTTCATGTGCGGATGGTACCCAGGGTCCCTGGGAACCATATTCCTGGTAAAACAGTAATTAAAATAAAAAATAATGATATTCTCACCTTCCTGCGGCCCCCCCCAGCTTTCCCGCCTCTCAGCGACGCTCCCGGCCAATCCCGTTCCCAGTAATGCATTGCAAGAATCACCCCAGATGACGTAGCGGTCTCGCGTGATGCTACGTCATCTGGGGTCTGTCGCAATGCATCCTTGGGAACGGGAGTTACCGGGAGCATCGCTGAGAGGCGGGAAGGCTGCGTGGGCCGCCGGAAGGTGAGAATTTCATGATTTATTATTTTTTTTATTTTTACATTAGATCTTTTTACTATTGATGCGACATAGGCGGCATCAATAGTAAAAAGTTGGTCACACGTGTCAAACACTATGTTTGACTCATGTGACCAACCTGTCAATCAGTTTTCCAAGCGATGCTACAGATCGCTAGGAAAATGCTAGCATTCTGCAAGCTAATTATGCTTGCAAAACGCTAGTTTCTGACGGGAATACGCATACCAATAAAATGCGTATTTCCCGCGGCAGAGAAGTGCAGGATTGCCGCGGAAATTTCCACGGCAATTCCGCAACGTGTGAACTTAGCCTTAGTCATTGTCCTTGCGTACAGATTCACTTGCAAGCGCATAGCAGTCCATGTGTTTTTTTTTATTATGTGGATTTTCTAAAATAACCCAACAATGTATTGACACTGTAGACTATATGCATCATCAATAACTTTATCTTACAGATAAGGTGTCTAGTCATACACAATATGCAGTAAAATTAAGGATTTCTGATGTGACTGTCTATATTGCTTTAATGGCCATGATGACAACTGGCTATTCAGAAACAATAACCACAGCTAACAGATAACAATTGATTTGTCGAGAAGCTAGATGCAGCAATTTCCTCTTTTTGATGAAAAGGATAATGTTACATGCAAACAAATGCCATAACAAAATGCAACATGGACGATATGTACTGTATGTCTGTATTAGTTACATATTCAAAGAGTCCTAGGAAGTCAAAGGAAGATTATACAGTATGATTATACATCTTATGGATGAATAGCTTATATTACATAATGAAGTATTGGGAGGATTGCTAATTTCTATATCAATTGTATTATTAAAGTAGTTGTCCACTACATTTTCTGCTTAAAGAAATACAGCTCAACATTGCCTAAAAATTTTAAAAACTACTCATCAACAAATCCCCTGCCGCTTCTCTCATACTAATGCTTTGATCTACCATCAGGCACCTTGCTTTTTTCTATTGAAAGCTTGGAAGATGTTTGTTGTGGTCAATGATTGGCTGCAGCACTCACATCTAATATACAGTACAGACCAAAAGTTTGGACACACCTTCTCATTTAAAGATTTTTCTGTATTTTCATGACTATGAAAATTGTACATTCACATTGAAGGCATCAAAACTATGAATTAACACATGTGGAATTATATACTTAACAATAAAGTGTGTAACAACTGAAATTATGTCTTATATTCTAGGTTCTTCAAAGCAGCCACCTTTTGCTTTGATGGGTGCTTTGCACACTCTTGGCATTCTCTTGATGAGCTTCAAGAGGTAGTCACCGGAAATGGTCTTCCAACAATCTTGAAGGAGTTCCCAGAGATGCTTAGCACTTGTTGGCCATTTTGCCTTCACTCTGCGGTCCAGCTCACCCCAAACCATCTCGATTGGGTTCAGGTCTGGTGACTGTGGAGGCCAGGTCATCTGGCGTAGCATCCCATCACTCTCCTTCTTGGTCAAATAGCCCTTACACAGCCTGGAGGTGTGTTTGGGATCATTGTCCTGTTGAAAAATAAATGATGGTCCAACTAAACGCAAACTGGATGGAATAGCATGCCGCTGCAAGATGCTGTGGTAGCCATGCTGGTTCAGAATGCCTTCAATTTTGAATAAATCCCCAACAGTGTCACCAGCAAAGCACCCCCACACCATCACACCTCCTCCATGCTTCACAGTGGGAACCAGGCATGTAGAGTCCATCCGTTCAGAGCCATTTCTGTGTCGCACAAAGACACGCTGGTTGGAACCAAAGATCTCAAATTTGGACTCATCAGACCAAAGCAGATTTCCACTGGTCTAATGTCCATTCCTTGTGTTCTTTAGCCCAAACAAGTCTCTTCTGCTTGTTACCTGTCCTTAGCAGTGGTTTCCAAGCAGCTATTTTACCATGAAGGCCTGCTGCCTCCTCTTAACAGTTGTTGTAGAGATGTGTCTGCTGCTAGAACTCTGTGTGGCATTGACCTGGTCTCTAATCTGAGCTGCTGTAAACCTGCGATTTCTGAGGCTTGTGACTCGGATAAACTTATCCTCAGAAGCAGAGTTGACTCTTGGTCTTCCTTCCTGGGGCGGTCCTCATGTGAGCCAGTTTCTTTGTAGCGCTTGATGGTTTTTGCAACTGCACTTGGGGACACTTTCAAAGTTTTCCCAATTTTTCAGACTGATTGACCTTCATTTCTTAAAGTAATGATGGCCACTCGTTTTTTTTTACTTAGCTGCTTTATTCTTGCCATAATACAAATTTTAACAGTCTATTCAGTAGGACTATGAGCTGTGTATCCACCAGACTTCTGCACAACACAACTGATGGTCCCAACCCCATTTATAAGGCAAGAAATCCCACTTATTAAACCTGGCAGGGCACACACGTGAAGTGAAAATCATTTCCGGTGACTACCTCTTGAAGCTCATCAATAGAATGCCAATAGTGTGCAAAGCAGTCATCAAAGCAAAAGGTGGCTACTTTGAAAAACCTAGAATATAAGACATAATTTCAGTTGTTACACACTTTTTTGTTAAGTATATAATTCCACATGTGTTAATTCATAGTTTTGATGCCTTCAGTGTGAATTTACAATTTTCACAGTCATGAAAATACAGAAAAATCTTTAAATTAAGTGTGTCCAAACTTTTGGTCTGTACTGTATACTTACCTTGTAATGTCTTCACATCCTGTTCCGTCCAGATGAGTCCGGATCCAAGAATTCCAAGCGGCGGAAGTTCACCGACCACCATATTGGGACACCCAAGTGATGGGTGTCTCAATAACGAAACTGCTGGTGGTACCACTCTCTTGCGCGGTAACACCAGAAGAACACCGTTGCACCACACGCACACACACTGTACATTTTGTGCGCACCACACACACACAAACACACTGTATATGTCGTACTCACCACACACACACTGTATATGCCATATGCACCACACACACACTGTATACACCGCATGCACAAAACACACACACTGTATACGCTGTATGCACCACACACACTGTATACGCCATATGCACCACACACACTGTATACGCCGTACATACCACACACGCTGTATATGCCGTATGCACCATACACACATTGTATACACCGTATGCACCACATACACTGTATATGCCATATGCACCACACACACTGTATACGCTATATGCACCACACACACGGTATACGCCGTACGCACCACATACACTGTATACGCCGTATGCACCACACTCACACTGTATACGCCGTACGCATCACACACACTGTATACGCCGTACGCACCACACATACACTGTATACGGCGTACGCACCACACACTGTATATGCCGTACACACCACACACACACACTGTATATGCCATATACACACTGTATATGCTGTACGCATCACGCACACACTGTATATGCCATACGCCCCACACACACACACTGCATATGCCGTACACACCACACACACTGTATACGCCGTACGCACCACACACACATTCTGTATATGTCATACGTATCACACACACACACACACACACACTATTTAAGCCATGTGCAGCCTCTGTGCAGTACCACCAGACAGCAGAAAAGGGGAATAGCACATGGGGTAGTCAGGTCAAAGAAGAGAGCACAGATGGGAGAAGTCAGCACATGGTGAAATAAAGACTGGATAGGTGGGTGAGCACATGGGGGAGAGATTCTCAATGCTGCAAAGCCTGCCCCATCGTGACATTACTGCCCTTCTGATGCGATAGCATCAGGCCTCCATCTAGTTTAACATAAAACCACATTAGAACCCTACAAAAGCTGAACAATCATGTCTATGTGGTAAGCCATACATTCACAGATTGTTGCTTACCTTAATTGATTGCTGAGGAAAGAAATTATATGAAAACAATCTATGGTAGGCCATTAATGTAAAAGCCAATTAAAGATCGGTATAATTCATGTCCTCATATATGTGCTGTGGTTTCTAAGCCATTTATGGGCCTACAGTGGTTCTTGAAAGTTTGTGAAACCTTCAGAATTTTCCATATGTCTGCATAAATTTAAGCTAAAGCTGCATAATATTTCCCCACAAGTTCTCAAAGTAGATATAGAGAATCATATCAAACAAATGAGTCAAAAATATTCCATTCTTTATTAAGAAAAATGATCCAATATCAGGTTTGTGAGTGTTAAAAGTATGTGAATCTTTAGGATTAGCTAATAATTTGATGGTGAAATGACAGTCTGATGTTTTTAATCAATGTGATGACTACCAGGTGTGAGTGGGTGACCTGTTTTATTTACCTCTGGGTCAGGTGTCACTCCTGAATTAATGTGCAGTGCGCCTGACAGGCACGGGTTAGAGAACCGCCTATAATATCTAATTATCTTATTTTCTGGGCTCTAAAAGTAATCAGTGAACTTCACAGGAATGTATTAAAAGAGAGTACACAAAATCAGATGCAAAAAAAAACATTAAATAACCATAAACATAATAAAATAAAAAGTATCCAATGAGACATCCACTAGTTTCCAAAAATAACATGGCTGACCATCTGCATTTTGCTAAAAACACCAGGAGAAGCCAGAAGGAAATTGAGACTACGTTTTGTATTTCACAGATGGATGAGACCTAGATTGGGATTTTTGGTTTCAATGAGGCACAAGAAGTTTGTAGGTCATTTTTGCTAAATGCTGTAAAGCAATAGCCACTGAAACAATGGCAGCATTGCAGTTTTTCACCATTTTACCTCAACTGTAATTTTTGTTCCTGTTTTTCAGTACATTATTAAGTTCTGACAAAAAAAGTAGTCCTGCAAAAAAATATTCCCTTGAATAACTATGTCTACATAAAAAAATCTATTGCTCTCAAATGTTGAAGAAAAAACTAAAGCACAAAAACTGGAGCACTAACCCATATTTTGTAGTAATCTAGAATGAATAGTGTTCCATGCCAATGGCACTTGATGAAATCAATGGTTCAGAAATAGTGAGTCCAGAAACCATGCCTGCAACTATTAAACGTGTAATCTAAAGTATGTAAAACCAATCACATGTAATGAGTAGAGTTGAGCGAAACAGGTCGTTCATTTTCAAAAGTCGCCGATTTTCACCAAAGTTGGGTGTCATGAAACGAAACCCGACCGTGGAGTGAGTTTGGTCACGTGTTCGGCGACCATTTTGTTGGAGTCGGTTTTCCCCTACACTTTAAGCGCCTTTTCTCGGCCAATGAGCAAGGACGCAGGCTGTGGGCAATGGGATGACATAGCCAGCCGCCAGCACCATCTTAGAGAAGGGCATTGCAGCGATTGGCTGGCTTTCTGTGGAATCACAGTGCATATAAAATCCCTCAGCGCCGACCGCCATTTTACATCTGCCAAACTCAGTGTAGGGGAAGGTTGCTGGCGGTGCGTCTGAGCAGGGAGAGCGTTAGGCAGGGCCTAAAAAAAAAATACTTTATGCTGATAGCGAATAGCTGTACAGTGACTGTGCAGTGAGAGGGGAGGATTTTGCTGTGTGCAGCAACGCTGGTTCTTAGGCTGCCTGCCTGCCAGTGACGCTGTAGAAATTGCTTGTGAGGAGCATCAGATTTGATTAGTAGGCTGCCTGCCTGTGATAAGGGGGCAATTAATTTGGTGGAGTAGCAGAGCTGCCTGCCAGTGATAGTGTACAAATTGCTTGTATGGAGCATCAGATTTGATTAGTAGGCTGCCTGCCTGTGATAAGGGGGCAATTAATTTGGTGGAGTAGCAGAGCTGCCTGCCAGTGATAGTGTACAAATTGCTTGTATGGAGCATCAGATCTGATTAGTAGGCTGTTATGCATGTGCTAGAGATGGTTTCTGAGCAGAGGCTCCCTCAGGTGGTACTGAACCTTTCAGCGAGGAATGGCAATCTGGGATCACGGACTGGTCTGATATAAGGGAGGTTCCCTCCCATGATGGTGGCCGGTGATCAATTGTTCTTGTCTCAATTGTGGTTCCTGGTTCATTTGTAAGTTTGCTGAGTCTTGCCTGCATCTTCTGCTATCAGATAAGATATTTTCTGCTTTTATTTTTGTGCTTGCTATTTGCATTGTTTTCTGCACTTTTGTGGAGGACAGCCGGGTCCCCTCCTGGGCCTGAGCTCCTCACAGTTTGTCTGTAGCCTCTGTTGTTTTTTCATTTGCTTTTTCCTGCTTTTTCAGTGGCTGCAGCTTGGTCAGTGACATTAGGTTCATCGTACAATAACCCCAGAGCCTGAAAAAATACAACAATATCATTCAAAACAGGATCCCCAGGTGTCAGGGAAAAAGCCCAATCCTGAGGGTCGCCGCACAGAAGGGAGATGACAATTTGAACCTGCTGTGCAGCGTTCCCTGAGGACTTAGGCCTTAAGGCAAAAAACAACTTACAGTTATTTTTGAAATTCAGAAATTTAGATTGATCCTCCAAAAACAAATCTGGCATGGGAATCCTAGGTTCCACAACCGGCAACCCAGCAAGATAGGTAGCAATACTCCGAACCTCAGTGGCAAGCTGATCCACACGGCCAGACAACTGTGCAAACTCCATTGAGAGATAAAAAAAATCCTCAGCACCCAGAGAAAAAGAGGGAAAAAATGCAACAGGAAAAAAAAAAAAATCTCTGACAACTCTGACAACTTTTTTTTTTCCACACTATTTTTCCCTTCTGTGAGTACCATATAATTTTCAGTTTGGCCGGTGATACTGTTATGTACGGTAGCTGAGGAGGACAGGAACAACAGCAGGGCAGCCGAACACCTGAGATTTTGGTAACTAATGGGTTGCAGAAACCTTAACTAACCACACAACTAGAGGTAGCCGTGGAGCGTTCCTACATTGATCCTAGATGCCTCGTCATAGCCTGAGAGCTAGCTATACCTAAAGATAGAAACAGGAAAGCTAACTGCCCCAGAGTAGAGCCCCAAAGGAATAGGCAGCCCCAAACATATAATGGCGGTTAGACAAGATGAAAACACAAACGCAGGCAGAAAACAGATTGAGCAAACGCTGGGGCCACAAGCTGACTAAATAGGAAAGGACAGGAGAGATTACTTTCTGCAACCCAGAAAACCCTACAAAAATCCAACAATTCTGATTACAAAAATACTGAGATCACACGATCTCGCCACCCACTAAATCAGATCTCAGTGTGAACAAAACCAAGCTGCAAACGCTGAAAAAGCAGGAAAAAGCAAATGAAAAAACAACAGAGGCTACAGACAAACTGTGAGGAGCTCAGGCCCCAGGAGGGGACCCGGCTGTCCTCCACAAAAGTGCAGAAAACAATGCAAATAGCAAGCACAAAAATAAAAGCAGAAAATATCTTATCTGATAGCAGAAGATGCAGGTAAGACTCAGCAAACTTCCAAATGAACCAGGAACCACAATTGAGACAAGAAAAATTGATCACCGGCCACCATCATGGGAGGGAACCTCCTTTATATCAGACCCGTCCATGATCCCAGATTGCCATTCCTCGCTGAAAGTTTCAGTACTGTCTGTAACCACCAGAGGGAGCCTCTGCTCAGAAACCATCTCTAGCACATTCATAATAGTAGGCTGCCTGCCTGTGATAAGGGGCAATTAATTTGGTGGAGTAGCAGAGCTGCCTGCCAGTGACAGTGTACAAATTGCTTGTGTGGAGCATCAAATCTGATTAGTAGGCTGCCTGACTTTGATAAGGGGGCAATTTATTCCCCATTGACTTGCATTGGGGTCGGATTTTCGACTCCGACCCAACTATTTCCGTTAGTCGGCGCGACTTCGTTCGACTCGACTTTTGAGAAAGTCGGGTTTCACGAAACCCGACTCGACCCGAAAAAAGGAAAAGTCGCTCATCTCTAGTAATGAGTCTTCTAAAAAGTTCTTTGAACAACTAGTTATGTATTCAAACAACTAAGGAAAGTTTATTTTACAGGATACACTCAAATCAAGGCTAAAAAACAATGTAAAATGTTATTTAATACTCGCCTTCAGTGAACATTGCCAATAGTTGTTTAACCATATCCTCAAAGGCTGTAAATGTCCTCTGGATAACCATTTCATTTGTTATTGTATGCACTACCAAAATATATTTTTTATAGTAAGGAAAATCATTTACATGATATTTGTAGTAAACTGCTTCCTCTAGAGTAAATTTACATTTGTTCAGAATTGCCCTTCAACTCAAAAGAAAACTGGCTGAAGTGCAAACACTTTAAGGACGCAACATGTTCATCTGGAAACTGTTTGTACAAAGATGCTGAAAGTATGCTTTAGTGACAATTTGTGATGATGTACACTTCTCAAGGTCTCGGGAAATATAATAACATTTAATTTCAGTAAACATTAGTAAAAGGAGTACCTCTTGGCAACCATTGTTTTAGATCTTGTTTTTATAAGGTTACACATTCCTAGCTACCTATTATGCTAAAAAGTTTTCTCATGTAAATAAAAACAAACAAAAGGAATAGTTTTAGAGGTCAGCTTATGAACCACAATTAGTTTTATGTAGATTTTTTGTTTTGACTGAGCTGTTTTTTTTAAAAAAAACTTTGATTCCTTTTATAACAAATGGGCAACTTTTTTAATGTAACAGACTAAAACTAGAAATGTTGCTTCCATATATGATTCACAAATATTGTAAATCAGTAGGGCTCAATCCACCAGAGGCCTAATAAGAATCTGACTCTATACCATAAAGTTAGATATGTTGGAACTAGTGATGAGTGAACGTGGCCAGATATCGTTCTATCCGAGCATGCTTCAATGTTATCCGAGTATTTCAGGTGTGCTCGAATAATATGTTCATGCCCCCGCAGCTGCATGACTCTCAGCTATTTGACAGCTGCCACACATGTGGAAATTGCCAGTTTGCTAGGCAATCCCTGCCAGTGTTGCGGTCGTCTAACAGTTGCAAATCATGCAATCGCAAGGACTCAAACATATTATGCGAGAAATTTTTCCCGGTGAACTGCGGTGAATTCACCACTGCACCGTGAAACTTTTTCTCATACTGATAGCAGTGAACTTGCCAAGGTCACCACAAGTTTAGGGATCCAGCTGGGTATGCAGCATCAGTGACTGACAGTAACCTCGATGATGTCACTGCTTGTCACTGAGGCTTAACTTGTAGCAGCTCATTCCCCAGTGGTTCTCAGCCTGGACGGTCACATCTTGGCACCGTCCAGTTTAAAAACTTTAAAACTGTTTATACTCACACATGGATTATGGTGTGGGACAGAACGATGGAGATGTGAGGGATATGATTGTTTTTTATATTTTTTTACAGAAGACCTTGGCTTCAGTGGAATGGGAATTAGGTGAGTATAACTGTGTCTGGTATTTTTAAATAAAAAAGTAAAAGTGTTTTTTAACTCAAATAAAGGACTTTATTCTTGCTGTGTGTTTATTACAATATAACTATAGGATTAAAAATGGATAGCCATCTTATAGACTCTTCCATTTCTAATCTGTTGGGATTGATGTCACCTAATATAAAGACGTTATCAACCCCACAAATATGAACCCCACTTGCCATCGCCACAAGGCAAGTGGAAAGAGCTGGGCAAAGCGCCACATCTAATAGGTGCGCTTTTTCTGGACAGCTGCGGGTTGCTATTTTTAGGCAGTGGGGTGGAAATATCCATGGCCCCTACCAGTCTGAGAATACCAGTCGGCAGCTGTCTGCTTTAGCTAGGCAGGTTGGCAAAATGAGGGGACCCCACACAGATTTTTAAACTTATTTATTTAACCCCTTCACCCCCAAGGGTGGTTTGCACGTTAATGACCGGGCCAATTTTTACAATTCTGACCACTGTCTCTTTATGAGGTTATAACTCTGGAACGCTTCAACGGATCTTCGCGATTCTGAGATTGTTTTCTCGTGACATATTGTACTTCACGTTAGAAGTAAAATTTCTTCGATATAACTTGCGTTTATTTTTGAAAAAAACGCAAATATGGCGAAAATTTTTAAAATTTTGCAATTTTCAAACTTTTAATTTTTATTCCCTTAACACAGAGAAATATGTCGCACAAAATAGTTAATAAATAACATTTCCCACATGTCTACTTTACATCAGCACAATTTTGGAACCAAAATTTTTTTTTGTTAGGAAGTTATAAGGGTTAAAAGTTGACCAGCGATTTCTCATTTTTACAACAAAATTTACAAAGCCATTTTTTTTTTAGGGACCACCTCTCATTTGAAGTCACTTTGAGGGGTCTATATGGCAGAAAATACCCAAAAGTGACACCATTCTAAAAACTGCACCCCTCAAGGTACTCAAAACCACATTCAAGAAGATTATTAACCCTTCAGGTGCTTCACAGGAACTAAAGCAACGTGGAAGGAAAAAATGAATATTTAACTTTTTAGCCACAAAAATGATCTTTTACAAACTTTTTTTTTATTTTCACAAGGGTAAAAGGAGAAAATGGGCAGATAAGGTTGTTATGCAATTTCTCCTGAGTACGCCAATACCCAATATGTGGGGGAAAACCACTGTTTGGGCACACGGCAGAGCTCGTAAGGGAAGGAGCGCCGTTTGACTTTTTCAAACTAAAATTGGCTGGAATTGAGATTGGACGCCATGTCGTGTTTGGAGAGCCCCTGATGCGCCTACACAGTGGAAACCCCCACAAGTGACACCATTTTGGAAACTAGACCCCCTAAGGTACTTATCTAGATCTGTTGTGAGCACTTTGAACTCCCAAGTGTTTCACAAAAGCTTATAATGCCTGGGTGTGAAAAAAAAAAAAAACAATTTTCCACAAAAATGATTTTTTAGTCCCAAATTTTTGAATTTTCCCAAGGAAATTGGACCCCAAAAGTTGTTGTCCAATTTGTCCTGAGTACGCTGATACCCCATATGTGGGGGGGGAACTGTTTGGGTGCACGGCAGGGCTTGGAAAGGAAGTAGTAACGTTTTGGAATGCAGACGTTGATGGGGGTCATGTTCCGTTTGCAGTGCCCCAGATGAGCCTAAACAGTGGAAACCCCCCACAAGTGACCCCATTTTGGAAACTATACCCCCTAAGGAACTTATCTAGATCTTTGGTGAGCACTTTGAACCCCCAAGTGATTACACAAGTTTAGAATGCCCGGGCATGAAAATAAAAAATCCTATTTTTTTCCCACAAAAATTATATTTTAGTCACTAATTTTTATTTTCTCAAGGGTAACAGGAGAAATTGGACCACATAAGTTGTTGTCCAATTTGTCCTGAGTACGCTGATACCCCATATGTGGGTGGGAACCACTGTTTGGGCGCACGGCAGAGCTCGGAATGGAAGGAGCACCATTTGACTTTTTCCAACCAAAATTGGCTGGAATTGAGATTGGATGCCATGTTGCATTTGGAGAGCCCCTGATGTGCCTAAACAGTGGAAACCCCCCACAAATGACCCATTTTGGAAACTAGACCCCCTAAGGAACTTTTCTAGATCTTTGGTGAGCAATTTGAACCCCCAAGTGCTTCACACAAGTTTATAACGTAGAGCCGTAAAATTTAAAAATCATATTTTTTCCACAAAAATGATCTTTTCACCCCAATTTTATTTTTCCAAGGTAACAAGACTCCAAAAGTTATTGTGCAATTTGTCCTGAGTGCGCTGATACCCCATATGTGGGGTAAACCACTGTTTGGGTGCATGGCAGAGTTTGGAAGGGAAGGAGCGCCGTCTGACTTTTTCAACGCAGAATTGGCTGGACGCCATGTCGTGTTTGGAGAGCTCCTGATCTCCTAAACAGTGGAAACCCCCATAAATGACGCCATTTTGGAAACTAGACCCCTCAAGGAACTTATCTAGATGTGTGGTGAGAACTTTTAACCCCCAGTGTTTTCACTAAAGTTTATAACGTACAGCCGTAAAATAAAAAATCTTTTTTTTTTTTTACAAAAATGATTTTTTCGTCCCCAATATTTTATTTTCACAAGGGTAACAGAAGAAATTGAACCCAAAAGTTGTTGTCCAATTTGTCCTGAGTACGCTGATACCCAATATGTGGGAGAAAACTACTGTATGGGCGCACGTCAGGGCTCGGAAGGGAAGTAGTGACGTTTTGGATTGCAGACTTTGATGGAATGGTCTGGGGGCGTCATGTCACATTTGGAGAGCCCCTGATGCCCTATAACAGTGGAAACCCCCCACAATGACCCATTTTGGCAAATAGACCCCACAAGGAACTTATCTAGATGTGTGGTGAGCACTTTGAACCCGAAGTGCTTCACAGAAGTTTATAACGTACAGCCGTAAAAATAAAAAATCTTTTTTTTTTTTTCAAAAATGATTTTTTCGCCCCATATTTTATTTTTACAAGGGTAACAGGAGAAATTGGACCCCAAATTGTTGTCCAATTTGTCCTGAGTACGCTGATATCCAATTATGTGGGAGAAAACTACTGTATGGGTACACGACGGGGCTCGGAAGGGAAGTAGTGACGTTTTGGATTGCAGACTTTGATGGAATGGTCTGAGGGCATCATGTCGCATTTGGAGAGCCCTGATGCGCCTAAACAGTGAAATCCCCAACAAGTGACCCCATTTTGGAAAATAGACCCACAAGGAACTTATCTAGATGTGTGGTGAGCGCTATGAAGCCCAAGTGCTTCACAGAAGTTTATAATGTACAGCCGTAACACAAAAAAAATATATTTTTTTGTACAAAAATGATATTTTCCCCCCAGTTTTTTATTTTCCCAAGGGTAGCAGAAGAAATAGGACAAATTTCACAATAACTCTTGGGGTCCAGAGTACGCTGATAACCCATAGTGGGGATAAACTACTGTTTGGACGCATGGCAGAGCTGAGAAGTGAAGGAGCACCGTTGACTTTTTCAACGCAGAATTGCTGGAATTGAGATCAGACGCCATGTCACATTTGGAGAGCCCCTGAAGTGCCTAAACAGCTGAAACCCCCCAATTCTAACTCCAACCCAACCCCAACACACCCCTAACCCTAGTCCCCAACCCAACCACAAACCTAACCCAACACACCCCTAATCCCAACCCTAACCCTAAATCCTAACTTTAGCGCCAACCCTAACCCTAACTTTAGCCGCAACCCTAACCCTAACCGGAAAATGGAAATAAATACTTTTTTTAATTTTATTATTTTTCCCTTACTAAGGGGGTGATAAAGGGGGGTTTGATTTACATTTATAGCGGGTTTTTTATGATTGGCAGCTGTCACACTAAAAGACGCTTTTTATTGCAAAAAATAGTTTTTGCATCATCACATTTTGAGAGCTATAATTTTTGCATATTTTGGCCCACAGAGTCATGTGAGGTCTTATTTTTTGCGGGACGAGTTGACGTTTTTTATGGTACCATTTTTGAGCACGTGACGTTTTTTGATCGCTTTTTATTTCGATTTTTGGGAGGTTAGAATGAACAAAAATCAGCAATTCATGAATTTCTTTTGGGGGAGGCGTTTATAACCGTTCCGCGTGTGGTAAAATTGATAAAGCAGTTTTATTCTTCGGGTCAGTACGATTTATGGCGATACCATCATTTAAAATTTTTTCATGTTTGTCGCTTTTATAGAATAAAAAACAATTTATATAAAAAAATAATTATTTTTGCATCGCTTTATTCTGCGAGCTATAACTTTTTTATTTTTTTTCGCTGATGATGCTTTATGACGGCTCGTTTTTTTGCGGGACAAGATGACGTTTTCCAGCGTACCATGTTTTTTTATATCGGTCTTTTTGTCGCGTGTTATTCCACTTTTTGTTCGGCGGTATGATGATAAAGCATTGATTTTTTGCTTCGGTTTTTTTTTTTTTTTTTAAGGGGTTCACTAAAGGGGTTAACTAGTGGGACAATTTTAAGGGGGGTCATTACGGACGCGGCGATACCAAATATGTGTACTTTTATTGTTTTGTTTTTTTTATTTACAGGAAGAAGTGAATTTATTGGGGAAATATTTTTATTTTTTTTATTTATTTTTGATTTTTTTTTTACACGTTTATTTTTACTTTTTTAACTTTTTACTTTGTCCCAGGGTGGGGACATCACAGTATTTTATCAGATCGCTGGTGTGACAGTGTGCACAGCACTCGTCACACCAGCGATCGCACAGGCATAGATGCAGGCTTCTCAGTGCCTGCTCTCGGCAGGCCACTGAGGTAGCCGCCTCCCTCCAGGACCCTGGCGCCATCTTGGATCCGGGTCCTGGGAGGGAGGAAGCCCTCAGAACAGCGCGATCACACGCGCTGCTCTGAGGGTCTCAGGGGGGCGCGCAGGGAGCCCCCCCCTGCGCGATCCTCCCCTGTGCCCCCCAGTACAAGCGATCATGTTTGACCGGTGTGCAAGGGGGGTTAAATGTGCCGGGAGCGGTCCGTGACCGCTCCGACACACAGTCATGGGTGCAGCTGTGATAATCAGCTGACACCCGGGGGCGGGTTAGCTGCGCTCCCTCAGGAGCTCAGCTGATCGCCCATGACGTACTATCCCGTCCCCGGTCAAACGGGCCCAGGTACCATGGAAGGATAGTACGTCCCATGGCAGTAAAGGGGGAACAAATTTTAAAAAAAAAGGGGTGGGGGGGTTTTTTTTTTTTATCCCCGCCTTGCAATGCGAAGCTGAGGGTTGCCCCCCGCTAAAAATTTTTTCCTTTTTTGGTTATCAAAAATACGGGGAACCATGCTTTTAAAAAAAAAAAAAAAAAAATATTGAGGTCACGCCGATGATGAATATCCCCACCCTCCCTTTGCTCTTGTTTTTTTGGGGCAAAATCCCCTGTTTGGAAAGTAGAGCCCCCTCAGCTGACCCGGACAGAAGAAAAATTTTTTTACTCCGATCACAGCTGGGGGCCATGCTGTCATTTGACAGGGGGGGGGCCGGGGGTCTCGACTGGGGGGAAATTTACTGTAGTAGTTTCACAGTGACCCCCGTGCCCCGGAAGTAAGTTTTTTTTTAAAAACCTCCAGTCAAAACTGCGGGGTGCCCATCGATCGAAAATGCCCAAACCGTGAATTGTCTGCCCCTGGAAAACAATTTTTATCGGCGGGGGGAACTTTTCCCCCAATAGAATCGTTGGAAAAAATCACCCCCTTTGGGGAAAAAAATAAAAAATTTATGAATTTTGGGGGAAAAATTCGGGTTTTTAAAAGGGAAAACAAAAGTGTTTAATTTGGGGCCAAAATGTGAGTTTTGGGAAACATTTTTTAACAATTCACTCTTTTCCCCCAGTTCTCTAAAGCTTTACACAAATTCTCTTGTTTGGGAAATCCCGGAAAATCAAAAAAAATTTTAAAAAAATTTAAAAAGGGGGAAAAAAAAAAATTACCATTTTGCAAAATTGGAAACAGGTAGGGATTTTTTTCCTATTCAACCATAGTATCAGACCCGGTCAGTTGATTGATGGATGGGGGGGTTTTTATAGATTTTTTTTTTTTTTTTCCCCAGGGGAGTGCTGCAGTATTTTTAGATGGGGGCAAAATCTTTTTTTTATGGGTGTATTTAGTTGGATTGTAAAAATTTTGATCTCCCTTTTTTTTGGGGTTTCTTTCCCCCATGTCACTACGCAAAAAACTTTTGGTTTAAAAAAAAATTTTTAAATCATTGTAATGTACTTTTTTGTAAGATTTACTTGGTATAAAGCAAGATCCTTCACCCCTTAGTTTTCTAGCCTAAAAATTTTTTTAAAAAGTTTCCAGGGTGTATAAAAAAATAAACCACAGTGGACTATTCAACTATATTTTAACTTTATGATGTGTTATTGCCCTTTTTTTAAAAGAGTTTTTTTATCGGGAAATACAAACAAAGGTTAAATTTAAAAATTAAAAATATTAAATTTTAAAAGAAATTGTACCACATGACAATAAAACCCCCCAAAAATTTTGCAATATTTTTTTCCCCACCACGTTTTCAAATGGGAGAACGCTCAGGTTTAGGGAAAATTAGGGGTGAGTCATTGTAGATCCGAAGATTTTTTTTTTTTTTCCCCAAAAATTTGGGGCATAAAAATTACTAATTACGAGACAAAAATACCAAATGTACTAAGCACAGTCTTGTCCCAAAAAGGGTTTTTGATTCAAGACTGGCATAGAAAGTATAAAAATACAACTTCAAAAGCTTCGAAACTTTTTATCATAAATTTTGTATTATTTTTTTTTTTGAGGGCTGTGGGGCCCCTAAAATACCCCAAAATTCAGTTCCGGGACAGCCAAAAAAATTGAAAAAGCCGGGGCTTTAAAAAAAATTCAAAAACCCTTTAAATTTTATTTCCCCCAAAAAAAAAAAGAGTAAAAATGGGTAAAAATGTTTTTTATAGCCCAAATTTTTGCACCCTTTTACAATTCATAGGATACATGTACAAAAAATATCACACATTTTAGAAAAAAACAAAGTAAATATAAGTTTAAAAAAAAGGAAAAGAGGGAAACCCGCGTAAGAAGGAAATCGGAAGAAAGAGCGAAAAAAAAAAAAGTATGTGTATAAAAAAGGGATGCGATTAGGGTGCAAAGGGGGGGTGAGGGAAACTTTTGGTTTATGACGGATTTTTATTTGGAAATAGATGGCTTCCCTTTAAAATTTTTATTCTCAAGGGAGACCCAAAAAACTGCCCCCACATTTTTTTTTTAAATTTATATTTTTTTTTGCCCCTCTGAAAAAACTAAAAAGTCTTGGGGATGGGGAATTTAAAAGGGGTTTTTTTGGGTTAGGATGTTTTTAATGCCTAACTAGATTGCAAGACAAAATGGGGACCAAAAATAATGAGGAAGAAGATAGAGGGGCAGCCTGTGGGGGTTTTGTGGAAATATAATTTTTTTTTTCATTTTTTCATGAACAGTCAAAGGGGTTTGGGTGCTATGATAGAAGCCTCTTGCGTGGGGTTTTTTCGAAAAAAAAAGTCTAGCTTTGGTCGAAGGTTTTTAAAAAAGAAAAAATTTTCCGGGGGGCAAAAAATTTTTTTTTCCCCCGATCATAGAGTAATATGAAAATATGGTAAAAACAATTTACATTCAAGCAGAGAAAATTGGAATAAAAATTTTATGGTGACCTTTGACACTCTTAATGCGGAATGAAAACCCCCCCACATGGGGTTTTTTTTTCCTATTACATCAAAATTTAAGGGGAAAATTTACCCAAAACCCTGTGAAAAAACAAAACATTCCCCAAAACCCCCCAGGGGTAAAAAAAATTTTTTTCCCTTTTTATGAACGTTCAAATTTTGTATCCCTTGCCATTTAAAACTATTTGGGGGGCAGCCTTGTCCCACCTTTTTGCATTTTTTTTTTGTGTTTTTGTGTATAAATATTGATTTTAAAATTTTGTATTATTAGCTGTGAAGAGACTAGTAGTCTCGAAAACTTTCAATTTGTTTCCCCCCCCTTTTTAGTTTTGCCTTAAAGGATAACCCTGGGGGCTCCAATCTAAATATTTTTTTATTACTGGCTAACCGGTACGAAGATATAATCTTTTTTGTATCAAAAAAAGGAAAAAATAATTAATATTGGGGGCAGTAGTCAAAACAGCCAGAAAAAATTGGGGTTAAAAGGTTTTGTTTGTGCAAGATCTTTTTTGATATGCGTCTGAGGGTTTAATGGTGGGTTACAACATTTTTTCTCCAAAGGGGCGAATTTGATTGTGGACCCACTGTGCCAAAAAGGACCCGGCCTACCCCGGAATTGGGAATAGGCGTACCCGGTGTCACTGGGGCCCCCGATGGTTTGGAGACAGACGGGGCCTGCAAAAAGCTGCCCAGGTCCCACCCTAGGCAGAGCGCAAAACCCCAGCGCTAAACCCCAGGGGTAGGTTATTGGGCCAGACTAAGGTTTTAAAAGGGAGCCCTTTCCCGGGTCTGGGATACTGAACGGGGAAAACGGGCCCTGCCCCTTTGGGGATTGGGGAACAAGGGTCAAGCACTTGCCGCACGGGGGGGCCCAAGGTGATTTGGGGGAACAGGACTTCTCGAAAGGGGAAACCGGGGACTTCATTTTTTAGGATGGACTACCCAGGACCTGGGAAAATTTTTTAAGGCCCCTGGCCATACGGGGGATCAGGGATTAAAGGTTCAGGACGGGTGCCACCCCCAAAACCCAAAAATTTCCCGGTTTAGGACAAAAACCACACCAGGGACAGGGGAGGGTTTTGGGCCCCTGGCTGCACTGGAAACCTTGGAGGGGGTTTCAGGACACATTTTCACACTGGGACCAGGGTTTGGGTCCGGGAACACTGACACATCAGGCCCAAAGGGGGAAAACCCTTTCAAAACTGTTTTTGGGTTGGCGACCCCCTAAGGGAGAGGAAGTCTTTATTACAGGATAAAAAAAACCCCTTCCCCAGAAATTGGCTGGGAGCCATCTTGCAGGTGGATATCAAAAAGGGAAGGTCTAAAGCAACAAGCTGAGGACTTTAACCATATGCCCGTGCGGCCCCCTTTTAAGGGGTGGGGGGAGTAAAACGCTCCCCAAAACCCTCTGTACAGTTTCAGGAAGCAATGAAGCGGGGGGCCCCCCTTTGGGGGCCCCGATTTGGGGAGTAAGCCACGGGTTTTCCTGCAGGGAGGAAGAAGGGGACACCATGGGAAAAGGCCAGAAAAAGGTCTACAAAATTACCTTGACTAAAAAGGAATAAAGGAGTGAAAATTAACATAATACCAGGGAAAATGGGGGCTTCAGGAAAAAACAGTAAAAAAGGGGGGAAACAAAGGGAAATTTAGTTTTTGAATGCTTTTGTTCTGAAAAAAGTGTGAGTTGGAAAAACAGCAAACAAAACAACCCAAGGTGTTTTGTAGAAGTGCAAAAGGGAAAAGACCAGAAAAAAGTTTTTATTATTGAGTGTCAGTAAAAAAAAGACATGCTGTAATACAAATCTGTTTTAATTTCCCAAAAAATAATGAGTAAGGTAAAAGGGGACTCAATGAACAAAATGGTTTGCGCATTAAGTGTTCTTACAAGTTTTTGAAAAAAGCAAGGAGAGCGGGTTGGGAAACCCCCAAGATTATTAATTTTGGGTCAATCCTTCCAATGGTATATGAAAACTTGATAAAAACTTTTTAAAATAAAAAAGAGTGAAATAGAGAAAAGGGAAATAAAAATCTTTATTGTTTTATAACCTTGAATTTTACACAGATATTTCCCCCAATAATAATATGTGGCAACAAAAAAAAAGTGTTTAAATTTAAAGCTTATTTCTTTGTAATCAGTATTTCCACCTAAAAAACTTTTAAAAAAAAAAGGATGAATTTAGCTTTTCTGCTTATTTTTTAAAATTTTATTCCAAATTCAAACTCTTTTCCCTAACTAGACACAGCTTAATAAACTTACAGTACAGACCAAAAGTTTTGGAACACCTTTCCATTAAAGTTTTTTTCTGATTTTCATGACTATAAAATTGTAAATTCAAATTAAGGCATCAAAATTTGAATTAAAAAAGTGGAATTTTTTACTTAACAAAAAGTGTGTAACAACGAAATTATTCTTATATTAAGGTTCTTCAAAATAGCCCCCTTTTGCCTTTTATGATTGTTTGCCACCGGCATTTTTTGATGAGCTTTAAGGCTAGTCACCGGGAAAGGGTTTCCAACAATCTTTAAGGGTTTCCCGAGGCTTAGCACTTGTTACCCTTTTGCCCCACTTGCAGTCAGCCCCCCAAACCTTCTTGATTGGGTTCAGGGTTTGGGGACTGTGAAGGCCATTCACCTTTGGGGCACACCCCTCACCTCCTTCTTGTCAAATAGCCTTTCCAGCCCGGAGGTGGTTTTTGGGGTCAATGTCCGTTTAAAAATAAATGATGGTCCAAAAACGCAAATGGATGGAATAGAAAATTTGCCAAGATGCTGGGTAGCCATGCTGTTTTAGTACCTTCAATTTGAAAAATCCCCAACAGAGTCACCAGCAAACACCCCCAACCATCATAACTCCTCCTCATGTTTCACGTGGGGAACCAGCATGTAGAGTCCCTTTTCAAAATTTTCGCGTCACACAAAGACACGGTGGGTTTGGGAACCCAAAAAATCCAAAATTTAACTCACAACCAAGCACGAGGCCCCCGGGCAATTCCATTCCCTTTTGGTTTTTTTAGCCCAAAAAAAATCTCTTTGCTTGTTTTTGTTTTAATGTTTTTTCCTAGCACTATTTTTTCCATGAAGCCTGCTGCACAAAGTCTCCTCTTAACGTGTCGTAGAGATGTGTCGCTGCTAGAATCTGTGTGGCATTGCCCCTGTTCTAATCGAGCTGTGTAAACCTGTGATTTATGAGGCTTGGGGACTTGGATAAATTTTACCTAAACAGAGGTACTCTTGGTTTCCTTTTCCTGGGGGGGGGTCCTCATTTGACCCATTTCTTTGTAGCTTTTGATGTTTTTGAAACTGCATTGGGGGACATTTTCAAAGTTTTCCAGTTTTTCAAACTGCTGACCTTCATTTCTAAAGTAATGATGGCCATCGTTTTTCTTTATTTAGGCTTTTTTTTGCCATAATCAAATTCTAACAGTCTATTCTTAGACATCAGCTGGTACCCCGTTCGCACAACACAATGATGGTCCCAACCCCTTTATAAAGCCAAAACCCATTTTTAAACCTGACAGGGCCACCTGTGAATAAAAACCCTCTTGAAGCTCATAAAGAGAAATGCCGAGAGGAAAAGCAGTCTCAAAGCAAAAGGGCTATTTTGAAGAACCTAAATAAAATAATTTTCAGTTGTTCAACTTTTTGTTAAGTATAAATTCCACATGTTTTAATTCTATTTTTTGATCCCTTTCAGTGTAAATTTACAATTTTTCATAGTTATGAAAATACAAAAAAAATTTTTAAAAGGGAAAGGTGGTGTCCAAATTTTGGTCTGTACTGTAAATATAATGAGAAAGGGGGAAATGGGCCAATAACTTAGAATGAAAAAAAACCCTTAAAAAAGTACGGGGCACAATAAATGATAGAAGGTAAATTTTTTTTTAAAAAAGAAATTTTAAAAAAAGCAAACACAAGATAAAAAAGGCTGATTGCAAAAAAATTTTTTATAAACATATACAGACTTAAGGTAGATAAATTAAGTTTAAAAAGAATAAACAAACAAAAATAGTAAAAATAGGATACATAAATAATACTGATGAAAAAGAACAAAGTGCAATCTCAAAATTTCAGACGGGTACCAGTGAATAAGATCAAAATAATTTGTGGAATTTTCGCTTGATTTCTTGGTCTTAGACTTTTTATTTTCATTTTCAATAAATTTTTTTTTTTTTTCCCCCTATTTGCCCTTTAAATTTATTTTTTTTTTCCTTTTCTTTTAACCCTTTTGAATTTTCCGTAAGTTAAAAAAGTGGAAGTTTCTTCCAATTGCAATCAAAATAATTCAACCCTTATTCCCAAATTTGTTTTATTAGCAAAGTACAAAAATTTCTGCTTTTGGAATCCCCCAATGCCAAAACTCAAATTTAAATACTATTACAGGGAAAATAACAAGTGGTTTTCCAAAAACAAAAGAAAATGCCACTGTTAAAGATTTCTGCTTCGACATTTTCAACCCCCCCATAAAAAAAACCTAAGGGGCAAATTGATACAAATGAGGTTCAAATCCACTTTATTAAGTTATCGATTTTTATTAGTTAAACATTGTGTTTGGGTAAAAAAACCCAAATACCTGACTGGATAGGGTAGTGAATGAACGCTTGATTAAAATAGAAAAAGGTAAAGGGGGATGCCAATAAACAACACGCTAACGGGATCGCTAAAAAACGTCACTATTTTGGATCCCGTTTGGATTTTTTTCAGGCGGCATCTGTCAGGACGTGGCCCCCCGCTGTGATCTCGCTCGTCGCTGACCGTTCCGGCCCTTTTTTGACGTCGGGGCCCCGCGGTAAGTATAATCGCTAATGGGACCTTTTTTAGCGATTACGGTAATTTGTACCGTAAAGTCGTTAAGAAGTCGCTAACCGCGATAGGTGAACTATATCCTAATTTTAAATGCACTTAGCGAATAGAAAACAATCCCGCTAGCGATGCATTAGAGCGTTTATCGCTACGCTAGCGGGATTTTATGTGGGAGCCTTAAGCCCCGAGGTGGGCCAAAAAACTTAAGAAAAAAAATTTATTCCTGCCAAACAATGAAAACATACAAAAAATTAAAAACATTTAAGTTCCCAGAAAAAAATTGAAGAAAGATTTCAATCAAAATTTGAAGCGTTCCCAAAACATAATTTCAAAATTCAAACGCTTGTAAAAAAAAGCAACTTTGAAATTTACCCCCCCCTTTAAAATCACTGTTCTTTTTAATTTTTTCAGTGTACAGCTCTTGATCGTTTATTGGCCACCTGCATCCCAGTGGGCCGGTTTTCTAATGCAAAGTGTCATGGCACAAAAATCTTTGGGGCTTTACTGCCTGATTTTGGGCCCCCCCAAGCTAGAGGGGCTTTTTATTCAAAAAGCCTTAGTCAACTGCGTTTTTTCCTGCCAAAGGCAAAGCTTCTCTGTAGCGCCTCAAGAGCTCACGTTTGAACCACTGTGGAACATGGCCCCTGTCATTTTTTAAAAGGCACTGCCCCCAAGAATCGGAAGCAGTGTTTCCCCAAAATTAATTTGGCAAGCTATTTAATAAAAACTGGCTTCACTACCGGACATGGGAGAAAAGGCAATGTTCAATGGCGCCCCCAATTTCGGGGGGGAATGGAAAAACCCCCAAGAGATGGGGAAAGGATTTACGGAAAATTTTGTGACAGGGACGGGTTTCAGTTTGCATATTAAAAAACTAATTTCGATTCTGGTGTCTGAATGTGTTGAATTTGAAATGTACACCTTTTTCCCCAAAAAACAAGAAGAGTTTGTTAGTACATTCGTAACTATTCAAATAGCAACATGACAGAGGAATAAAAAAAAAGCTACAAAAAAGAACTCCCTGCCTGCGAAAAATGGAGGGGGTTGGGGGTCTCCGGGGCTGCTTTGCCTCTTCCGGCAGCGTGAAGGACAAGATGCATAAAATCATGTATCAGGAAAACTGAGGCAAAAAAAAGGGAGCCTTTTAGAGGGGAAACTGAAAAAAGTATCACCAGTCGTGGCTGCTGTTTTTTTTAAAAAATTAGTAGGCAGCCCCCAAAAATGATTTTAGAAAAATAAAGTTTTAAAAGAAATGGCCGATATTTTCAATGCCCTCAATGCCCCCTAAAAGGGACCCATCTTTTCACTTGATTTTGGAATCCAAAAACCTTTGTGGCCCCTCACAGTGAAATGCGAAATATGTGTTTATTGCGAGCTTTTGCAATTGCCAACTCGCCTGCGCTCCTTTTTAAAAAAAGTTTTTTTAACTAAAGAAAAACTCTTTGGTAGTCTACCTTTTCAAAAAATGCTTAGAAAAGAAATCGTAGTACGGGTTTTTACTTGAGGTTTCCACAGTTATTACAAAAGTCCAAACTTTTGCAATAGTATGAGATCCAAGCTTCACTGCGAGGGGCGCAGACAGTGTGGGGCCACCTTCATGTTGACATCCAAACAACCTGAAGTTTAACTAGATTTTGCTAAAAATTTTGGGATCTTTAGGGGGTTGGGGGACTTTTTCTGACCCTTTGCAATAAATTATATTTGAAAAATCTCATCGTGGCTATAACTGATTTCTTATTTTAAAAAGGGAAGGAATAGAAACTGAGGGGCACCTTGAAGCTTGGGTTTTAAATGAGCCTCCAAAGAACAATAATTCCCAAGCAAAAAATAGTCCTAGTCCGGGAATACTTTGTTGCCATTACAGTCACGTGACTTGAGCACAATGGAAATTTTTGTGGAGTTAAAAATTTAATCAAAAAAATTTTGGAAAAAATGAAGACCATTGCATATGGAATGGGAAATTTCCTCTGGAATGCAATCAGAAACTGGTGTCCCCTTATGCGAATTTGCAGCAAGTTTAAAGCCAAAGTTTCTCTACTACCGTAAGTACTAAAAATGTTGTCATGAAGGGGGAGTAATTTTAGTGACGCATATTTTTAAAAGTAAGTTTTTGTTAAAATTTGAAAAGACCACTTTTTTAAATTAGTTGCTTTAATGTTTTGGTTTTTATATTTAACTGGCAAATTTCAAAAAGCAAAAATTTCAAATTTGTATAAACCCTTTTTTGCAATGGAGGGTGGAAATTTTTATTTAATGTAAATGCAAAAAGCAAAAGATGAATTAAGGGGTTATGCAGACAAATAATGTACTGGGAAGCAAAGCAAACATTCACTACTTTAATGCTAGATGTAATGTCTTTTAACATGAGTTGATTTTTTCCGCCAAAGGATGTTTTTACATTTTGTTTTAGTCAACCAGCCCAAAAAGATTTTTTATCCTTGAGCCACTATTGTTTTTATGATATCATATTTCTCTGCTTCCCGAAAAACTGCAATGTTACCCAAATATCTTTATGTTGATGTCATTTATATATCACTGTAAAACACCTTAAAGGGAATCGTCACCCATTTTCCCCCTATGAGATAGGGCCAAAACCCCACAGGGGCTTACTCAGCATTCTAAAAAGCTGTAATAACCCCCCCGATGTTCCCTAAAGGGGAAAAAAAAAACGAGTTATATTATACCACCAGGGGCGTTCCCGCCGTGGGGTCATTGGGGCATCGCGGTAGGTCCGGGGCCCTGCCATTTTGTGACGAAGCCGGGGTTTTTCTGTCCCGTCGCGGCTCCTGCGCACGAAATGCCCCTCCCCTTGGTGAAGAGAGCAGAGGCTACATTCGCAGGCGCCGGGAAAGGTCAGAGGGTCCGCCCTGCGCACTGCAGTACTCTGCTCGCCCTCACCGGGGAGCAGTGCGTCGCGAGGGCCGCGACGGGGCCCAAGAACACGCCGGCTTCGTCACAAGATGGGGGCCCCCGGGCCTGACCGCGACGCCCACTGACCGAACGAACCGGGGGACGCCCCTGGGTGAGTATAATATAAAAATCGTATTTTTTTACTTTCAGTAACATTTGGGGGCTTACTACCATTTTCGAAGCGTAGATAACCCCTGATGGCGGGTGGCCCCATCTCATAGGGGGAAAAAGGGGGACAGGTTCCCTTTAACAATGAAATTGCAATGACAAAATGATAATCAGAAATTTTTAAACATAGGATTTATAGAAGGTTAATGATATAAAATGATGAAAAAAAGGGGTAAACTTTTTAAAAAAATATCTTGTTTATTCGCTAAATATGATCTCCCCGCAGAAATAATGCATTTTTTTAGTTTTTTTACTCACAAACTAGTGCCTTTATTCCACGGGCTTTACAGACACTTATTTGCTTGGTGCCATAAAAGGTTATTAATGGTTGTCTGAGGAATTTCTCCCACAGAATTACGGGCAGCAAATAATAAAGACCCCGCTGATTGCAGTTCTATTAAAAATTGCCATCAATGACCTAATGTTCCGAGGAAAAAATGGAATACTGCGGGTCATGGGGGAACATTTGGGCCCATGCAAGCCCCACAGTAGCTGAGCAACATGGGGCCCTAATAAAGTAGGGAAAAATTACCCCGGGACACTTTGGAAATTTGCCAATTTCCCACAATCAAATCAATGTAATACATGCTGTTATGAACCTGAAATGAAAGCTTTAGGGACGGGCTAGTACTTTTATCCCCCAAACACCATAATCATTGGAAAGTAAACATGTGACGTTCCCTCATAAGGTCTTTTTTATATTGTCCAAGGGACCCTTTAAATTTGACATTGGGGGTGGTGACTATTTGTCGGAAAGTGAAATAACTCAAAAAAAAGCCTACGGATCAGTGCTGCACAAACCATCAAAGGTATTTGCCAACACGGGGCAAAACCAGATGTCTACCTTTCAGACTTGAGGTTGGATCCTCAACTTTCATTGACCCATACCAAAAAGCTTCAAAGGCTTCATGGGTCTAGTGTGGAAGCAATGGAGGCTGTAGGGGAGTTTTTTACCTGCCATTGAAAAGCACATTTTTTTTTAAAATTCAGCGATAGCCAAATTGCTCTGGAAATCCATGGACAACCCATGAAGGGGTCATTTTGACAAAATGTGAAAGTGTTTCCGGGAGCTGTTTTCAACAGAAAACACCCCAAACCGTAAGAATTAATAGAGTTTTTTTAAAAATTTCCTTTTTCCCCCTAATACATTGAATGAAAAAAGGAAATTTGGTGCCAGAAATAATGTTAAAACATCATGCGCTGGGTTAAATCAACATATTACATGGTTCTTTCAGATTTTTTTTTTTAAAATCCCCTCATACATAAAATTTTTTTGGCAATGTAATAATCCAGCATTAGTTGTGACTATGGTGCACCTCCCTTTCCCCAAAATGAGATGGGACTACTCAAAGATGGAGACTTAAATTTGCTACACAGAATTTTGGTTCTTTGACAAAAAATTCTTTTATGTCAAAATATTTGGGGGATTTTAAACATTTTTGCAAATGTTTTATGCAAAGTCCCTTAGAAAAGGAATTCATGGGATAAAAAAATTTATGCACATTAGAGAACTCGTTAAAACCAGGACAAAAAACCCATTTGACCTTATATTTTCATTGTGGATCCATTTCCCCATGACAGCGATTGGGGGAAAAGAATATCAGGCATGTTGAATTTCACAGAAATAAACTATTAAAAGTTTGGTTATGGAACAATTTACCCTAAAATTAATTGTTATTAACTTTTTTTCTTGGGGCCCCAAGATTACCTTGGCGCAATGGGGGGAAAAAACGGAGGACCTAAATTTTCAGATATCTTAGATAGGATTTTGTCTACACAGGACGGGAAGGAATTTTTTGCGTTTTTAAAATTAGTTTCTAAGAAACTCAAAAAAAGGGGAGATCTGGAACAGCAATTTTTAAAACCTAAACAAACATTTGAAACTTGTCCCCTATGCTAAGCTGTTTTAATTGATGCGTATTTAAAAAAAAAGTTTCTTTCTGAGGATTCCTCATAAGATGGCCCTGAAAATGCATTGTATTTTTTGTTATTTTATTTTTTTTTTTATCCTCTTCAAACAATTTTAGTAATGTTTGGGGTTTTCTAATTTTTATTGTTCCCTTTACCTAGAAGTTACCCTACTTACCCCTTTTAAAATCTTTCCCTTTTCCCGGTCTTAAATAAATTAATAAAAATATTTAAAAAAAATTTTGGGTAAACTTATTCTCCCCCACTAAGAGAACCCGGGGCATTTTGCCAAAGAGTATGCATGTTATAGGAATTGCGGGAGGAATAACGTGGGGTGAACTCAGGGGAAATTTTAGCACAAACCAAGGAAAATTTTAACCTGCAGGGGAAATATTTTTCGAGTTTGTGTATTTTTGCATTGGGTTCCTTCCATCTTGAGATTTTTTGCACTTGTAAAATTTTGCCCTACGATGAGTTTAGCTTTGGAATTTTTTTGGGCTCTATATAAAAACATGAGAAAATTATCATAATTGCAAGCTTGACTTTTCCTTCCCTCTTTTCCATAGTTGCATGAAGGTACATTTAGCCCTGCAAGCAACAACCTGCTCCTGCGAATTTTTTGTTTTAAATCCAGAAGGCCCCCCATTCAGTCTCCAATAGTCGCCCTTAAAGATTTTTTCTAATTTTTTAACTGGTGGTCACTTTAAGTGTCCGCCAGTAAAAATTCTGGGGTGGGCTCCCGGCTCTCTACAGATTAGATTCTTACAGAGGCTGGCCCCCTTGTGAGTAATGAATCTTCATTTTAAAAACATGCTCCCAAAATCACTCCCTGGCTGATTAGCAACTGCGCTCTCTACTCGTTCAGGCTTGTGCTTGGTAAGCAATAACATTAACTAACATTTGCGTGGTGTCATGGACCAAAAAAACAGTAATTTGGCTGGTGCCAGGAGTCGATCCACTAGCTAATCGATCACCAAATAATGATCACCCAAAAAGATCTCAAAAAAGCCAATAATTTTTAAAAAACCACAAAAAACCTTAAAATTTTCCCACTTTAGTTTTTTTTATTCGTCCCGGAGTGGGACCACTCATTAAGTTCCCTCCGCTAGTCTTTTTTTTTTTAAATTTAAAACTGCCCTTTTTATCTTTTATTGATGCAATTGGCAATCGCCCAGTTTGTGACCTGCAATCGCTCGGGTTTTTCTGGGCATCCCAAAGGCTGCTCAGGTTTTCCTTATGAGAGCCGAACGGGGTCTTTTAAATTTTCGTTTTTGGGGTTTTTAATATTTCCCCTGAATTTTTGGTCAGTCTAAATTCTGATTAAAGAGGCAGCGTGGGAAAGGAGCGGGACCAGGGGAGCTGAAATTGGCATCACTCCACGCTAAAAAAAAAATTTTAATTCTGGGGGGTGCTTTA
>JARQOD010000005.1:166683051-166782333 GCA_033576555.1 Oophaga sylvatica | reverse complement strand
AAAATCATTTACATGATATTTGTAGTAAACTGCTTCCTCTAGAGTAAATTTACATTTGTTCAGAATTGCCCTTCAACTCAAAAGAAAACTGGCTGAAGTGCAAACACTTTAAGGACGCAACATGTTCATCTGGAAACTGTTTGTACAAAGATGCTGAAAGTATGCTTTTAGTGACAATTTGTGATGATGTACACTTCTCAAGGTCTCGGGAAATATAATAACATTTAATTTCAGTAAACATTAGTAAAAGGAGTACCTCTTGGCAACCATTGTTTTAGATCTTGTTTTTATAAGGTTACACATTCCTAGCTACCTATTATGCTAAAAAGTTTTCTCATGTAAATAAAAACAAACAAAAGGAATAGTTTTAGAGGTCAGCTTATGAACCACAATTAGTTTTATGTAGATTTTTTGTTTTGACTGAGCTGTTTTTTTTAAAAAAAACTTTGATTCCTTTATAACAAATGGGCAACTTTTTTAATGTAACAGACTAAAACTAGAAATGTTGCTTCCATATATGATTCACAAATATTGTAAATCAGTAGGGCTCAATCCACCAGAGGCCTAATAAGAATCTGACTCTATACCATAAAGTTAGATATGTTGGAACTAGTGATGAGTGAACGTGGCCAGATATCGTTCTATCCGAGCATGCTTCAATGTTATCCGAGTATTTCAGGTGTGCTCGAATAATATGTTCATGCCCCCGCAGCTGCATGACTCTCAGCTATTTGACAGCTGCCACACATGTGGAAATTGCCAGTTTGCTAGGCAATCCCTGCCAGTGTTGCGGTCGTCTAACAGTTGCAAATCATGCAATCGCAAGGACTCAAACATATTATGCGAGAAATTTTTCCCGGTGAACTGCGGTGAATTCACCACTGCACCGTGAAACTTTTTCTCATACTGATAGCAGTGAACTTGCCAAGGTCACCACAAGTTTAGGGATCCAGCTGGGTATGCAGCATCAGTGACTGACAGTAACCTCGATGATGTCACTGCTTGTCACTGAGGCTTAACTTGTAGCAGCTCATTCCCCAGTGGTTCTCAGCCTGGACGGTCACATCTTGGCACCGTCCAGTTTAAAAACTTTAAAACTGTTTATACTCACACATGGATTATGGTGTGGGACAGAACGATGGAGATGTGAGGGATATGATTGTTTTTTATATTTTTTTACAGAAGACCTTGGCTTCAGTGGAATGGGAATTAGGTGAGTATAACTGTGTCTGGTATTTTTAAATAAAAAAGTAAAAGTGTTTTTTAACTCAAATAAAGGACTTTATTCTTGCTGTGTGTTTATTACAATATAACTATAGGATTAAAAATGATAGCCATCTTATAGACTCTTCCATTTCTAATCTGTGGGATTGATGTCACCTAATATAAAGACGTTATCAACCCCACAAATATGAACCCCACTTGCCATCGCCACAAGGCAAGTGGAAAGAGCTGGGCAAAGCGCCACATCTAATAGGTGCGCTTTTTCTGGACAGCTGCGGGTTGCTATTTTTAGGCAGTGGGGTGGAAATATCCATGGCCCCTACCAGTCTGAGAATACCAGTCGGCAGCTGTCTGCTTTAGCTAGGCAGGTTGGCAAAATGAGGGGACCCCACACAGATTTTTAAACTTATTTATTTAACCCCTTCACCCCCAAGGGTGGTTTGCACGTTAATGACCGGGCCAATTTTTACAATTCTGACCACTGTCTCTTTATGAGGTTATAACTCTGGAACGCTTCAACGGATCTTCGCGATTCTGAGATTGTTTTCTCGTGACATATTGTACTTCACGTTAGAAGTAAAATTTCTTCGATATAACTTGCGTTTATTTTTGAAAAAAACGCAAATATGGCGAAAATTTTTAAAATTTTGCAATTTTCAAACTTTTAATTTTTATTCCCTTAACACAGAGAAATATGTCGCACAAAATAGTTAATAAATAACATTTCCCACATGTCTACTTTACATCAGCACAATTTTGGAACCAAAATTTTTTTTTGTTAGGAAGTTATAAGGGTTAAAAGTTGACCAGCGATTTCTCATTTTTACAACAAAATTTACAAAGCCATTTTTTTTTAGGGACCACCTCTCATTTGAAGTCACTTTGAGGGTCTATATGGCAGAAAATACCCAAAAGTGACACCATTCTAAAAACTGCACCCCTCAAGGTACTCAAAACCACATTCAAGAAGATTATTAACCCTTCAGGTGCTTCACAGGAACTAAAGCAACGTGGAAGGAAAAAATGAATATTTAACTTTTTAGCCACAAAAATGATCTTTTACAAACTTTTTTTTTATTTTCACAAGGGTAAAAGGAGAAAATGGGCAGATAAGGTTGTTATGCAATTTCTCCTGAGTACGCCAATACCCAATATGTGGGGAAAACCACTGTTTGGGCACACGGCAGAGCTCGTAAGGGAAGGAGCGCCGTTTGACTTTTTCAAACTAAAATTGGCTGGAATTGAGATTGGACGCCATGTCGTGTTTGGAGAGCCCCTGATGCGCCTACACAGTGGAAACCCCCACAAGTGACACCATTTTGGAAACTAGACCCCCTAAGGTACTTATCTAGATCTGTTGTGAGCACTTTGAACTCCCAAGTGTTTCACAAAAGCTTATAATGCCTGGGTGTGAAAAAAAAAAAAAAACAATTTTCCACAAAAATGATTTTTTAGTCCCAAATTTTTGAATTTTCCCAAGGAAATTGGACCCCAAAAGTTGTTGTCCAATTTGTCCTGAGTACGCTGATACCCCATATGTGGGGGGGGAACTGTTTGGGTGCACGGCAGGGCTTGGAAAGGAAGTAGTAACGTTTTGGAATGCAGACGTTGATGGGGGTCATGTTCCGTTTGCAGTGCCCCAGATGAGCCTAAACAGTGGAAACCCCCCACAAGTGACCCCATTTTGGAAACTATACCCCCTAAGGAACTTATCTAGATCTTTGGTGAGCACTTTGAACCCCCAAGTGATTCACACAAGTTTAGAATGCCCGGGCATGAAAATAAAAAATCCTATTTTTTTTCCCACAAAAATTATATTTTAGTCACTAATTTTTTATTTTCTCAAGGGTAACAGGAGAAATTGGACCACATAAGTTGTTGTCCAATTTGTCCTGAGTACGCTGATACCCCATATGTGGGTGGGAACCACTGTTTGGGCGCACGGCAGAGCTCGGAATGGAAGGAGCACCATTTGACTTTTTCCAACCAAAATTGGCTGGAATTGAGATTGGATGCCATGTTGCATTTGGAGAGCCCCTGATGTGCCTAAACAGTGGAAACCCCCCACAAATGACCCCATTTTGGAAACTAGACCCCCTAAGGAACTTTTCTAGATCTTTGGTGAGCAATTTGAACCCCCAAGTGCTTCACACAAGTTTATAACGTAGAGCCGTAAAATTTAAAAATCATATTTTTTCCACAAAAATGATCTTTTCACCCCAATTTTTATTTTTCCAAGGGTAACAAGACTCCAAAAGTTATTGTGCAATTTGTCCTGAGTGCGCTGATACCCCATATGTGGGGGTAAACCACTGTTTGGGTGCATGGCAGAGTTTGGAAGGGAAGGAGCGCCGTCTGACTTTTTCAACGCAGAATTGGCTGGACGCCATGTCGTGTTTGGAGAGCTCCTGATCTGCCTAAACAGTGGAAACCCCCATAAATGACGCCATTTTGGAAACTAGACCCCTCAAGGAACTTATCTAGATGTGTGGTGAGAACTTTTAACCCCCAGGTGTTTCACTAAAGTTTATAACGTACAGCCGTAAAATAAAAAATCTTTTTTTTTTTTTACAAAAATGATTTTTTCGTCCCCAATATTTTATTTTCACAAGGGTAACAGAAGAAATTGGAACCCAAAAGTTGTTGTCCAATTTGTCCTGAGTACGCTGATACCCAATATGTGGGAGAAAACTACTGTATGGGCGCACGTCAGGGCTCGGAAGGGAAGTAGTGACGTTTTGGATTGCAGACTTTGATGGAATGGTCTGGGGGCGTCATGTCACATTTGGAGAGCCCCTGATGCACCTATACAGTGGAAACCCCCACAAATGACCCCATTTTGGCAAATAGACCCCACAAGGAACTTATCTAGATGTGTGGTGAGCACTTTGAACCCCGAAGTGCTTCACAGAAGTTTATAACGTACAGCCGTAAAAATAAAAAATCTTTTTTTTTTTTACAAAAATGATTTTTTCGCCCCCAATATTTTATTTTCACAAGGGTAACAGAAGAAATTGGAACCCAAAAATTGTTGTCCAATTTGTCCTGAGTACGCTGATACCCAATATGTGGGAGAAAACTACTGTATGGGCACACGTCAGGGCTCGGAAGGGAAGTAGTGACGTTTTGGATTGCAGACTTTGATGGAATGGTCTGGGGGCGTCATGTCGCATTTGGAGAGCCCCTGATGCGCCTAAACAGTGGAAACCCCCCACAAGTGACCCCATTTTGGAAAATAGACCCCACAAGGAACTTGTCTAGATGTGTGGTGAGCACTTTGAACCCCGAAGTGCTTCACAGAAGTTTATAACGCACAGCCGTAAAAATAAAAAATCCTTTTTTTTTTTGCAAAAATGATTTTTTTGCCCCAATATTTTATTTTTACAAGGGTAACAGGAGAAATTGGACCCCAAAAGTTGTTGTCCAATTTGTCCTGAGTACGCTGATATCCAATATGTGGGAGAAAACTACTGTATGGGTACACGTCGGGGCTCGGAAGGGAAGTAGTGACGTTTTGGATTGCAGACTTTGATGGAATGGTCTGAGGGCATCATGTCGCATTTGGAGAGCCCCTGATGCGCCTAAACAGTGGAAATCCCCAACAAGTGACCCCATTTTGGAAAATAGACCCCACAAGGAACTTATCTAGATGTGTGGTGAGCGCTATGAAGCCCCAAGTGCTTCACAGAAGTTTATAATGTACAGCCGTAACACAAAAAAATATATTTTTTTTGTACAAAAATGATATTTTCGCCCCCAGTTTTTTATTTTCCCAAGGGTAGCAGAAGAAATAGGACAAATTTCACAATAACTCTTGGGGTCCAGAGTACGCTGATAACCCATATGTGGGGATAAACTACTGTTTGGACGCATGGCAGAGCTGAGAAGTGAAGGAGCACCGTTTGACTTTTTCAACGCAGAATTGGCTGGAATTGAGATCAGACGCCATGTCACATTTGGAGAGCCCCTGATGTGCCTAAACAGCTGAAACCCCCCAATTCTAACTCCAACCCTAACCCCAACACACCCCTAACCCTAGTCCCAACCCTAACCACAAACCTAACCCTAACACACCCCTAATCCCAACCCTAACCCTAATCCTAACTTTAGCGCCAACCCTAACCCTAACTTTAGCCGCAACCCTAACCCTAACCGGAAAATGGAAATAAATACTTTTTTTAATTTTATTATTTTTCCCTTACTAAGGGGGTGATAAAGGGGGGTTTGATTTACTATTTATAGCGGGTTTTTATGATTGGCAGCTGTCACACTAAAAGACGCTTTTATTGCAAAAATAGTTTTTGCATCATCACATTTTGAGAGCTATAATTTTTGCATATTTTGGCCCACAGAGTCATGTGAGGTCTTATTTTTTGCGGGACGAGTTGACGTTTTTATTGGTACCATTTTTGAGCACGTGACGTTTTTTGATCGCTTTTTATTTCGATTTTTGGGAGGTTAGAATGAACAAAAATCAGCAATTCATGAATTTCTTTTGGGGGAGGCGTTTATACCGTTCCGCGTGTGGTAAAATTGATAAAGCAGTTTTATTCTTCGGGTCAGTACGATTATGGCGATACCTCATTTATAACATTTTTTCATGTTTTGTCGCTTTTATAGAATAAAAACAATTTTATATAAAAAATAATTATTTTTGCATCGCTTTATTCTGCGAGCTATAACTTTTTTATTTTTTCGCTGATGATGCTTTATGACGGCTCGTTTTTTGCGGGACAAGATGACGTTTTCAGCGGTACCATGTTTTTTTATATCGGTCTTTTTGATCGCGTGTTATTCCACTTTTTGTTCGGCGGTATGATGATAAAGCATTGATTTTTTGCTTCGGTTTTTTTTTTTTTTTTTTTAAGGGGTTCACTAAAGGGGTTAACTAGTGGGACAATTTTATAGGGGGGTCATTACGGACGCGGCGATACCAAATATGTGTACTTTTATTGTTTTGTTTTTTTTTATTTACAGGAAGAAGTGAATTTATTGGGGAATATTTTTATTTTTTTTATTTATTTTGGATTTTTTTTTTACACGTTTATTTTTACTTTTTTAACTTTTTTACTTTGTCCCAGGGTGGGACATCACAGTATTTTATCAGATCGCTGGTGTGACAGTGTGCACAGCACTCTGTCACACCAGCGATCGCACAGGCATAGATGCAGGCTTCTCAGTGCCTGCTCTCGGCAGGCACTGAGGTAGCCGCCTCCCTCCAGGACCCTGGCGCCATCTTGGATCCGGGTCCTGGGAGGGAGGAAGCCCTCAGAACAGCGCGATCACATCGCGCTGCTCTGAGGGTCTCAGGGGGCGCGCAGGGAGCCCCCACCCTGCGCGATCCTCCCCTGTGCCCCCAGTACAACCGCGATCATGTTTGATCGCGGTGTGCAAGGGGTTAATGTGCCGGGAGCGGTCCGTGACCGCTCCTGACACACAGTCATGGGTGTCAGCTGTGATAATCAGCTGACACCCGGCGGCGATTAGCTGCGCTCCCCTCAGGAGCTCAGCTGATCGCCTATGACGTACTATCCCGTCCCCGGTCATACGGGCCCAGGTACCATGGACAGGATAGTACGTCCGATGGCAGTAAGGGGTTAACTAATTTAAAAAAAACGTGTGGGGACCTTCTATTTTTGATAACCAGCCTTGCTAATGCTGACAGCTGAGGGTTGCAGCCCGCAGCTATAAATTTTGCCTTGCTGGTTATCAAAAATACAGGGGAACCCATGCCATTTAAAAAAAAAAAATAAATATTGAGAGCTCAGGCGCCGACTGATGAATACTCCCATCAGCCGTGCCTGCTCTTGCTGTTATTAGCGGCAGCATGCATCGCTAGATAGGAGTAGTAGTCCCATCAGCTGACTCCAGTGACAGAAGATAAACTTTTTACCTCCGATCACAGCTGCGGGCTCATGCTGTCATTTGACAGGATGGGAACCGGCTCTCTGACTGGTGGTAATGATTTACTGTAGTAGTCTCTCATCAGCTGACACCTGCTGACCTGAAGTAAGCTTTTTACCAAGCCTCTCAGTCACAGCTGCGGGCTGACATCTGACTAGCAGTAACTGACCAACAGTGACATTGTCTGACCGATGGTAACAATTTTATCGGCGGTAACGTTACCTCCAATCAGAATCGTTGGTAAGATCACAGCCTTAGTGGAAACTCAATAATTTATCGAATTTTGTGGAAAATGCTCGGGATTCTCTACACGAATCCGAATGTGCAATAACTGTGCCAACTGTGAGATTGGCAAACATTTTTCTAACAAGTTCACTCATCTCTAGTTCTCTGAGCATTCTACACAAACTTCCTCTTGATGGAACATACAGGAATCATAGTAATATAAATTAAAATCGGAAAAAAATTACCAGTGCAGCAATTGGAAACAGCGTATGGATAGCTTGCCTATTCAAGCCATGAGTATCATGATCCAGGTCAGTTGACGTTGATGGAATATGGTGTTATATAGATTGTATTTACTTTTCCATGGGACGTGCTAGGCAGTATTTTTAGATCCTGCACATCTAATTATAGATAGTGTATTTAGTTGGATTGTACTACATATTGATCTACCTTACTCTGGTTTCTTTCTACCCATGTCACTATGCGCAAATAGACTTTATGGTTTATAATCAAATTATTTATCATTGTAATGTAGCTTGTTTGTAAGATTTTACTCTGAGTAATGAAGCAAGATCCTTCACTCCTTAGTTTTCTAAGCCTGAAAACATTTTTCAAGTGATGCCCATGCAGGTGTATGAAGCAATACACCACAGTAGACTATTCATACTATACTTTAACTTTATGATGTGTTATTGCCACATTATTAAAAGAGATTTTTATCTGGAAATACACAACAAAGGTTCCAATTAAATTAAAATATTAACAGCTACAAGAAATTGTACACACATGCACACATAACTAACACACCAAAATTTTGCAATATTTTACTTCTCACCACGTTTATCAAATGGTGAGAACGTCATCAGGATTATGTGAATAGGGTTGTGAGTCATTGTAGATCCAGAAGATTTTTTATAATTTGCACCAGAAATTGGCATAAATTACTATATTACGAGACAAAAATACACCAAATGTACTAAGCACAGTCTTGTACCAAAGGTTTTTGATTCAAGACTGGCATATGAAATGTATAATATACAGTATCTATCAAAAGCTTACGAAACTTTTTATCATAAATTTGTATTATTGATTTTATTGAGACTGTGGTCTCAGCTCAGATACCACCACATACAGTTCTCGCAGCATGCACAAAAATATTGAAACGACGGGACCGCTTCAAAATATTCATACCTTCTAAAATAATATTTCAGAAAAAGTAAAAGAGTAAAAATGATAATAATGATATTTTTACGTAGCACCAAAATTTTTGGCAGCATTTTACAATTCATAGGATACATGTACAAACAATATCACACATTACAGAGAACAAAGTAAATATAAGTTTAAAAAGAGGAATGAGAATCCTGACTGTAAGAACGTAAATCTGTGAAGAAAGAGCGATCATAAAAAACGTATGTGTATGCAAAGGTATGCAGAATTAGGGTGCAAAGAGGGTGAGGGAAACTGTTGGGTTACTGACAGGAGTTCATTTGGAAATATGATAGGTCTTCCCTAAAATTATCTATTCTCAAGGCATGACTAAAACTGTCCCTACACTTTTTTGTTAAATTTATAATTAGTTTGCCACTCTGTAATATCTGAAGTGTCTTGGAGATGGGATAAGAGGTTTTGATTATGGATGATGTAATGCCTAGACTAGATTGCAGAGCACAAATAGGGTGACAAAGATAGATGAGGAAGAAGATACTGAGTGGTGCAGCACTGTGGAGAGCTTTGTGTGTAAATATAAGTTTATTTTGCATTTTTTCATGAACAGTCAAATGGTTCAGTGGCTGACATATGATAGAAGCCTCATTGCAGTGGTTTTACAGAAAAGATAAGTCTAGCTGTTGGTCGAAGAATTTCAAAAAAGAATGGATCTACCTGTGGCAAAACATTTTTGCTCCCCTGATCATAGCATGTCAGATATGAAAATACTGGTACTAAGAAGCAGATTCACATCTCAGAGACAGAGAAGAATTTGTGAATACAAATTGATGGTGACCTTTGACACTCTTAATGCTGGAATGAACCTGTCACATGGTTTTATGGCCTATTACATCAATTAAGGAATTTACTCCAAATACCCTGTGAAAACATCACAAAACATTACCAGACCCCAATCAGAGGGTAATAAAACTTTCTCTCCTTATCTATGAACTGTTCCAATATTTATGCTCATCCCTCTGCCATAATGACTATTCTGCTTCACGTCACTTGTCCTACCTATTGCATTTTTTCTGTGTTTTTGTGTATAAATATGTGATTCTTCAGATTTTGTATTAGTCTATGCCTGATGAAGAGACCTGAGTAGTCTCGAAAGCTTGCAATTTGTTACCATCTTTTCAGTTAGCCATTAAAAGGTATCAACCACTGAGGACTCTCAACTCTAAATATTTTTCTATCTACTGGCTAACACGGTACGAAGATATACATCTTTACTGTATCAAAAGGCAACAGAATAATTAATATTGAGGTGCAGTAGTCAAAACCAGACCAGAATAAATCAGAGCAACATTAAAAGGTTTTGTTGTTATGATGCTAAGATCTTTTTCTGGATATGCGTCTGAGGTGAATGTGGCTTAAGCATACAAGTTGTTACTCCCAATGGTGGCGAATGTGTATTTGTGGACCCACTGTGCCAAAGGACCAGGCCTACCCAGGAGTTGGCATAGCTAAGCAGCTACCTGGTGTTCACTGGAGCTCCTGATGGTGGAGACAGACTGGGCTGCAAGTAGCTGTCAGGTACCACTCCTAGGCAGAGCGCGATACTCCAGCTGCTGACCCCAGAGGTCAGGTTAGTTGAGCCAGACTAAGGCTATATTGAGACATACCAGTCTGGGATACTGAATCAGGGACTGGCTGCACCTCGGATTGGGGAACAATGTTCAAGCACTTGCCGCACTGGGACCAGGTGACTTAGGGAACAGGACTTCTCGCACCGGGACCAGGGGACTTCATATTTAGGACTGACTACACCAGGACCTGGGACAACATTTAGGCACTGGCCATACTGGGATCAGGGATTCAGGTTCAGGACAGTTGCCACACCGAGTCCAAGAATTCAGGTTTAGGACACTGACCACACCAGGGACAGGGGACGTTTAGGCTCTGGCTGCACTGGTACCATGGATTTGGGTTCAGGACACAGTTCACACTGGGACCATGGATTTGGGTCCAGGACACTGACTACATCAGGACTAGGAAACCTCAAAACTGCATTGGTTGGCGACTCCCTAAGGGAGAGGAAGTCTTATATACAGGATGACTTCCAGAAATTGGCTGGGAGCCATCTTGCAGGTGGATATCATTACACTGAATGGCTCTCAGCAACAAGCTGAGGACATTAACCATATGCACGTGCGGACCCTTTAAGAGTAGGGGAGTATACGCATCACCAGAACTCTGTACAGATCAGGAAGCAATGAATGCTGGGGACCCCATTGTGGGCCGAGTTGGTGAGTAAGCCACAGTTTCTGCATGGAGGAAGAAGGGGACACCATGCAGGAATGCCAGCCATAGTGCTACACAATACCTTGACTAGAAGGAATGAAGGAGTGAAAACTTAACATAATACCAGGAAAGTGGGTCTTCAGAAAAATCAGTAAAAGGTGGAAACAAAGGAAGTTCAGTTTTTGAATGCTTTTGTTCTGATAAAAAGTGATGATGTTGAAGACAGCAAACAGACAACCAATGGTGTTTTGTAGAAGTGCAAGGAAGAGATCACAGAAAAAAGTTGTATTATTGAGTGTCAGTAATAAAGACATGCTGTAATACAAATCTGCTTATAACTTGCCAATAAATAATGAGTAAGGATAAAAGGTGACATCAGATGAACAAAATGGTTTGCTGCATTAAGATAGTTCTTAGCAGAGTTTTTGAGAAAGCAAGGAGTATCGCTGGTTGGAACCCCAATGATTATTAAGTTGTGGTCAATCCTTCCAATAGGTAGTGATGTAAACTTGATAAAAACTATTTAAAATCTAAAAGAGTGAAATATGATGAGAAGGAAATAAAAATCTATTATTGCTTTATAACTCTTGCACTTTACACAGATATTTGCCCATAGATAATAGTGTGGCATTACACATAAAGAAGTGCTTTAATATAGCTTCATTCTCTTTGTATATGCAGTATTTCCACCTAAATAACATTTACAAAAAGGATGAATTTAGCATTTCTGCTTATTGTTTAAAATCTTAGTTCCAAATTGCATATAGCTCTGTCTCTAACTATGACACAGCTTAATAAACTTACAGTACAGACCAAAAGTTTGGACACACCTTCTCATTTAAAGATTTTTCTGTATTTTCATGACTATGAAAATTGTAAATTCAAATTGAAGGCATCAAAACTATGAATTAAAACATGTGGAATTATATACTTAACAAAAAAGTGTGTAACAACTGAAATTATGTCTTATATTCAAGGTTCTTCAAAGTAGCCACCTTTTGCCTTTGATGATTGCTTTGCACACTCTGGGCATTCTCTTGATGAGCTTCAAGAGCTAGTCACCGGAAATGGTCTTCCAACAATCTTGAAGGAGTTCCCAGAGATGCTTAGCACTTGTTGACCCTTTTGCCTTCACTCTGCAGTCCAGCTCACCCCAAACCTTCTTGATTGGGTTCAGGTCTGGTGACTGTGAAGGCCAGTTCATCTGGCGCAGCACCCCATCACTCTCCTGCTTGGTCAAATAGCCTTACACAGCCTGGAGGTGTGTTTGGGGTCATTGTCCTGTTGAAAAATAAATGATGGTCCAACTAAACGCAAACTGGATGGAATAGAATGTCGCTGCAAGATGCTGTGGTAGCCATGCTGTTTCAGTATGCCTTCAATTTTGAATAAATCCCCAACAGAGTCACCAGCAAAGCACCCCCACACCATCATAACTCCTCCTTCATGTTTCACGGTGGGAACCAGGCATGTAGAGTCCATCTGTTCAACTTTTCTGCGTCACACAAAGACACGGTGGTTGGAACCAAAGATCTCAAATTTGAACTCATCAGACCAAAGCACAGATTGCCACTGGTCTAATGTCCATTCCTTGTGTTCTTTAGCCCAAACAAGTCTCTTCTGCTTGTTGTCTGTCCTTAGCAGTGTTTTCCTAGCAGCTATTTTACCATGAAGGCCTGCTGCACAAAGTCTCCTCTTAACAGCTGTCGTAGAGATGTGTCTGCTGCTAGAACTCTGTGTGGCATTGACCTGGTCTCTAATCTGAGCTGCTGTAAACCTGTGATTTATGAGGCTTGTGACTTGGATAAACTTATCCTCAGAAGCAGAGGTGACTCTTGGTCTTCCTTTCCTGAGGCGGTCCTCATTTGAGCCAGTTTCTTTGTAGCATTTGATGGTTTTTGCAACTGCACTTGGGGACACTTTCAAAGTTTTCCCAGTTTTTCAAACTGACTGACCTTCATTTCTTAAAGTAATGATGGCCACTCGTTTTTCTTTACTTAGCTGCTTTTTTCTTGCCATAATACAAATTCTAACAGTCTATTCAGTAGGACTATCAGCTGTGTATCCACCAGACTTCTGCACAACACAACTGATGGTCCCAACCCCATTTATAAAGCCAGAAATCCCACTTATTAAACCTGACAGGGCACACCTGTGAAGTGAAAACCCTCTTGAAGCTCATCAAGAGAATGCCATGAGAGTGCAAAGCAGTCATCAAAGCAAAAGGTGGCTACTTTGAAGAACCTAGTATATAAGATATATTTTCAGTTGTTACATACTTTTTTGTTAAGTATATAATTCCACATGTTTTAATTCATAGTTTTGATGCCTTCAGTGTGAATTTACAATTTTCATAGTTATGAAAATACAGAAAAATCTTTAAATGAGAAGGTGTGTCCAAATTTTGGTCTGTACTGTACATATATATGATGAGCATAGGGTAATAGGCCAATAAGCATGTATGAATTGAAGAAAAACCTGTAAAGAATACGTACGAGGCACAATAAGATGATAGAAGGTAAATTTTGTTAAAATGTAATTAAAAAAATGCAAGACACAAGATAGTAAAGGCTGATGTGCAAAAGAATATTTTATAGAACATGATACAGACTTAAGAGTATGATAGATATAAGCTTAATAGAATAGAACAATACTAAAATAGTAGAAATGAGGATACATGCAATATAGTACTGTATGATAAAGTATACAAAGTGCAATCTCAAAATTACAGACGGATACCAGTGTACATAAGTATCATAAGATATATTTGTGGAATCATCAGCTTTGATTATCTTGTGTCTTAGACTTTTTTAATTACATTTTCAATAACATTTTCCTTTTATTCCCATCTTATTGTGCCTTGCACTTTATTTTTTTCTTTCCTTTTCTGCTTTAACCTTTAGTATATACCGTAAGTATAAAACCGCTGAGATGTTTCTTCCAATTGCAATCAAAATAATTCAACCCTTATTCCAAATTAGTTTTATTAGTCAAATGTACAAACTTTCTGCTTTTTGGAATACACCAATGCCACAAACTCAATTGAAATACCTCATTACAGGTAATATAACAAGTGGTTTCTCCAAATTCAAAAGAAAATGCCACTGTTAATGATTTCTGCATTCGCACATATTATCAACCCCCTGCATAGAAATCCTCATAGGAGCAACATTTGCATATCAAATGAGGTCTCAAGTCCACTTGATGTAAGTTATCAAAGATTTCATTAGTTATATCAGTTGTGTTTGTGGTAAAACACCTGAAATACCTGTACTGGATAGGGGTATGTTGAATGTAACGCTTGATTACATAGTAGAAATATGGCTAAAGGGTATGCCACACTAAACAACATCGCTAACGGGATCGCTAAAAAACGTCACTATTTAGAGATCCCGTTAGCGATGTTGTTCAGTGCGGCATCTGTCAGCGACGTGGCCCCTGCTGTGATCTCGCTCGTCGCTGACATCGTTCCGGACCCTATTTAGATCGTCAGCGCCCCGCAGGTAAGTATATATCGCTAAGTGTGGCACCTTTTCTTAGCGATTTAGCGGTACTTTTGTACCGCTAAAGTCGTTAAGAAGATCGCTAACCGCGATAGCGTCGTTAACTATATCGCTAAGTTAAGCTGCACTTAGCGATATAGAAACAATCCCGCTAGCGATCGCATTAGTATGCGTCTTTATCGCTATCGCTAGCGGGATTGTTTAGTGTGGCAGTACCTTAAGCCACGAGAGTGGTCCAAAAACTTAAGAAACAAGATCATTACCTTGCTCAAACAATGAAAAGCATACAAAAGATATAAAGACATTGAATGTTCCCAGAGAAAAAAATTGAAGAAAGATTTCAAGTTCAAAATTAGAAGCGTTGCCTCAACATCATAAGTACAAAATTGCAAACAGCTTGTAAAAACAAGCAACTTTGAAATTTACCCCCCATTTAAAATCACTGTTCTTTTTAATTTTACAGTGTACAGCTCGTTGATCAGTTTATTGGCCATCCTGCAGTCCCAGTGTGGCCGGTTACTAATGCAAAGTGTGCATGGCACAAAAAGTCTGTGTGCTTTACTGCCTGATTGTGACCCCCTGAAGCTAGATGGATCATTGTATTCAAAAAGCCTTAGTCAACCTGCGTTTCTTCCATGCTCCAAAGGCAAAGCTGTCTCTGCTAGCAGCCTCAAAGAGCTCACAGTTTGAACCAGCTGTGGGAACATGCCGCTGTCAATTTTCAAAAGTGCACTGCCCCTAAGAAATCAGGAAGCAGTGTGTTCCCGAAGATTAATTTGAGACAAGCTATTTAATAAAACACTGGCTTCACTACCTGGACATGGTATGAAAAGGCAATGTTCAATGGCTGCCACCAGATTTCTTGGTAGGCAGATGGTCAAAAACCCTCAAGAGATGGCAAAGGATTTACGGAAAGTTTTGGTGGCAGCAGGCACTGTGGTTTCAGTTTGCATATTAATTGCTAATTGCTGATTCTGAGTGTCTGAATGTGTCTGAATTTGAAAATGTACACCTCTCCTGTCCCAAAATCACAAGAAGAGTTTGTTCCAGTACATTCGTAACTAATTCACAACTAGCAACATGACTAGAGGAATAAAAATAAAGCCTACACTGAAAAGAACTCCCTGCCTACAGCGAAAAATGGAGGTGGCTTGGTGGTACTCCTGGGCTGCTTTGCCTCTTCCGGCAGCATGTGAAGGACAAGATGCATAAAATCATGTATCAGGAAAACTGAGGCAAAAACGGTATGCCTTCTAGAGGGAAGCTGAAAAGTATCACCAGTCTGTGGCTGCTGTTTTTTTTAAAGAAATTAGTAGGCAGCCACAGACTAATGATTTTTAGAAATATAATGTATAATGAGAAGTGGCCAGATATTGCCTTAATGCCCTCAATGCCCCCTAAAAGGACCCATCTTTACACTTTGATTATGGAATCCAAACAACGCTTAGTGGCCACCTCACAGTGAAAGTGCGAAATATCGTGTTATTGCGAGCTTCTTGCACATTGCACTAACTCAGCACTGCCGCATCCTTTAATAAGCTGTTACTAAAGAATAACATCATTGGATAGTCTACCGTTCAGAAACTGCTTAGTAAAGAAATCAGTAGTACTGGGTTAATTACTTGAGGTCTCACTAGTTATTACAAAGTCCAAGACATTGCAATAAGTAGTGAGATCTCAAGCTTTCACTGCGAGGGGCTGCAGACAGCTGTGGGATGCCACTCTTCATGTTGACATCCAACAACCTGGAAGTTTGAACTAGACTTTTGCTAGAAATTTGGGATCTTTAGGGGGCATTGGGGACATTTCTGATCACTTTGCTAATAAATTATATTTAGAAAAATCATCAGTCTGTGGCTATAACTGATTTCTTATATTAAAAGGGAAGGAATAGACTACTGATGGGCACACTTGAAGCTTCGGTGTTAATGAGCCTCCAACAGAACAATAATTCCAAGCAAAAAAATAGTCCTAGTCCTGGAATACTTTGTAGTGCCATTACAGTCACGTGACTTGAGCACAATAGGAAATCTTTTGTGGCAGTTGCAAAATTTATATCAAAGAATATTGGTAAACTGAAGACCATTGCTCATATGGAATGGGCTAAGATTCCTCTGGAATGCAATCAGAATCTGGTGTCCGATTATGCATGAAGTTTGCAGCAAGTTATAAGAGCCAAAGTGTTCTCTACTACCGTAAGTACTAAAAATGCTTGTCATGAAGGGGTGAGTAATTCAGTGACTGCAATAGTCATTAAAAGTAATGTTTTTGTTAAATTTGAAAAGACCACTTGTTATATTAGTTGCTTTGAGATGTTTAGGTTGTTATTATTTAACTGGCAAATTGCAAAAAGCAGAAAGTTTCTAAATTTTGCTGATAAACCTTATTTGCAATGGAGGGTGGATAATTTTGATTGCAACTGTAAATGCAAAAAGCAACAGTATGCATTCAAGGGCTTATGACAGACAAATAATGTACGTGGAAGCAATGTCATATACATTCACTACTTTATACTGCTAGATGTAATGTCTTCTAACAGTGAGTTGATTTCCAGCACAAAGGATGTTATACAGTTTTGTTCATGTCAACCAGCCAGAAATGATTACTTATGCCTTGATGCCACATATTGTTTTATATGATATCATATTGCTCTGCTTCCTCGACAAAACTGCAATGTTACCCAGAATATGCTTTATGTATGATGTCATTATATATATCTACTGTATATATACACCTTAAAGGGAATCTGTCACCCCATTTTCGCCCTATGAGATAGGGCCACCGCCATCAGGGGCTTATCTACAGCATTCTGTAATGCTGTAGATAAGCCCCCGATGTTACCTGAAAGTGAAGAAAAACGAGTTATATTATACTCACCCAGGGGCGTTCCGCTGTCCGTTCGGGTCAGTTGGGCATCGCGGTCAGGTCCGGGGCCTGCCATCTTGTGACGAAGCCGGCGTGTTCTTTCTGTCCCGTCGCGGCTCCTGCGCAGGCGCACTGCTCTGCCTTGGTGAAGGCAGAGCAGAGTGCTACAGTGCGCAGGCGCCGGGAAAGGTCAGAGAGGTCCGGCGCCTGCGCACTGCAGTACTCTGCTCTGCCCTCACCAGGGTAGAGCAGTGCGTCTGCGCAGGAGCCGCGACGGGACAGCAAGAACACGCCGGCTTCGTCACAAGATGGGAGGCCCCGGACCTGACCGCGACGCCCATCTGACCCGAACGGACGGCGGAACGCCCCTGGGTGAGTATAATATAACTCGTATTTCTTCACTTTCAGGTAACATTGGGGGCTTATCTACAGCATTACAGAATGCTGTAGATAAGCCCCTGATGGCGGTGGCCCTATCTCATAGGGCGAAAATGGGGTGACAGATTCCCTTTAACAATGAAATTGCAATGACAAGAATGATAAGTCATGAAATTATTAAAATCATAGGATTGATAGACGTGTTAATGATATCAAATGATGAAAATAAGGGATACAACATTTTAAAAATATCTTGATTTATTCGCTATCAAGTATGATCTCCACTCGCAGAAATAGATGCACTTATTTAGTTATTTTACTCACAAACATAGTGCCATTTATTCCACAGTGCTTTACAGACACTTATTTGCCTTGGCTGCCATCATTAAGGTTATTAATGGTTGTCTGAGGAATGTTCTGCCACACTGAATATACTTGGGCAGGCAAATAATCAAGATCCGCTGATTGCAGCTTCTATTGAAATTGCCAGTCAATGACCTAGATGTTCCTGATGGGAAAATGGAGATACTGCAGGTCATGGCGGAACATTTAGGCCATGCAAGCGCCTCACAGTAGCATGAGCAACATGTGGCCTAATAAAGTACGGAAAAATTACTCCTGGGACACTTTGGAGAATTGCCAGATTCCACAATCAAATCAATGTAATACTATGCTGTTAGTGAACCTGAAATGAAAGCTTTACGGGACTGGCTACTGTACATTATGCCACCAAACACCATAATCATTGGAAGAGTAAACAGTGTGACGTTCCCTCAGTAAGGTCTCTTCTTAGTATTGTCCACATGGCATCCTTAGATTTGAACATTGGTGCGTGGTGATCTATTCTGTACGGCAAGTGAAATGAGACGTCACATAGCAAGCCTACGGGATCAGTGTCTGCACAAACCATCAGAAGGTATTTGCACAACACTGGGGCATAAGCCAGATGTCTACCTTCAGACGTTGAGGTTGGATGCCTCAACATTCATTGACCTCATACCACAGCTTTCAAAGGCTGTCATAGTCTAGTGTAGGATAGCAATGGAGGCTGTAGTGGAGATTTATCCTCGCCATTGACAAGTCACATTTTTCTGTTAATTCAGCGATAGCCAGAAATTGCTCTGGAAATCACATGGACAACACCATGAAGAGGTCATCTTGACAGAATGTGAAAGTGTTCCAGGAGCTGTTTCAACATGAAAACACTCATACTCGATAATGAATTAATAGAGATGTTTTGAAAACTTCCTGTTTCCCTAATACATTTGAATGAACATAATGAAGATTTGGTGCTCAGAAATAATGTTAGATAACATCATGCTGCTTGGCTTCAATCATACATATTACATGGTTCTTTCATGATTTATGTTATTTACAATACCCTCAGTGACATCATATGTTGCGCTAGATGTAATATTATACCAGCATTAGTTGTAGCACTATGGTGCACCTACCTATCTCCCAAATGAGATGGAGACTACTCAAGATGGAGACGTGCTAATATGCTAGCACAGAAATTTGAGTTCTTATGACTAAAAATTACTATTATGTTCATAATAATATTTGGGGATTTGTAAACATTTTTGCTAATGTTTTATGCAAAGTACCTTAGCAAAGGAATTCATAGGGATAAAATAATTTATGCACATTAGATGAACGTCGTTCAAACCAGTGACAGAACCATTTGACCATTATATTTTCATTGTGGTATCCGACTCTCCATGACAGCAGATGTGGTGGAAAAGAATAGTCAGGCATGTTGAATTTCACAGAATATAAACTATTAGAAATGTTTGGTATATGGAACAATTTGACCCCTCAATTAGATATGTTATTATACATATTTTCTTGGTGGTCAAGATTACCTTGGCGCAATGGTGGAAAAAAACGGAGGTACCTAAATTTGCAGATATCTTAGATAGGATTTGTCTACACAGTGACCTGGAATGGAGATTTGCGGTTGTTAATAATAGTATTCATAAGTACTCAAAAAAATGGGAGATCTGGAACAGCAAGTTTTACGCTAAACAAACATGTTGAAACTTGTCCCTATGCTAATTGCTGTTTTAATTGATGCGTATTTAAAAGATGTATCTCTTTCTGAGGAGTTCCTCATAAGATGGTCTGACGAATGCTATTGTATTGTTTTGTTATTTTATTTTTTTTTATATCCTCTTCAAACAATGTTTAGTAATGTTTGAGGGTTCTCTAATTTTATTGTTCCCTTTACCTATGTAAGTTATACCCTACTTACCCCTTTTCCAATCTGTTACCCTTCCCGGTCTTAATACTAAATTAATAAAAATATTTAAAAGAGAAATGTTTGGTATAAGCTTATTCTCCTCCAGCTAATGAGAACCCAGGGACATTTTGCCAAACTGAGTATGCATGTGTATAGGAAGTGCTGGAGGAATAACTGTAGGCTGAAGCTCACGGGTCAGAATTATTAGCTACAAACCAAGGACAATATTTAACATCTGACAGAGGACAATATTTGTATCGAGTTTGTGTAATGTTTGCATTGGTTCCTTCCATGCTTGATGCATTTATTTGCTACTTGTAAAATTTGCCCTACTGTATGAGTTTAGCTCTGTGGAATTTGTTGGCTCTATATAAGAAGCATGAGAAGAATTACTCATATATTGCAAGCTTGACGGTCTCATTACCTCTGTTCCACTAGTTGCATAGAAGGGTACATTATAGTCCCTGCAAGCAACAATCCTGCTCCATGCGAAATTTTGTGTATATCCAGAAGGCCCATTCAGTCTCAATAGCTCTGCCCTTAAAGAGGTTTTCTAATTTCTTAACTGGTGGCTCATCTTTAAGATGTCCGCCAGTAATAGATTCTGGGGTCGGACTCTCGGCATCTCTACAGATTAGATTCTTACAGAGGCAGTGGTGCCCTTGTGAGTAATGAATCTTCAGTATTAACAATGCTACCTACATCACATCCCTGTAGCTGATATAGCAACTGCGCTCTCTACTACAGTTCAGGCTTGTGCTTGGTAAGCAATAACATTAACTGAACATTCGCCTGTGTGTCATGGACCAATCAAACAGATAATTGGCTGGGTGCCAGGAGTCAGATCCACTAGCATAATCGATCACCTAAATAACTGATCACCTAAATAACTGATCATCAAAAAAGCCAATAATTTTAAAGAACCACAAAATACCTTAAACTCCCACTTTAGCTTTTTCTTTATTGCAGTCCTGGAGTGGTACCACTCATCTAAGTTCCCTACCGCTAGTCTTATACTTAACAGCTGCCATCTTCATCTTTTATTGATGCCAATCTGGTCATTCGCCAGCAGTTTGTGACCTGCAGATCGCTCGAGTGTTTGCTGGTCGATCCATAAGTCATTGCTCAGTGTAACTCTATGAGAGCCAGAACGAGGATCTTATAGACTTACGTTTGGAGTTTCTGAATATTACCTCTGAATTCCGGTCAGTCTGAAATTCTGATTACAAGATGGCAGCGTGGGAAAGGAGCGGCACCATGACGAGCTGAAGTTGGCATCACTCCAGCGCTAAAATAAAAATATAATTCTGGAGTGGTGCTTTAACAAATCTATTTGCTACATACATAAGAAAAAGAGTGGTAGAACACCACCAAAACCACGACCACAGATCCAATGTACAGTCGTGGCCAAAAGTTTTGAGAATGACACAAATATTATATTTTCACATGATCTGCTGCCTTCTGGGGTTTTAATGTGTGTTTGACAGATGTTTTTATCACAGACAGAAATATATAATTGCAAACATATGAGTAGCAAAAGCTTATATTGACAGTTAGAATGAGTTAATGCAGCAAGTCAATATTTGCAGTGTTGACCCTTCTTCTTCAGGACCTCTGTAATTCTCCCTGGCATGCTCTCAATCAACTTCTGGACCAAATCCTAACTGATAGCAGTCCATTCTTGCACAATCAATGCTTTCATTTTGTCAGAATTTTTAGGTTTTTGTTTGTCCACCCGTCTCTTGATGATTGACCACAAGTTTTCAATGGGATTAAGATCTGGGGAGTTTCCAGGCCATGGACCCAAAATCTCTATGTTTTGTTCCCTGAGTCATTTAGTTATCAACTTTGCTTTATGGCAAGGTGCTCCATCATGCTGGAAAAGGCATTGTTGATCGCCAAACTGCTCTTGGAGGGTTGGGAGAAGTTGCTCTTGGAGGAAATTCTGGTACCATTCTTTATTCATGGCTGTTTTTTTAGGCAAGACTGTGAGAGAGCCGATTCCCTTGGCTGAGAAGCAACCCCACACATGAATGGTTTCAGGATGCTTAACAGTTGGCATGAGACAAGACTGGTGGTAGCGCTCACCTTGTCTTCTCCGAATGAGGCGTTTTCCTGATGTCCCAAACAATTGAAAAGGGGATTCATCAGAGAAAATAACTTTACCCCAGTCCTCAGCAGTCCACTGCCTGAACCTTTTGCAGAATATCAGTCTGTCCATGATGTTTTTTCTGGAGAGAAGTGGCTTCTTTGCTTCCCTCCTTGAGACCAGGTCTTGCTCCAAGAGTCTCCGCCTCACAGTGCGTGCAGATGCACTCACACCTGCCTGCTGCCATTCCTGAGCAAGCTCTGCACTGCTGGTAGCCCGATCCCGCAGCTGAAACACTTTTAAGAGACGGTCCTGGCGCTTGCTGGTCTTTCTTGGGCGCCCTGAAGCCTTTTTGACAACAATGGAACCTCTCTCCTTGAAGTTCTTGATGATGCGATAGATTGTTGACTGAGGTGCAATCTTTCTAGCTGCGATACTCTTCCCTGTTAGGCCATTTTTGTGCATTGCAATGATGACTGCACGTGTTTCTTTAGAGATAACCATGGTTAACAGAAGAAAAACAATGATGCCAAGCACCAGCCTCCTTTTAAAGTGTCCAGTGGTGTCATTCTTACTTAATCATGACAGATTGATCTCCAGCCATGTTCTCATCAACACCCACACCTGTGTTAATGGAGCAATCACTGAAAAGAGGTTAGCTGGTCCTTTTAATGCAGGGCTGCAATGATGTTGAAATGTGTTTTGGGGGATAAAGTTCATTTTCTAGCCAAATATTGACTTCGCAAGTAATTGCTGTTAATCTGATCACTCTTTATAACATTCTGGAGTATATGCAAATTGCCATTAGAAAAAGTGAAGCAGTAGACTTTTTAAAAATTAATATTTGTGTCATTCTCAAAACTTTTGGCCATGACTGTAATGTAAAAATACAAAAGCTTTATTTAGACACAAAAAAGGACACAAGTAAAATGCAAATGACGCACACAAAAGGTAGGTGTAGAAAACAGTGCAACATGGAAAGTCACACACCTCGCCGAGTACCCAAAAAGACAGAGGGTCAAATAACACAAGTGTACAGATTATATGCACAAAAATAGAAAATTATACATATATGTATAAATATAATATAATATATAATTGGATAATGAAAAGGGGATATTACCCATATATCTATGCATACGTATGTCTATATATTATGTATATAAAATATCAGACCACACCAAATTACAGGCATATAAATGGCAAAAATGCATACAGGAATAATCCTCAAACTACATAGAGAAGGTATACCTAATTCCTGTATATGAACGGGGTGAGGGCAAATCGATCAATATCATATAGATGAATAATTAAATGCCCGAACCCCAAATTGTATAAATGCCCCAAAACTGTGTGGAAAGGTTGCAAACCAACATACTGATATCACATGGATGAACTATGGACTAACAGACCGCCTAAGGCTGGCACATACATCTGCATAGGGGACATGAGAGCCGAACTAGATCCAATTAAAGCAATTGTGTGCAAACACCAGAATACAAAAAAGACCAAGCCATACTTAGATAGTAAGACCGAAATACTTATGGCGTGTCTGAGGGACCCAGCGCGGGGTGCGTCTGCCCCGACGCACGTTTCGGATGACTCCTTCGTCAGGGGGCGTCGGGGCAGACGCACTCCGCGCTGGGTCCCTCAGAAATGCCATAAGTATTTCGGTCTTACTATCTAAGTATGGCTTGGTCTTTTTTGTATTCTGGTGTTTGCACACAATTGCTTTAATTGGATCTAGTTCGGCTCTCATGTCCCCTATGCAGATGTATGTGCCAGCCTTAGGCGGTCTGTTAGTCCATAGTTCATCCATGTGATATCAGTATGTTGGTTTGCAACCTTTCCACACAGTATTGGGGCATTTATACAATTTGGGGTTCGGGCATTTAATTATTCATCTATATGATATTGATCGATTTGCCCTCACCCCGTTCATATACAGGAATTAGGTATACCTTCTCTATGTAGTTTGAGGATTATTCCTGTATGCATTTTTGCCATTTATATGCCTGTAATTTGGTGTGGTCTGATATTTGATATATATAATATATAGACATACGTATGCATAGATATATGGGTAATATCCCCTTTTCATGATCCAATTATATATTATATTATATTTATACATATATGTATAATTTTCTATTGTTGTGCATATAATCTGTACACTTGTGTTATTTGACCCTGTGCCTTTTTGGGTACTCGGCGAGGTGTGTGACTTTCCATGTTGCACTGTTTTCTACACCTACCTTTTGTGTGCGTCATTTGCATTTTACTTGTGTCCTTTTTTGTGTCTAAATAAAGCTTTTGTATTTTTACATTATATTGGATCTGTGGTCGTGGTTTTGGTGGTGTTCTACCACTCTTTTTCTTGTTATATTTCTACGATAGATCTTTTATTAGTCCCATATGGCAGGAAAATATAATTAGCTACTTCGAATATGATGTTTATATGTATATTTGTGCTGCTACTTATCAGTCTTCTAGACTTTGCTACATACATACTATACACAGTATAGAATTTTTTTTCTATTATTTATATATACAAATAAAGAAGCATAAAAAATAAGGCTGAGTTCATACAATGTTTGATTTGGTGAGATTTATTTTTTCTAGCATTGAACAGGAAGGTTATTGATAAAACAAGGCCTTATTAGTTTTCTCTATATGTGCTTAATCCTCTATTAAACCTATTCACTGCCTAAACTAGCAGATGAATCCTCACTTATACAGCTTCAGTTTATGAGAGCCTAGAAAGCAGAGATAAGATACCTCCAGCAAGGCCAGGACATTCAATAAAACCACCGGTACCATCAGCAATTTCATCAATAAAGTATCTTTATCTGATCATGTCATTTGGTCATCAACTGGGACAATCTAGTGAAAAATACCTCATGCAACGTGCGTGGAGGCACAGAATGGAAGATGTGCTGATAAAACCCATATAAAACATAAGTAAGGTCTTATTGAGAAGAGAATATAGTTTGCATTTGCGTGGCATCATTGGTTGTCATGATTTTTCCTTCTGTCTCTATTTTATACAAGTCAGCCTACTCCTTGCTTTGCTAACTTGGGAACAGGCCCAACCGGCTTCTAAAGAAGAGTATTCGTAGGCTTTGTGTAAGTGGCAGATGTTTAAGCGCAGGAGAATGGGCATGCTGTAAGACACAAACACTTAGTCACCGAGAGTCAGTGGGAACATCCCTCAAGGGTTAAGCCTATAGAGGACACTCTCCATCCTACAGAATTCCTTGAGCCCAGGAATAAAGAATCATTACTCGAGTCCATAAATACGACATACTACTGACTAGAATTACAGGGAAGGCAATCAGAAATGCTCCATGAAAGATAAACCACCATATAAACTGCTTCAAAGGGTTCCTCACTACTGTTTTATGAACATGACAGTGCATTCTGCCAGGCTTGATGGATGGTATTTATTATTTCATCGCATGTACTACGTGTGCATCAAAGTGTGATTACCAACATTGGATCTAGAATCTCATAGAAGACGTGAGACCTTATTATGTTGGATCCATCACTAAACCCACATTACTGGATAAAGAAAAGAAGATCTACATCTGCTGTTGTTTGTCCATAATAGATCTTCATATATATGTATATACAGTATATGTCTTATTTTACTTTTTTTTGCCCTTCCGTATATTGATCTTAACATTTTAACAAAGCAAAGCCATAGCTTCAGATCTATCCAGATAATGACCATGTAAAGAGCATTAAAAATGTAAGTTAAGAATGTAATCGAGAAGACAGGAGGTTGCCGGAGTTCAACTGTAAGAAATATGTTACGTTTAAGTCATCCTCTCCAGTCAGGGAGAGATGATGCCAATGAATTTTAAGGACTTATTACAATGGCATCCACCTTTTTAAAAATTAATGAAAAGTTCACCTCCTTCAGCGCAATTGTATTTACAGCACACTGTCTAGCGTAGACGTCATGTCCCAGTTTAATTTATATGGCCTGACTTTATATAACAATGATGATTCAGTATATTTAATATAGCCCCCAGAAATAGGTTTTTACAAGTAAACAGGACAGAAACTCTATATAGACGGCCAATATTTGGTCACAAAGTTCTCATTATCAATGGTAACACAGGGTTAAATCTGCAACAGACTATTGGGCAGTTTTCCAAAGCATCAACTTAAAGGGAATATAAATAATGACATGAAAGTGTTTAATTAGCAGAGAGGGGCTGATTGACATTATAGTCTGTGGTCATTACGGCCAAGCTTTTTATTATATAGGAATAAATATCATCCAAACAAAGAAGTGTGCAGCTTTTCTGTGCATCTGCGGCTGGGGATTTACACTAAAAATAGATCCTTTCATGCATCGCTTTTACATGAAGCATAAAATCAGTAGAAAAGATTCCTAATTAGTTTTAATATCAACACATTCCATTCACTGGTACAATTTTTCTCGTGTTCTTTCTATAAAATCTAATCAGTGCAATAAACAATACAGCACATTTCTCCATCAGACCTTAGCATGGCAGGGAGTTAAGCTGTTAAAATGGTCTATTTTATATATAAAACATCTCCATAAAATAAAAGCTGATTAACCTCTTTTTATTGTTATTTCAAGAGTCAGTGTAATCCTCTGGATCCCTCCCTCCGCTATATAGGAAAACCTAGTTTAGCTTGACCAATGCAAAAAAAAAAATAGAAATGCTACAAAACTGATTAAACTGATATCAACCACTCAGGACTCTCAAGTCTAAATATTTTTCTAAACTGATATTAAAATATATCTAACTGATGTATAATTATTTCTATTGTAGAGTCCTAATCAAGTGATCCTAAAAATACTGAGCAATCCTCAGCAACAAAACTGGGCCAAACAGCCAGCTATCCGCCTCTGTCTCTGCCTGTGCTTAGTACACACACATATATATATATTTTTTCAAGCTTTAAAGTGAAATGGCGATAATGTCATAGTAAAATAGACCTCAAATGGAGCATAACAGTGCCAAAAACGCTAACCCTCTCACTGCTCAACTTGCAAGCCCTCTGAATGTCATGGCATTGAAAAGGTTAATAATGAAAATAATAGACGTGCAATGAAAGGACTCTAAAATAATTGGAAATAGTCTCTCATCACCAGTGTATGCATTTATAAATGGATGATAGATGGATAGATCGTAGATAGATATCGATAATAGATAAATAGATAGGTGGATGGATGGATGAATGGATGGATCGATGGATGGATATGGATGGATTGACAGACAGAAGATAGGTAGATAGATGATAGATAGATAGATAGATAGATAGATAGATAGATAGATAGATAGATAGATAGATAGATAGATATAGACAGGTAGATATCGATATTAGATAAATAGATAGATAGGTGGATGGATGGATGGATGAACGGATTGAATGGATGTATGGATGGATTGACAGATAGAAGATAGGTAGATAGATAGAATAGATAGATAGATAGATAGATAGATAGATAGATAGATAGACAGACAGGTAGATATCGATATTAGATAAATAGACAGGTGGATGGATAAACGGATTGGATGAACAGATTGGATGGATGTATGGATGCATTGACAGATAGAAGATAGATAGATAGATAGATAGATAGATAGATAGATAGATAGATAGATAGATACAGATAGATAGATAAATAGAAAGATAGATACATAGATAAACATAGATAGATAGATAGATAGATAGATAGAAGATAGATATAGATAGATATAGATACAGATGGATAGATAGATATAGATAGATAAATAATAGATAGATAGATACAGATAGATAGATAGATAGAGATAGATAGATAGATAGATAGATAGATAGATAGATAGATAGATAGATAGATAGATAGATACATAGATACAGATGGATAGATAGATATAGATAGATAAATAATAGATAGAGATCAATAGATAGATAGATAGATATAGATAGATATAGATAGATAGATAGATAGATAGATATAGAGATAGATAGATAGATAGATAGATAGATAGATAGATAGATAGATAGATAGATATAGATAGTATAGATAGATAATAGAGATAGCAAAAGTAGTATATATAGATAATAATCTGCTATGTCTATTTTTTTACTGACATGAATATGGACACTGAGCCAGGACTATATTCCCTTGCAGCTCTAGGACATGGACCAATTCTCCCCCAAAAGAACTCTGGAAAGTTCTGGGGGGCCAGTGCTGCTCCCCACCCCCTTCCTCCCCCTTTAGGAAGCCTGCTCAGTTCCCATAGCCCCTGACAGTCGCCACCATCTCAGCCCCAAGTGTGAGAAGCAGGCTTGAAGTATTACCATTTACCAGGTCTCCTTGCAGCACTGGATCTCTGCAATCTGCCTGCTCTTCATTCCTCGGCGCCAGGAGAAGCCCCTCTGTCTCCGGCAGCTTCCCGCACACTGCCCCTTATTCTTCTTCTGACTGTAGGAACATCAGGATGCAACTACTCCCTGTAACATTCCGCCCCAGAGCATCTCCAGAGCCGTACGCAGCGTGCTTGTGTGAATGGAGGCTTATCCTTTGCTGTCAGTGTCATAATCCCGGCGATCGTGGCTCTTCTCGTCGGAATATTGACCTGGGCTATCAGTGGCGGCTCCCGGTTCACAGATCGCGCAGCAGTGCTCAGTGAAGCGGGGATTTCTCCGTTATCTCACGGATCGCGGTCTGGCGGCTTTCTAGCAGGAGAGCCCTGTTTTCCTCTTACACAGGTTGGAAGTTTAATGTGCTGCCTGCTCGAAAACTGATGCACATGCGCCCCCAGTGGTGATGAGTGGACGCGCAGCTGCTGCTGCTACAGCAGCACTGCAAAAAAGCAACACATGGAGGGAGAGAAGGGATTTTTTTTTCTCATCCAGGCAAGTACAGTAAATGGTCATCGATACAGAAGACTGCTGAAAATTAGATGTTTGGTGGAAAAGGGTAGTAGTTATCTCAATGCTCTGGAGACCAAAGCTTAATGAGTAGAAAGAGGAAAAAGATAAATTACATAGTCTACATTGTATATAATCACTGGTTCTTCCCAGCAAATAGGAAGCTTGGTTTGGAATTAACCCCTTACTGCCATCGGACGTACTATCCCGTCCATGGTACCTGGGCCCGTATGACCGGGGACGGGATAGTACGTCATAGGCGATCAGCTGCGCTCCGGGGGGGAGCGCAGCTGATCGCCGCCGGTTGTCAGCTGATTATCACAGCTGACACCCATGACTGTGTGTCAGGAGCGGTCACGGACCGCTCCCGGCACATTAACCCCTTGCACACCGCGATCAAATATGATCGCGGTGTACTGGGGGCACAGGGGAGGATCGCGCAGGGTGGGGGCTCCCTGCGCGCCCCCCTGAGACCCTCAGAGCAGCGCGATGTGATCGCGCTGTTCTGAGGGCTTCCTCCCTCCCAGGACCCGGATCCAAGATGGCGCCGGGGTCCTGGAGGGAGGCGGCTACCTCAGTGCCTGCCGAGAGCAGGCACTGAGAAGCCTGCATCTATGCCTGTGCGATCGCTAGTGTGACAGAGTGCTGTGCACACTGTCACACCAGCGATCTGATAAAATACTGTGATGTCCCACCCTGGGACAAAGTAAAAAAGTTAAAAAAGTAAAAATAAACATGTGTAAAAAAAAAATCCAAAATAAATAAAAAAAAAAAAAATATTCCCCAATAAATTCACTTCTTCCTGTAAATAATAAAAAAAACAATAAAAGTACACATATTTGGTATCGCCGCGTCCGTAACGACCCCCCTATAAAATTGTCCCACTAGTTAACCCCTTTAGTGAACCCCTTAAAAAAAAAAAAAAAAAACGAAGCAAAAAATCAATGCTTTATCATCATACCGCCGAACAAAAAGTGGAATAACACGCGATCAAAAAGACCGATATAAAAAATCATGGAACCGCTGAAAACGTCATCTTGTCCCGCAAAAAACGAGCCATCATAGAGCATCATCAGCGAAAAAATAAAAAAGTTATAGCTCGCAGAATAAAGCAATGCAAAAATAATTATTTTTTATATAAAATTGTTTTTATTCTATAAAAGCGCCAAAACATAAAAAATGATATAAATGAGGTATCGCCATAATCGTACTGACCCGAAGAATAAAACTGCTTTATCAATTTTACCACACGCGGAACGGTATAAACGCCTCCCCCAAAACAAAATTCATGAATTGCTGATTTTTGTTCATTCTAACCTCCCAAAAATCGAAATAAAAAGCGATCAAAAAATGTCACGTGCTCAGAAATGGTACCAATAAAAACGTCAACTCGTCCCGCAAAAAATAAGACCTCACATGACTCTGTGGGCCAAAATATGCAAAAATTATAGCTCTCAAAATGTGATGATGCAAAACTATTTTTGCAATAAAAAGCGTCTTTTAGCGTGACAGCTGCCAATCATAAAAACCCGCTATAAATAGTAAATCAAACCCCCCTTTATCACCCCCTTAGTAAGGGAAAAATAATAAAAATAAAAAAAAGTATTTATTTCCATTTTCCCATTAGGATTAGGGTTAGGGTTGCGGCTAAAGTTAGGGTTAGGGTTGGCGCTAAAGTTAGGATTAGGGTTAGGGGTGTGTTAGGGTTAGGTTTGTGGTTAGGGTTGGGACTAGGGTTAGGGGTGTGTTGGGGTTAGGGTTGGAGTTAGAATTGGGGGGTTTCAGCTGTTTAGGCACATCAGGGGCTCTCCAAATGTGACATGGCATCTGATCTCAATTCCAGCCAATTCTGCGTTGAAAAAGTCAAACGGTGCTCCTTCACTTCTCAGCTCTGCCATGCGTCCAAACAGTAGTTTATCCCCACATATGGGGTATCAGTGTACTCTGGACCCCAAGAGTTATTGTGCAATTTGTCCTATTTCTTCTGCTACCCTTGGGAAAATAAAAAACTGGGGACGAAAATATCATTTTTGTACAAAAAAAAATATTTTTTTGTTTTTACGGCTGTACATTATAAACTTCTGTGAAGCACTTCGGGGTTCAAAGTGCTCACCACACATCTAGACAAGTTCCTTGTGGGTCTATTTTCCAAAATGGGGTCACTTGTGGGGGGTTTCCACTGTTTAGGCGCATCAGGGGCTCTCCAAATGCGACATGACGCTCCCAGACCATTCCATCAAAGTCTGCAATCCAAAACGTCACTACTTCCCTTCCGAGCCCTGACGTGCGCCCATACAGTAGTTTTCTCCTACATATTGGGTATCAGCGTACTCAGGACAAATTGGACAACAACTTTTGGGTTCCAATTTCTTCTGTTACCCTTGTGAAAATAAAATATTGGGGACGAAAAAATCATTTTTGTAAAAAAAAAAAAGATTTTTTATTTTAAGGCTGTACGTTATAAACTTTAGTGAAACACCTGGGGGTTAAAAGTTCTCACCACACATCTAGATAAGTCCCTTGAGGGGTCTAGTTTCCAAAATGGCGTCATTTATGGGGGTTTCCACTGTTTAGGCAGATCAGGAGCTCTCCAAACACGACATTGCGTCCAGCCAATTCTGCGTTGAAAAAGTCAGACGGCGCTCCTTCCCTTCCAAACTCTGCCATGCACCCAAACAGTGGTTTACCCCCACATATGGGGTATCAGCGCACTCAGGACAAATTGCACAATAACTTTTGGAGTCTTGTTACCCTTGGAAAAATAAAAATTGGGGAGAAAAGATCATTTTTGTGGAAAAAATATGATTTTTAAATTTTACGGCTCTACGTTATAAACTTGTGTGAAGCACTTGGGGGTTCAAATTGCTCACCAAAGATCTAGAAAAGTTCCTTAGGGGGTCTAGTTTCCAAAATGGGGTCATTTGTGGGGGGTTTCCACTGTTTAGGCACATCAGGGGCTCTCCAAATGCAACATGGCATCCAATCTCAATTCCAGCCAATTTTGGTTGGAAAAAGTCAAATGGTGCTCCTTCCATTCCGAGCTCTGCCGTGCGCCCAAACCGTGGTTCCCACCCACATATGGGGTATCAGCGTACTCAGGACAATTTGGACAACAACTTATGTGGTCCAATATCTCCTGTTACCCTTGAGAAAATAAAAAATTAGTGACTAAAATATAATTTTTGTGGGAAAAAAATAGGATTTTTTATTTTCATGCCCGGGCATTATAAACTTGTGTGAAGCACTTGGGGGTTCAAAGTGCTCACCAAAGATCTAGATAAGTTCCTTAGGGGGTATAGTTTCCAAAATGGGGTCACTTGTGGGGGGTTTCCACTGTTTAGGCTCATCTGGGGCACTGCAAAGGAACATGACCCCCATCAACGTCTGCATTCCAAAACGTTACTACTTCCTTTCCAAGCCCTGCCGTGCACCAAAACAGTCCCCCCCCACATATGGGGTATCAGCGTACTCAGGACAAATTGGACAACAACTTTTGGGGTCCAATTTCCTTGGGAAAATTCAAAAATTTGGGACTAAAAAATCATTTTTGTGGAAAATTGTTTTTTTTTTTTTTTTCACACCCAGGCATTATAAGCTTTTGTGAAACACTTGGGAGTTCAAAGTGCTCACAACAGATCTAGATAAGTACCTTAGGGGGTCTAGTTTCCAAAATGGTGTCACTTGTGGGGGTTTCCACTGTTTAGGCGCATCAGGGGCTCTCCAAACACGACATGGCGTCCAATCTCAATTCCAGCGAATTTTAGTTTGAAAAAGTCAAACAGCGCTCCTTCCCTTACGAGCTCTGCCGTGTGCCCAAACAGTGGTTTTCCCCCACATATTGGGTATTGGCGTACTCAGGAGAAAATGCATAACAACCTTATCTGTCCATTTTCTCCTTTTACCCTTGTGAAAAAAAAAAAAAGTTTGTAAAAGATCATTTTTGTGGCTAAAAAGTTAAATATTCATTTTTTCCTTCCACGTTGCTTTAGTTCCTGTGAAGCACCTGAAGGGTTAATAATCTTCTTGAATGTGGTTTTGAGTACCTTGAGGGGTGCAGTTTTTAGAATGGTGTCACTTTTGGGTATTTTCTGCCATATAGACCCTCAAAGTGACTTCAAATGAGAGGTGGTCCCTAAAAAAAATGGCTTTGTAAATTTTGTTGTAAAAATGAGAAATCACTGGTCAACTTTTAACCCTTATAACTTCCTAACAAAAAAAAATTTTGGTTCCAAAATTGTGCTGATGTAAAGTAGACATGTGGGAAATGTTATTTCTTAACTATTTTATGTGACATATTTCTCTGTTTTAAGGGAATAAAAATTCAAAGTTTGAAAATTGCAAAATTTTAAAAATTTTCGCCATATTTGCGTTTTTTTCAAAAATAAACGCAAGTTATATCGAAGAAATTTTACTTCTAACGTGAAGTACAATATGTCACGAGAAAACAATCTCAGAATAGCGAAGATCCGTTGAAGCGTTCCAGAGTTATAACCTCATAAAGAGACAGTGGTCAGAATTGTAAAAATTGGCCCGGTCATTAACGTGCAAACCACCCTTGGGGTGAAGGGGTTAAACAGCGCAAGGAAGATCACATCCATTTAGCTTTCATTTGCCATGTAATGTATAGATAACTCTGTGGTGTAGATACACTAATATATTTAGGAATTGCATAAACATCAATTACCTGGGATTAGAGATATTAGAGGAGCTTTTGAAATTCAAATTCACCTAATTAGTAGAATTTTCCCCAAAAAAGTTGATTTGCGGTGAATAAATTTTCACCAGTTTTAATATTGGAAAGCTTGTAATAGCTTGGAAAATACAAACAAGAGGAAAGGGATAAAACCCTGCTGACCATAAGAGCTTACACTCTACATGAGAGAGAGGGGGATAGAGAGAGGAGAAAGAGAGAGAAGGAGAGAGGAGGCGCAGGAGAGAGAAAACCCTGCTGACCATAAGAGCTTACACTCTACATGAGAGAGAGGGGGATAGAGAGAGAAGGAGAAAGAGAGAGGGAGAGAGGAGGAGAGAGGAGGAGCGGGAGAGAGAAAACCCTGCTGACCATAAGAGCTTACACTCTACGTGAGAGAGAGGGGGATAGAGAGAGGAGGAGAAAGAGAGAGGGAGAAAGAGAGGGAGAGAGGAGGAGCGGGAGAGAGAAAACCCTGCTGACCATAAGAGCTTACACTCTACGTGAGAGAGAGGGGGATGAGAGAGGAGGAGAAAGAGAGAGGGAGAGAGGAGGAGCAGGAGAGAGAAAACCCTGCTGACCATAAGAGATTACACTCTACATGAGGGAGAGGGGGATAGAGAGAGGGAGAGAGGAGGAGCGGGAGAGAGAAAACCCTACTGACCATAAGAGCTTACACTCTACATGAGAGAGAGGGGGAAAGAGAGAGAAGGAGAAAGAGAGGGAGAGAGGAGGAGAGAGGAGGAGCGGGAGAGAGAAAACCCTGCTGACCATAAGAGCTTACATTCTATGTGAGAGAGAGGGGGATAGAGAGAGAAGGAGAAAGAGAGAGGGAGAAAGAGAGGGAGAGAGGAGGAGCGGAAGGGGGAAAACCCTGCTGACCATAAGAGCTTACACTCTACATGAGAGAGAGGGGATAGAGAGAGGAGGAGAAAGAGAGAGGGAGAAAGAGAGGGAGAGAGGAGGAGCGGGAGAGAGAAAACCCTGCTGACCATAAGAGCTTACACTCTACGTGAGAGAGAGGGGGATAGAGAGAGAAGGAGAAAGAGAGAGGGAGAAAGAGAGGGAGAGAGGAGGAGGGGAGAGAGAAAACCCTGCTGACCATAAGAGATTACACTCTACATGAGGGAGAGATGGATAGAGAGAGGGAGAGAGGAGGAGAGAGGAGGAGCGGGAGAGAGAAAACCCTGCTGACCATAAGAGCTTACACTCTACATGAGAGAGAGGGGGATAGAGAGAGAAGGAGAAAGAGAGGGAGAAGGAGGAGAGAGGAGGAGCGGGAGAGAGAAAACCCTGCTGACCATAAGAGCTTAGATTCTATGTGAGAGAGAGGGGGATAGAGAGAGAAGGAGAAAGAGAGAGGGAGAAAGAGAGGGAGAGAGGAGGAGCGGGAGGGGGAAAACCCTGCTGACCATAAGAGCTTACACTCTACATGAGAGAGAGGGGATAGAGAGAGGGAGAAAGAGAGAGGGAGAAAGAGAGGGAGAGAGGAGGAGCGGGAGAGAGAAAACCCTGCTGACCATAAGAGCTTACACTCTACGTGAGAGAGAGGGGACAGAGAGAGAAGGAGAAAGAGAGAGGGAGAAAGAGAGGGAGAGAGGAGGAGCGGGAGAGAGAAAACCCTGCTGACCATAAGAGCTTACACTCTACCTGAGAGAGAGGGGGATAGAGAGAGGAGAAAGTCAGAGAGAGGGAGAGGAGGAGAGAGGAGGAGCGGGAGAGAGAAAACCCTGCTGACCATAAGAGCTTACACTCTACGTGAGAGAGAGGGGGATAGAGAGAGAAGGAGAAAGAGAGAGGGAGAGAGGAGGAGAGAGGAAGAGCGGGAGAGAGAAAACCCTGCTGACCATAAGTGCTTACACTCTACGTGAGAGAGAGGGGGATAGAGAGAGAAGGAGAAAGTCAGAGAGAGGGAGAAAGAGAAGGAGCGGGAGAGAGAGAGAGAAAACCCTGCTGACCATAAGAGCTCACACTCTACGTGAGAGAGAGGGGATAGAGAGAGAAGGAGAAAGAGAGAGGGAGAGAGGAGGAGAGAGGAAGAGGGAGAGAGAAAACCCTGCTGACCATAAGTGCTTACACTCTACGTGAGAGAGAGGGGGATAGAGAGAGAAGGAGAAAGTCAGAGAGAGGGAGAGAGGAGGAGAGAGGAGGAGCGGGAGAGAGAAAACCCTGCTGACCATAAGAGCTTACACTCTACGTGAGAGAGAGGGGGATAGAGAGAGAAGGAGAAAGAGAGAGGGAGAGAGGAGGAGAGAGGAAGAGCGGGAGAGAGAAAACCCTGCTGACCATAAGTGCTTACACTCTACGTGAGAGAGAGGGGATAGAGAGAGAAGGAGAAAGTCAGAGAGAGGGAGAAAGAGAAGGAGCTGGAGAGAGAGAAAGAAAACCCTGCTGACCATAAGAGCTCACACTCTACGTGAGAGAGAGGGGGATAGAGAGAGAAGGAGAAAGAGAGAGGGAGAGAGGAGGAGAGAGGAGGCGCGGGAGAGAGAAAACCCTGCTGACCATAAGTGCTTACACTCTACGTGAGAGAGAGGGGGATAGAGAGAGAAGGAAAAAGTCAGAGAGAGAGAGAAAGAGAAGTAGCGGGAGAGAGAGAGAGAAAACCCTGCTGACCTTAAGAGCTTACACTCTACGTGAGAGAGAGGGGGATAGAGAGAGAAGGAGAAAGAGAGAGGGAGAGAGGAGGAGATGGAAGAGCGGCAGAGAGAAAACCCTGCTGACCATAAGAGCTTACACTCTACGTGAGAGAGAGAGGGGATAGAGAGAGAAGGAGAAAGTCAGAGAGAGGGAAAAAGAGAGGGAGAGAGAAGGAGCGGGAGAGAGAAAACCCTGCTGACCATAAGAGCTTACATTCTATGTGAGAGGGATAGAGAGAAGGAGAAAGTCAGAGAGGGAGAAAGAGGGATAGAGGGAGAAAAAGAGGGAGAGAGAAGGAGCAGGGGAGAGAGAGATGGAGAAAGAAGGAGAGAGAGGGATTGAGAGAGATGGAGAGAGAGCAGAAGGGAGAAAGAGACAGAGAGAGGGAGAAAGAGAGGAAAGAGAGGAGAAAGAGAGAGGAGAGGCAGAGAGGGAGAGAGGAAGAGTAAGAAAGAGAGGGAGAGAGGGACGGAGAGGGAGAGAAAAGAAGAGAGGGAGGGAGAGGAAGAGGATGAAAGAGAAGAAAGGGAGAAAACCCTGCTGACCATAAGAGCTTAGATTCTATGTGAGAGAGAGGGGGATAGAGAGAGAAGGAGAAAGAGAGAGGGAGAAAGAGAGGGAGAGAGGAGGACGGGAGGGGGAAAACCCTGCTGACCATAAGAGCTTACACTCTACATGAGAGAGAGGGGATAGAGAGAGGAGGAGAAAGAGAGAGGGAGAAAGAGAGGGAGAGAGGAGGAGCGGGAGAGAGAAAACCCTGCTGACCATAAGAGCTTACACTCTACGTGAGAGAGAGGGGACAGAGAGAGAAGGAGAAAGAAGAGAGGGAGAAGAGAGGGAGAGAGGAGGAGCGGGAGAGAGAAAACCCTGCTGACCATAAGAGCTTACACTCTACCTGAGAGAGAGGGGGATAGAGGAGGAGAAAGTCAGAGAGAGGGAGAGAGGAGGAGAGAGGAGGAGCGGGAGAGAGAAAACCCTGCTGACCATAAGAGCTTACACTCTACGTGAGAGAGAGGGGGATAGAGAGAGAAGGAGAAAGAGAGAGGGAGAGAGGAGGAGAGAGGAAGAGCGGGAGAGAGAAAACCCTGCTGACCATAAGTGCTTACACTCTACGTGAGAGAAGAGGGGGATAGAGAGAGAAGGAGAAAGTCAGAGAGAGGGAGAGAGGAGGAGAGAGGAGGAGCGGGAGAGAGAAAACCCTGCTGACCCATAAGAGCTTACACTCTACGTGAGAGAGAGGGGGATAGAGAGAGAAGGAGAAAGAGAGAGGGAGAGAGGAGGAGAGAGGAAGAGCGGGAGAGAGAAAACCCTGCTGACCATAAGTGCTTACACTCTACGTGAGAGAGAGGGGGATAGAGAGAGAAGGAGAAAGTCAGAGAGAGGGAGAAAGGAAAGAGCGGGAGAGAGAGAAAGAAAACCCTGCTGACCATAAGAGCTTACACTCTACGTGAGAGAGAGGGGGATAGAGAGAGAAGGAGAAAGAGAGAGGGAGAGAGGAGGAGAGAGGAGGAGCGGGAGAGAGAAAACCCTGCTGACCATAAGTGCTACACTCTACGTGAGAGAGAGGGGGATAGAGAGAGAAGGAGAAAGTCAGAGAGAGAGAGAAAGAGAAGTAGCGGGAGAGAGAGAGAGAAAACCCTGCTGACCTTAAGAGCTTACACTCTACGTGAGAGAGAGGGGATAGAGAGAGAAGGAGAAAGAGAGGGGAGAGAGGAGGAGAGTGGAAGAGCGGCAGAGAGAAAACCCTGCTGACCATAAGAGCTTACACTCTACGTGAGAGAGAGGGGGATAGAGAGAGAAGGAGAAAGTCAGAGAGAGGGAGAAAGAGAGGGAGAGAGGAAAACCCTGCTGAGCCTAAGAGCTTACACTCTACGTGAGAGAGAGGGGGATAGAGAGAGGAGAAAGAGAGAGGAGAAAGAGAAGGAGAGAGAAGGAGCGGGAGAGAGAAAACCCTGCTGACCATAAGAGTTTACACATGAATGAGAGGGGGATAGAGAGAGAAGGAGAAAGAGAGAGGGAAAAAGAGAGAGAGAAAGAAGGATCGGGAGAGAGAAAACCCTGCTGACCATAAGAGCTTACATTCTATGTGAGAGAGGGGGGGATAGCAAGAGGAGAAGAAGAGGAGAAGAGGAGGAGCGGGAGAGAAAACCCTGCTGACCATAAGGCTTACACTCTACGTGAGAGAGAGGGATAGAGAGAGAAGGAAAAGTCAGAGAGAGGGAGAAAGAGAAGTAGCGGGAGAGAGAGAGAGAAAACCCTGCTGACCTTAAGAGCTTACACCTACGTGAAAAAGGGGATAGAAGAGAAGAAGGAGACAGAGAGGGGAAAAGAGAGAAGAGCGGAGAGAGAAAACCCATGCTGACCATAAGAGCTTACACTCTACGTGAGAGTGAGGGATAGAGAGAGAAGAGAAAGTCAGAGAGAGGAAAAAGAGAGGGAGAGAGAAGGAGCGGGAGAGAGAAAACCCTGCTGACCATAAGAGCTTACATTCTATGTGAGAGGGATAGAGAGAAGGAGAAAGTCAGAGAGGGAGAAAGAGGGATAGAGGGAGAAAAAGAGGGAGAGAGAAGGAGCAGGGGAGAGAGAGATGGAGAAAGAAGGAGAGAGAGGGATTGAGAGAGATGGAGAGAGAGCAGAAGGGAGAAAGAGACAGAGAGAGGGAGAAAGGAGAAAGAGGAGGAAAGAGAGAAGGAGAGGCAGAGAGGGAGAGAGGAAGAGTAAGAAAGAGAGGGAGAGAGGGACGGAGAGGGAGAGAAAGAAGAGAGGGAGGGAGAGGAAGAGGATGAAAGAGAAGAAAGGGAGAAAACCCTGCTGACCTTAAGAGCTAACACTCTATGAGAGAGAGAGGGGGATAGAGAAAGAAGGCCATAGAGAGAGAGAGAAAGAGTGAGAGAGGGAGAAAGAGAGGGAGAGAGAAAGAGTGGGAGAGAAACAGAGGGAGAAAGAGGGAAAGAGGGATTGAGAGAGATAGCGAGAGCGCGAAAGGGAGAAAGAGGCAGAGACTGAGAAAGAGGGAAAGAGAGGGGAAAGAAAGCAGGAGAAAGTGGAAGAGAGAGAAAGAGGGAAAGGTAGAGAGAGGGAGAAAGGGAGAAAGACGGACAGAGAGATCAGAGAGGATGAGGAAGAAAGAGAGGGAGAGAGAGAAAGAGTGGGAGAGAGAGGAGAGAGGAAGAGGAAGAAAGAGAGAGAGAAGGAGAGGGAGAGAGAGGGAGAGGGGAAGGGGAGAAAGGGAGAGAAAGGGAGAGAGGGAAAGAGAGGAAGAGAGAGAAGAGGGAAAGCGAGAGAGGGAGAAAGGGAGAAAGAGGGACAGAGAGAGGAGAGTGGAAGAGGAAGAAAGAGAGGGAGAGAGAAGGAGGGAGAGAGAGAAGGAGAGGGGAAGGGGGAGAGAGAGAGGAAAAGGAAGAAAGAGGGAGAGAGAAGGAGCAGGAGAGAGAGAGGGAGAAAGAGGGAGAGAAAAGGATAGAGAGAGATGGCTAGAGAGTGAGAGAGAGAAAGAGGCAGAGAGAGCAAGAAAGAAGCAACGAGAGGTAGAGAGAGATGGAGAGAGAGACAGAGAGGGAAAGAGGGAGAGAAAAAGAGAGAGAAGGACAGAGAAAGGTCAGCAGAGAGGGGTCCTTGCTGACCAAAAGCGCTTACGTTCTACAGGAGAGAGAGGACCCTGCTGACCATAAGAGCTTACAATTTATAGGAGAGATAAAGTGGACCCTGCTTTTTTGCAAATGGCCAATAGAATTTCTAAATTTTTGAATTAGCATTAAACTGCAAATTTCAGGTAATTAGCCTCAAACTCGATCCTCCTTAGATTGATCCACTCGTCTCTGCATAATGGTTGTATTAAAGAAACATTCCCACCCAATATTTTTATCAGCCCATTTTGAATAGGTATGATTTATACAGAGCATGGTCACATAGTTACCAATCTTCTCCTGATATTAGTGTTGTTCCAATACTCTTCTGCACCACATGATCACAATTCACACTAAAAATAAAAAATACCAGGTTGTGGTTTCTGTAAAATATTCAAATTCTTTTTTTGCTTTCCATTAAAATAACATTGTGTCAGGTGGAATGGATATAGCTAGCATATTGACTTGTTTTGATCAGGCGCTAGTCTTAGCCATTACTTATAGCATGTGTGATGAGATATTCTAATTTGAAAGCATAATGATACTCCCAAATAAGAGACATCATAAATACATAAAAATATGTACATAACATGTACATGTAATGCATTACAAATTGTTAAATAATGCATGTAATATTTGTGTCATTTACCAATTTGTAAGGACAAATGAGCGAACCAAAATGAGAGAGAGATTTTCTAGCCAATGTGACAAAAGTTCGGTCGGATACCAGAACCCAAACTTCCACAGGTCCGCTTATCCTTATTTGTAATGCGTATTTTTGTGCATTCATGGTATCACTTAGTTGAGGGAGGCTTTATGCTTTTCTGCAGGTGGTCTGGATGATGCTCCTTCCGGTTTTCCAAGATGGGGCTTCTGGCTTCTTGCCTCTGATCACAGAGCGCGGCCCGCGCTTTAACTTTGCGCCTTTTCTTTTGGTTCCACCCATGATGGCACGCCTCTCTCTGCTTCCCGTGCGCCGAGTGGTGCAGTATTGACGGCAATTTCACAGTTCACTTAAGTCTCTGGTACACAGTACCTGGCTATGACGGGCTCCACAATCCTGTTCGTGATGCCAAAATGGAGCGCCCGCCAGGGATGGGCGTAACTCTGTACCAGGTCGGTTCTTAAGGGGATGTGTCACGGCAGCAGTGACCCGGTTCGTAGCCCTGGGCATCAAATAAAAATGATGATAAGGGGATGATAAAGTTTATGAAAGATAGTTTGCAATGCCACCTGTGGTAATTGGCAATAAAGATGTTAGCCGACGCTGCTTCAAGGTCCGCTGGGGCTAATGGTGATGCAGCAGAGTTGTTACAGCTCTCCACATGTAGAGCTAGGCCCCAGGGCAACTGTATGTGTAAGAGATGATGGAGTGTTATGAATGTGCTAGAGATGGTTTCTGAGCAGAAGCTCCCTCTGGTGGTTACAGACAGTACTGAACCTTTCAGCGAGGAGTGGCAATCTGGAATCACAGACTGGTCTGATATAAGGGAGGTTCCCTCCCATGATGGTTGCCGGAGATCAATTGTTCTTGTCTCAATTGTGGTTCCTGGTTCATTTGGAAGTTTGCTGGAGTCTTGCCTGCATCTCCTGCTTTCAGATAAGATATTCTTTGCTTTTCTTTTTGTGCTTGCTTTTTGCATTGTTTTCTGCACTTTTGTGGAGGACAGCCAGGTCCCCTCCTGGGGCCTGAGCTCCTCACAGTTTTTCTGCAGCCTCTGTTATTTGTTCATTTGCTTTTTCCTGTTTTTTCAGCGGCTGCGGCTTGGTTTTTGTTCACACTCAGAGCTGATTTAGTGGGTGGCGAGATCGTGTGATCTCAGTATTTTCAGAATTGTTGGATTTTTGTAGGGTTTTCTGGGTTGCAGGAAGTCAGATCTCCTATCCTATCCTATTTAGTCAGCTTGTGGCCCCAGCGTTTGCTCAGTCTATTTTCTGCCTATGTTTGTATTTTCATCTTGTCTAACCGCCATTATTTGTTTGGGGGCTTCCTATTTTCTTTGGGGATCTGCTCCGGGGCAGATAGCTTTCATCTTTCTGCCTTTAGGTGTAGTTATCTCTCAGGCTGTGAAGAGGCGTCTAGGATCAACGTAGGAACGCTCCACGGCTACCTCTAGTTGTGTCGTTAGTTTAGGAATCTGCAACCCATCAGTTACCAACATCTCAGGTGTTCGGCTGCCCTGCTGTTGTTCCTGTCCTCCTCAGCTACCGAAACATAACATTGGAGGTTGTAGTGCAGGGCAGATGACGCAGCAAATAGTTGTGAGGACACAGCAGGGTACAGTCTTTTCAGTTTACTCACAGTTTGAGATGCAGACCAGGGCGCTGAGTGCAGATGGTTATAGAGGTCTGGGCAGCCTGGAAGCAACTTATTATCGGCTAAGCCAGATGGGTTGGAGGCCTCCTTTCTGAACTGTCCTATGAGGTCCTTACTGCCTAAAGCTATGCTTTCCTAACATAAATCTTATACACTGCTTAATTTAAACCCATTAAATTTGAAATTCACAAGTCATTTTTTGCTGCAAACTTCACTCTGTGCAATGAAAAGAGTAAAAAGTTCAGCAAGTTTATAGCATTAATGCAAAAAGATCCACAACAGAAACTCTGCAGTGGATAGGTCCCATGTACACATACACTGAGGGTACATTCTCATATGGGGAGAGGGTCAATTACTACTGCAGAAATCATTGTAAAAATCATATGGTCAGCTACACATTTGCACTGCAAAGGATGAAATCTTCAGTAACATCTAAAACATGTGAAAACGATGTCAATTTTAATATCAGCAATGCTGGACAGCTTACACTAGGGATATTCCCTTTATTTTGTAAGATCTCTTTCACAGAGCTCTATAAAGAATATTCCACCTTAAAAATACATGAAAAATCTGCTACATTTACACTTCTTGGGAACAGCAACAGGTTTATGTGTTGGACATTTCTATGCAAAAATGAATGTTACTGTCCCATGAATGTATATATCCATGCACATATTTCCAATTCAGAAATATGGGCTGGAACAGTGGCAGAAAATTCTGTAACAAATTTATAGCATGAGAATATATATATAAATCACTTGTTTCATATATAATGAAACAAGAGATGTCTGTAAATCTCTGGGGTCAGCTGAGTACAGACTGAGTAGAAATGATAGTCTGTATTATGACATCTGTTCATACATTCAATATTAGACCAAAAATATTAGGAAATGCAATAAATAGCAATACCTTATGATGATGGTTTCTCAATAGCTCCTTTATAAAGGCAAAAAACCTCCATTATAATTATAAAAATGCAAGACTATCCAGAATGTAAGTTGCCAGAAATCAGACAACAAAGTACAGGTCACTGGTGTTTTGTAGGCTTAAAATGGTAGTCTAATACTCAGGCAATCCTTTTGTGATCCCTATATTTCCCATGTAAAATTATGACAGCTATATTGAGCTATATTGATCTCAGATGTCGGCACCATTTCAGTGATTTCGGCACCTGCTCTCCTTGAGCTCACGTGACATCCTTATGTCACACGATCCTTGCTGTCAATCTGCGTCCGCTTCACTCTCATGTCCTTTGGATGAAACGGACACCTGTACTCCAGAGATCAGTTGCATGCAAAGAAGGAAATGGCCGCTGATTGGCTGCATGGCTCATGTGACAAAAGAATGTTGCGCAAGCTCCAGGAGAGAAGTTGCCGATTTCACTGGAATTACGCCAGCATGAAAGGTGAGAATAGCAATATATATATAGTGATTGAGAAGAAGTCTGAGTAGTAGACAATGTGTGAAAGGAACGGCCGCTGATTGGCTGCAGAGCTCATGTGACAAAAGAATGTTGCGCAAGCTCAAGGAGAAGTTGCCGATGTCATTGGAATGACGTCAGCATGAAAGTTGAGAATAGCTGTTATTATTTTACATGGAGATATATAGTGATTGAGAAGGAGTTGTCTGAGTAGTGGACAAAGTGAGAAAGAAATGGCCGCTGATTGACTGCAGAGCCCATGTGACTTAACAATGTCACGTGAGACCCGGGAGAGAAGATGCCGACATCACTGGAATGACGCCAGCAAGGAAGGTGAGAACAGCTGTTATTATTTTACATGGAGATATATAGTGATTGAGAAGGGGTTGTCTGAGTAGTGGAAAATGTGTGAACGAAATGACCGCTGATTGGCTGCAGAGCTCATGTGACAAAAGAATGTTGCGCAAGCTCAAGGAGAAGTTGCCGATGTCATTGGATTGACGTCGGCATGAAAGAAGAGAACAGCTGATATTATTTTACATGGAGATATATAGTGATTGAGAAGGGGTTGTCTGAGTAGTGGACAATCTGTGAAAGCAACGGCCGCTGATCGGTTGCAGAGCTCATGTGACGGGAGAGAAGATGCCGACATCACTAAAATGACGGCAGCACGGAAGGTGAGAACAGCTGTTATTATTTTACATGGAGATATATAGTGATTGAGAAGGAGTTGTCTGAGTAGTGGACAACCCCTTTAAGCACAAAAAATACTAGTGGCCTATACTCTGCTGTTTGGTTTCTGGCAACTTACATTCCTGATAGTCCTGCATCTGTATTATTGTAATGTAGCTTTGGGTTTTTTTGTAATAAAGGAGCTATTCAGAAACCAACATTATAAGGTATTGCTATTTATGACATTTCCTAATTTTTTGTCTAATTATTGAATATGTTTAATTATTGCTTGTGTGAATAATTCACATAAACCACCTGATGACGAACTCCTACAGTACAAGAGTTAATTCTTAAAGCAAGATCTCCTACTGTTCAGAGGTATATTTATAATTAGTTGCTGCTGAAAATTCAGAGGAAACTGGCACACTACATTTCAGCATTTCCATGGCAATAGTTTATGCCATTTTAATTATATATAGACAATGGCGAGACGGCAAAACAGCAGCATGAAATTTCTCATCAAGTTTACACTAGTTGAATTCATAAACCACAATCTTTGATTCTTAATATACTGTATTTCTATGCCTCGCATAATAGTGCATGTTATTGCAGTATGCGCTCCTTTTTTGTCCTGGAGAAAATATGTTGAGTTTTCGAATAAAATAAAAATCCGTTATATAAGCTCTGTACTCTGGTGTAACAATATAAGCCTAAATTTACCATCCTGATAGAATAGAGCCCTTCTGACGGTCTAATGAGAATTAAATAGGACCTTTCAGTAACACCACGTATAGTACGTTTGAGCACGCTTTGATCTTTTGACAAATCCCCAACATATAATGTCAGGAGGGTGTGAAGAATTCAGTTTATTTAATTTCAACATGTCATCCTTTTATTCTGAAAAATATGCCACTGCGAAAAGTGTCCTGCAATTTTGTACTCCCATTTTCCCATGCAGTATTCAAGCACATATGTTCAACTTGATCATGCATGTGTATGGGAAAGTCACCATAGATTGTGTTTTGCCAAGCAAGCAATCAGTTAATATCTATGTAAACAGTATGGGGTCATTCACACAGCACAGCCATTCTATAGAGTTATTAAATGTACAGCCATATGATGCTTACTTGGCTACTGTGTGTTAGAAATAATGTTGGTAAGACTAGCATCTAGCAGAGAATTCCTACCTACATACCAAATCCAATAGTACATACTACTCATTATCCGATGTGTCTCTTCGTACAGTTGTATGTCGGAATGTGTTACACACCTGTCCCAGTTCCGGGCTTTGCTCCCTTGATCTCAGTCTGCTGCCCTCTGTTGTGTTCCACATCGTTCTTTGCAGATTGCCCAACGTGTGACATCATCTCCCTAGGCCTTTCATGTCCCCTTAGGACACACACCTGTTTATTTGGATTGCCATTAAAGACTCTAGTTTCCTTCACTCCTGCTCCTGTGCACCGAACCTACTTCCATTCCTACACACTTCATTTCGTTTGTCCTTGTCACGGGTGTGTTGCACAAAGATCGTCACGATTACACAGCCTGACTTCTCGCAGCTGAGTTTTTGGTGCTTTGTATTTTTCGGCAGTGAGGGAGTTAATTCTCTCTCTCTGTGCTAGATGAGGCCCAGCCTCGCCCAGCTGCAGTCAATGCGGCAGAAGTGGGACTCCTTCAAATACCTGTCAGTCTGTTAGGGAAGTTGTCGGTGAAAGCATTCCTTGCAGACAAACAGAGCGGCTTGTGGTATTTTGGAGTTTGGAGTGAAGTGTACTTTGTGTGGTTTTTTCCCTTCCTCGCTTTATTATTTATCTCCTTACCCGTTGGTGTTCCCTCTGTTGTTGTGGTGCGAGTTTTTGTATGCAAGGTGGTTTTTTGGTTTTCCCCTTGTACTGTCTCGTTCGTCTAGTACTGTGTGTTGGCTTATATTATCCTATCCCCTGTTGTTGTGATCGGGGTCCTTCTCAGGACTAGATTACTGAGGTTCAGGGATCCTCAGGAGATAGGGGTTACGCTGGCGGCCTGGACCTCTGTACCTTTAACAGTACCTCCAGGTAGAGGGATTAGTTAGGGCCCCAGCTTAGGGTCAGCTTAGGCCCCTGACCTCCTGTACGCAGAGACTGCGTGACATTTTCACCGACCGACAAAAGATTCTCTCCAGCTACCATGGATCCAGTAGCCAGTCTTGCTCGGCAGTTGCAGAGTTTGTCCATGGAACTGGCGGACGTTAAGTCCAAGGTTTTGTATCCCCCGGAGCAAGCCGGACCAGAACCTAAAGTAGCTCTCCCTGACAGGTTCACTGGGGGGCTGGACAAGTTTTTTGTTTTCCGGAGGCATGTAAATTGTACTTTCAGCTGCGGCCTCGGTCATCGGGGAGTGAAGAACAAAGGGTGGGAATTATCATCTTGCTCCTACAAGGGGACCCACAATCATGGGCGTTCTCTCTTCCCCCAGTCTCCCCGGCTCTCCAGTCAGTGGATAGGTATTTTGTTGCTCTGGGTCTCGTATATGATGATCCGGATCGGATCTCCCTTGCTGAATCTAAGTTACGTAGGATCCAGCAGGGAGATCGTCCGGCGGAGGAAATCTGTTCGGAGTTCCGTAGGTGGGCCACGGACACCCAGTGGAATGACCCGGCTCTTAGGAGCCAGTTTTGTCAAGGTTTATCTGACAAATTAAAGGATGTGTTGGCACAGTATGACCCTCCCGCGTCACTGGAAGCCGCTATGGCCCTTGCTATTCGCATTGACAGACGGCTTCGGGAGAGGTGTGGGGTAACTCCGCCCCCTGTGATGACTCCACCTTCTTCAAGGGTCCCTTATACTGAGGTTCCCCTGGTCAGTCCAGAGGAGCCTATGCAATTAGGAGGGACATCATGTCGGGGGAGGGGACCGGGCGTACGCCACAAGACAGGAAGGTGTTTCTTCTGCGGGAGAAAGGGACATTTTATTGGGGGGTGTCCATCCCGTCCTTTGCAGAATAAAGGGTCGTCGGAAAACTATTGATCCCAAGTTGTGTGGTGGACGGCAATCTGGGAGTAGGTATTTCGTCCCTAGGTTCGTCTCAGTTTCTCGTACCGGCGGAGGTGGTGGTGGGTACGAGAACTGAGAGGATATCTGTTCTTCTGGATAGCGGGGCCTGGGCTAATCTGGTGGACGCTCGGTTTGCCCGGGTTCAAGGTATGCAATTGAGTGTGTTGGCTAAACCCATCCCCATATTCTCGATCGACGCCAGGCCTCTCGGTCAGGGAAGTTTTTTGCAAGCTGTGCATTACGTAAAACTTCAAGTGGGAGCAATACATAAAGAACTGTTGTCTTGTTACATGTTGGAGGGTCTTCCCACTCCTATAGTGTTGGGCCTTCCTTGGTTAACTAAGCATAACCCTGTTATTAATTGGCAATCCAGAGAGATAAGCCAATGGAGTGAATTCTGTAATAAAAACTGCATGAATACGGTCATCGGTGCGGTCACTCCTAGGGTCTTACCTCCATTTCTGGCGGACTTTGAGGATGTATTCTCGGAGAAAGGGTGTCAGGAACTACCTCCTCATCGGTTGTATGACTGTTCTGTAAAACTGCTCCCTGAGGCCAAGTTACCTAAATCTAGGTTGTATAACCTATCTGGTCCAGAGAGGCAGGCCATGAAGGATTATATTTCTGAAAGTCTGGCTAAGGGGCTTATTAGACCTTCATCTTCCCCGGTGGCCGCGGGGTTCTTCTTTGTGAAGAAGAAAGATGGAGGCCTACGCCCTTGCCTGGATTTCCGTGAACTTAATCGGATTACAGTCCGAGATCCGTATCCGCTCCCACTTATTCCCGATCTCTTCAATCAGATCGTGGGCGCCAAATGGTTCTCTAAGTTGGATCTCAGGGGGGCGTACAATCTGATTAGGATGAAGGAGGGGGATGAGTGGAGGACGGCGTTTAACACTCCGGAGGGGCATTATGAGAACCTTGTCATGCCATTCGGTCTGACTAATGCCCCGGCGGTGTTCCAACACTTTGTAAATGAAATTTTTCGCCGCCCGGTGGGACAGTTTGTTGTCATATATCTGGATGATATCTTAATTTACTCGCCGGATCTTGTGTCTCATCAGGAGCATGTTAGGCAGGTGTTACAGATCTTGCGGGATAATAAACTGTACGCCAAAAGGGAAAAGTGTGTGTTCGCCGTACAGGAACTCCAGTTTTTAGGCTTCCTGGTGTCAGCATGCGGTTTTCGTATTGACCCTGGGAAAGTGCGGGCAGTTCTTGAGTGGGATCTACCAGAGAATCTTAAGGCACTACAACGTTTCCTGGGGTTTGCTAATTATTACCGGAAATTTATTCGTAATTTCTCGTCCATGGTTAAACCTCTCACAGACATGACAAAAAAAGGGACGGATTTTTCTAGGTGGTCTGACAAGTAGTGTTGAGCGATACTGCTCGATATCTAAAAATATCGGATCGGAATGGTATCGCCGATATCACTAAATATCGTCGATATCCGATTCCGATACCGGAAGTCCAATGTAAGTCTATGGGAACCAAATATCGACATTAAAAAAAAACATTCTTGCCTTGTTGGTTAATTGTACATGAAGGAAAACAACAAAGACTAATGTAGAATGTATTGGGGGAGGTTGAGGAGACAATAAAGGCATACATGTTTAACCCAATGCATTGGAATAGCATTAATATATTTTTTTTTGGAAATACGTTTGGATTGACTAACAAATTGACAATGTTGTTAACCTTTTTTCTATTTTGGCAAATATGTTATTTTCACAACTTCCATTCTCTTCACCTTTTTAACTTTTGCCAGTGCCACACTTTCTCCTTCATAATCTTCAGCAGCAGCATCATCTTTCTCATCAAATTATTCTTCATCTTCACCTTCTTAATCTTCTTCTTAAACTTCTTGCTATTCATGTTTTTGTTTACATTACTCATATTGTTATTATTAAACTAATTAATCTTCTTCATATTCAAATTCTTCATCTTCTTCCACTTCATCTTCTTCATCATATTCTTATTTGTGACAGAGATTCCTGTACTTGTAATCTGTAAAAGTATGAATTGTTCATCCTTCCGTTCTTGCTGTCACAAAAGATTTAAATTACAACAGTATTTGTCCGTGTTCAGTTTAGCCTGCAGCAGCAGCAGGCATTTTCCAGGGGCACCACGAGGAGGAACGGACTCACCCTCATACACTGCTTAGTCTTCTTCTGCTTAGAATTTAGAGCATATATTTTGCTCTTCATTTTGGTCTTATACTTCATGTTCTTCTGCTTTTTGATCTTCTGCTTATTGTTCTTCTGTCTCTTGTTCTGTATCTTGTAGTTTGTCTTAACCTTCTTTGTCCTGTTGGTGATCTTCTTCTGGGTAATCTTTTATTTTTTCTTTGTGATGGTGTTCAGGCTGGTTGGCTTCATGCTCGTCGTCCTTGTTGTCGTCATCTTCTTCTCGGTGGTCTTTAAGGTCGTCTAATTTCCGAGAAACAGCTGACGTTACTGGAACCCTGACAGGTATCAGATGGAGCAAGAGACAATGGAAGTAACGAGGACCAGCTGACTGTGCTGGACCCCGGACGGGTAGCAGAAGGAAAAGAGGCAATGTCACAACCGAGTACCAGCTGACGTTACTGTGACACGGTTACTAAGCAGGAGGTACCTGTGCTCCAAAGCACTACCAAGGACCAGCAGACGTTGGTGGAACTCGGATACGGAGATGGAGGCACCTAGGCCAAAGGCACTGGGGAGAACCAGTTGACGGTACTGGACCCCGGACGGGTAGCAGAAGGAAAAGAGGCAATGTCACAACCGAGTACCAGCTGATGTTATTGTGACACGGTTACTAAGCAGGAGGTACCTGTGCTCCAAAGCACTACCAAGAACCAGCAGACGTTGGTGGAACTCGGATACGGAAATGAAGGCACCTAGGCCAAAGGCACTGGGGAGAACCAGTTGACGGTACTGGACCCCGGACGGGTAGAAGAACGCATCCATGAAAATGTAAGTTGACAGGACGCAAGCCGTCCGCAGTTACTGAATCACACAGTCCTACAGTGGGTGCTTGTCCTATTGTCACAATGGAAACCGCCTTTATTTACATATCCCACAGCACACATAGGAATCACCTAAACTGCAGGCACCATAGAGTCGGCTAACCCGAATGCAACACGACAGCACAACTTATTGGAGGATAATTGACGTTCACACTGCCAGGAAACAGCTGTCGTGCTGTAACCAGGCTGGCCAGGAGTCAGTACCCCTGCCAATTACTTACGAGCAACAAATGGCGGTGTTGTAGCCCAGGGAGTAGAGTTCAGGTGGGAGAAAGATGAACATAACAGGAGACATGGAAAACGTTGCCAAACAGTTATTTAATCTGAAAACGGACAGGCAAATTCAGGTGAGATCCATGCCTTGTTCATTTTCAGAAAAGTAAGCCGGTCTACATTCTCTGAGGATAGTCGCATGCGACGGTCTGTTACTACACCACCTGCAGCACTAAAGACACGCTCAGATAATACACTGGCAGCAGGGCAAGCCAGCACCTCCAATGCATACTGGCTAAGCTCTGGCCATGTATCCAACTTAGAGACCCAAAATTTGAAAGGGGAAGAGGCATCTGGGAGTACACTTAGAGGGAAAGCCAAGTAGTCTGTCACCATCTTACGGAAAGTTTCTTCCTGGTGACTGGAGCCGTCTCGGATGGTGTAGACCTTGCTGGCGCTGTCACAAAACTTTGCCACATTTGTAACATACAGCTCTTGCCCTGTGCAGAGGTGCTGCTTCTGCTCCCTCTTGTTGTAGAGGTGTCTACACTGCCTCGACGCACAGAGCTGCTTTGTAAAGCAGTAGCAGCAGCAGCAGCTCTCTCGGCTGGAATGTACAACAGTATGGATTGCACCAGTGTGTCTTGGTACTCCTGCATTTTACGGTCCCGGTTCACCGGTGTGATGAGGGTTTGTAAGTTGTCCCGGTAGCGAGGGTCTAGGAGGGTGTACACCCAATAATCTGACGTGGTGAGAATGTGGGCGATGCGGCGGTCGTTTCTCAGGCACTGAAGCATGAAATCAACCATGTGCTGCAGACTCCCAACTGGCCAACAAAGGCTGTCCTCTGGAAGAGGCGTCATCTCTGCCTCCTCTGCATCACCCCACCCTCGCTCTACATACTGACTAGAGCGTTGTGTACCTCCTTCTGTAGGAATTTCTTCCTCCTCCATTGACTCCTCCTCCTCCTCATCCTCCTCACAAAGTGAGCCCTGCCCAGCCCTTTGTGAGGAACCACGTTGAGCTGACTGTCCTGAAGGTAATTGAATTTGTGACTCCTCATCCTCCACCTCTTCCAAAACCTCTTCCTTTAGTGCTTTCAGTGATTTCTGAAGCAGGCAGATAAGGGGGACAGTCATGCTGACTAGTGCATCATCTGCACTCGCCATCCACGTTGAGACATCAAACGCACGCAAAACGTCGCAGATGTCCTTCATAGAGGCCCACTCAGTAGTCGTGAAGTGTGAACGGCGCAAATTGCGAGTTGATTGCGCCTGTTGCAGCTGATACTCCATTACTGCTGGCTGCTGCTCACACAACCGCTCCAACATATGTAACGTGGAATTCCACCTGGTGGGTACGTCACATATGATGCGATGTTCAGGAAGGCGAAATCTGACTTGCAGAGCTGCAATGCGCGATCTGGCCATGCTGGAACGTCGCAAGTGAGCGCACTCTAGGCGGACCTTGTGCAGCAGTGCATCAAGATCCGGATAGTCCCTCAAAAAACTCTGCACGACCAAGTTGAGCACATGTGCCAGACATGGTATGTGAGTGAGGTTGCCAAGGCCCAGAGCTGCCACCAGATTTCGGCCATTGTCACACACTACCAAGCCTGGCTGGAGATTAGCTGACAAAAACCACACGTCGCTCTCCTGCTTGATGGCATCCCAGAGCTCCTGCGCTGTGTGGCTTCGATTCCCCATGGAAATTAATTTCAGGATGGCCTGTTGACGTTTGGCCACGGCTGTGCTCATATCGGTCGCAACAGGTAAGCGTTCACGGGTCCATGTGGAGGTATACCGTGACGGCTCGTGCAGCGATGATTCTGAGGAACTGGAGTAGGAGGAGGAATCAATGTGTACAGACTGGATTCCTGCAATCCTTGGAGTTGGCAGAACACGTACAGCGCCACTGGCAAGATCTGTACCCGGCTCCACAACATTGACCCAATGGGCAGTGAGGGAAAGGTATCGTCCCTGGCCATGGGTACTGGTCCACGCATCGGTGGTCAGGTGGACCCTGCTACTGACGGCGTTTAGTAGCGCATGTTTAATGTTTCCTTCGACATGTTTTTGCAGAGCAGGGACAGCTTGCCTGCTGAAATAAAATCGGCTTGGCACATTATATTGTGGGACTGCCAATGCCATAAAGTTCCTGAAACTGTCAGTCTCCACCAGCCTGAATGACAGCATTTCAAGGGACAGGAGTTTTGCAATGCCAGCATTCAGAGCCTGTGCTCGTGGATGGTTTGCCGAGTATGGCCGTCTTTTATCCCTGCCTGTTTTTTGTTCTGGGAGTGTGACGATGACTGTGAACTTGCTGCTGTGGGTGGAATAACAGTTTGTCTATGGACAACAGTGACCGAGGTTCTTCCATGGAGATCCTGTGAGGAAGCCGAACCAGGTGTGTGTGAGCTGGAGGTAGAGGCTCGAACACGACCTGAAGATGTAGGTGCTGCTGTAGGTTGGCCTACATCTCCAGTGTGTCTTTGTAACTCAGCTACGTGCTTTGTCCGTACATGTTTCCACATATTTGTGGTATTCAGGTTACTGATATTTTTACCTCTTTTAACTTTTTGCTTACACAGCTTGCATTAAACATAGCAAATATCATCTACAAGTCTGTCAAAAAAGTACCACGCAGTGCAAGTCATGGGAGCGCCAATTTTGACATTTCTAAGAGAACTGCTCCCAACAGGTGCCAAACTGGAGGCTACAGGCAAGCGAGTCTGCAGCCTACCTCTCCCTCCTCTTTGTACCGTTGGGACAATCTCTTCCTCAGAGCTGCTCCCACCACCTTCCTGTTGCTCACGCCATGTTGGGTCTCGGACTTCATCATCTCCACTACCCTCTTCCAACACCTGCTGCTGTTGGATGGTCTGGTCAGCACCATGCTCCACAAAACCTGGCACCTGAGTCTCATCATCATCATAAGATGCGTTCTGCGGTGTGCTGTCCATCGGCACTGGCTCACCCGCCTCTTCAGATTGAGAGAGACACAGCTGTTGCGCATCACTGCATACTCCCTCTTCTTCAAATTGAAGAATGCTGCTTGCCTGTGCCCGTGTTTGCGAGCCAACAGATTCTGAGAACAGAAGCAGAGATTCAGCTGGCTCCTGTACAGAACTCTCTGACTGCCTGGGCAATTTGACAGGCGGTGAACAGACAGATGGTTGCTCAACAGTGTTGTGTTCCTGAGAGGAGGTGGAAGGAATTGAAGTCGATGCATTGGCTGCCATCCAACCAACAACGGCTTCAATTTGTTCTTCCCGCAGCAGGGGGCACGCCGAGCTCCTACCAAAGTGCGCATAAAGGAACGCTCATGGGTAAAACTGGTGGATGCTGTGTCACTGAGGGCGGCAGCAGCCACAGAATCCCCACGTCCTCTCCCTGCTGAAACTCCACGGCCACGACCACGTGCCTTACTCACTGACTTCTTCATCTTGGTAGATTGATAAAGAAAGTCAGAAAAGTTATAAGGCCTAAGTGTGGTTATTACGCAGAGACTGAAGTGAACACTGAAACACAACTGTTCACAATCTGTGAAAGGCTACTCCTTTGTCTACTTCTATAGTGTTTGCAACCAATGTATTGGATACGGATGGAAGCGCGTCACACTAATAGATTATATTTTAAATGGAATGGAGCAGAACCAATTGGAGATAAATGAAAAGGATGAGGCACTGAGACACGCTCAGCAGAGTACAAGCAGCAGTGCTTGAACAAGTAACTGGAGCGTGATGTGCACTCAAAAAAAAAAAACACAGACTGAAGTGAACACTGAAACACAACTGTTCACAATCTGTGAAAGGCTACTCCTTTGTCTACTTCTATAGTGTTTGCAACCAATGTATTGGATACGGATGGAAGCGCGTCACACTAATAGATTATATTTTAAATGGAATGGAGCATAACCAATTGGAGATAAATGAAAAGGATGAGGCACTGAGACACGCTCAGCAGAGTACAAGCAGCAGTGCTTGAACAAGTAACTGGAGCGTGATGTGCACTCAAAAAATAAAAAAAAAAACAGACTGAAGTGAACACTGAAACACAACTGTTCACAATCTGTGAAAGGCTACTCCTTTGTCTACTTCTATAGTGTTTGCAACCAATGTATTGGATACGGATGGAAGCGTGTCACACTAATAGATTATATTTTAAATGGAATGGAGCAGAACCAATTGGAGATAAATGAAAAGGATGAGGCACTGAGACACGCTCAGCAGAGTACAAGCAGCAGTGCTTGAACAAGTAACTGGAGCGTGATGTGCACTCAAAAAATAAAAAAAAACAGACTGAAGTGAACACTGAAACACAACTGTTCACAATCTGTGAAAGGCTACTCCTTTGTCTACTTCTATAGTGTTTGCAACCAATGTATTGGATACGGATGGAAGCGCGTCACACTAATAGATTATATTTTAAATGGAATGGAGCAGAACCAATTGGAGATAAATGAAAAGGATGAGGCACTGAGACACGCTCAGCAGAGTACAAGCAGCAGTGCTTGAACAATTAACTGGAGCGTGATGTGCACTCAAAAAATAAAAAACACAGATTGAAGTGAACACTGAAACACAACTGTTCACAATCTGTGAAAGGCTACTCCTTTGTCTACTTCTATAGTGTTTGCAACCAATGTATTGGATACGGATGGAAGCGCGTCACACTAATAGTTAAATTGCATGGAGCTGCAAGAATTACACTGAAGAAAAAAAAAAGAGTCTGTGAGTGACACGTGCAGATGCCTACAGACAGCGTTGCATGCAGAGCAAACTGCAGCGTCACCTGCACTCACACACACCTTGCAGAGCTGTTAAAACAACACTGCAGGCAAAAGGAAGCTTTACACAGCGGTTGGTGCTAGCCTGCCTACAGCACAGTACAGTCATGGCCAAAAGTTTTGAGAATGACACAAATATTAATTTTTACAAAGTCTACTGTTTCACTTTTTCTAATGGCAATTTGCATATACTCCAGAATGTTATTAAAGAGTGATCAGCTTAACAGCAATTACTTGCAAAGTCAATATTTGGCTAGAAAATGAACTTTATCCCCCAAAACACATTTCAACATCATTGCAGCCCTGCCTTAAAAGGACCAGCTAACCTCTTTTCAGTGATTGCTCCATTAACACAGGTGTGGGTGTTGATGAGGACATGGCTGGAGATCAATCTGTCATGATTAAGTAAGAATGACACCACTGGACACTTTAAAAGGAGGCTGGTGCTTGGCATCATTGTTTTTCTTCTGTTAACCATGGTTATCTCTAAAGAAACACGTGCAGTCATCATTGCAATGCACAAAAATGGCCTAACAGGGAAGAGTATCGCAGCTAGAAAGATTGCACCTCAGTCAACAATCTATCGCATCATCAAGAACTTCAAGGAGAGAGGTTCCATTGTTGCCAAAAAGGCTTCAGGGCGCCCAAGAAAGACCAGCAAGCGCCAGGACCGTCTCTTAAAAGTGTTTCAGCTGCGGGATTGGGCTACCAGCAGTGCAGAGCTTGCTCAGGAATGGCAGCAGGCAGGTGTGAGTGCATCTGCACGCACTGTGAGGCGGAGACTCTTGGAGCAAAGCCTGGTCTCAAGGAGGGCAGCAAAGAAGCCACTTCTCTCCAGAAAAAACATCATGGACAGACTGATATTCTGCAAAAGGCACAGGCAGTGGACTGCTGAGGACTGGGGTAAAGTTATTTTCTCTGATGAATCCCCTTTTCGATTGTTTGGGACATCAGGAAAACGCCTCATTCGGAGAAGACAAGGTGAGCGCTACCACCAGTCTTGTCTCATGCCAACTGTTAAGCATCCTGAAACCATTCATGTGTGGGGTTGCTTCTCAGCCAAGGGAATCGGCTCTCTCACAGTCTTGCCTAAAAACACAGCCATGAATAAAGAATGGTACCAGAATGTCCTCCAAGAGCAACTTCTCGCAACCCTCCAAGAGCAGTTTGGCGATCAACAATACCTTTTCCAGCATGATGGAGCACCTTGCCATAAAGCAAAGGTGATAACTAAATGGCTCAGGGAACAAAACCTAGAGATTTTGGGTCCATGGCCTGGAAACTCCCCAGATCTTAATCCCATTGAGAACTTGTGGTCAATCATCAAGAGACGGGTGGACAAACAAAAACCTAAAAATTCTGACAAAATGAAAGCATTGATTGTGCAAGAATGGACTGCTATCAGTCAGGATTTGGTCCAGAAGTTGATTGAGAGCATGCCAGCGAGAATTGCAGAGGTCCTGAAGAAGAAGGGTCAACACTGCAAATATTGACTTGCTGCATTAACTCATTCTAACTGTCAATATAAGCTTTTGTTTACTCATATGTTTGCAATTATTATATTTCTGTCTGTGATAAAAACATCTGTCAAACACACATAAAAACAGAGGCAGCAGATCATGTGAAAATATAATATTTGTGTCATTCTCAAACTTTGGCCATGACTGTACACTAAATCGCAATCTCTAACTGTCCCTCAGAGTCAGCACAGCAGCGTTCTGTCCCTTACTGAATTCACAGCACAGTGACGCTAAAATGGCGGCGGCGCCTTTTATAGTGCATTCTGACATCATTTCAGCATCCAATCACAGCCATGCCATTAGTTAACATGACCGCAGCAGTACAGGATGTGCCCACACTTCTTAGGATTCCTCATTGGCTGACTAAAATCACATTGCCTCTCAAAGAATTATGGGAACTTCCGATTCCGGTATACGATATATGGAAAATATCAAAACTAAGTATCGAAAGGCCGATAGAGCTAATATCGGCCGATACCCGATACTTGCGGTATCGTATCGCTCAACACTACTGACAAGGCTTGTCAAGCATTCTCCTCCTTGAAAAAATGTTTTGCCTCGGCACCCATACTTATTCAACCTGATGCGTCACAGCCGTTCATTGTAGAGGTAGACGCTTCCGAGGTAGGGGTAGGAGCAGTATTGTCACAGGGTTCGTCCCCTGCTCCTTTTTCTCTAAAAAATTGTCGTCCGCTGAGAGGAATTACGATGTCGGCAATAGGGAACTCTTGGCCATTAAGTTAGCTTTTGAGGAGTGGCGCCATTTTTTGGAGGGGGCAGTCCATCCGGTCACCGTCATCACCGATCACAAGAATCTGCTATATCTGGAGTCCGCAAAACGTCTGAATCCCAGACAAGCTAGGTGGTCGTTGTTTTTTACCAGGTTTAATTTTGTCGTCACATATCGTCCTGGGTCAAAAAATGTAAAGGCGGATGCCTTATCTCGTACTTTCCCTGGGGCCGGGAATACGGATGACCCGGTTCCTATCCTTCAGGAGGGGGTGGTGGTGTCGGCAGTATGCTCTGAGCTTGAGGAGGAGGTATTGGAGGCTCAGGGGGACGCCCCTGTTGGACCTCCAGGGAGACTGTTTGTTCCAGATCAGTTGCGACAAAAGGTGATCGAGGCACACCATAACTCAGCTTTGGCAGGACACCCAGGGAGTAAAGCAACTGTGAATCTCCTCTCGCGTCGGTTTTGGTGGCCTAACTTACATAGGGAGGTGGTAACTTTTGTCGCGTCCTGTGGGGTTTGTGCGCGCTCTAACACCCCACATACCCGTCCGTCTGGGGCCCTCTTACCTTTGAAGATCCCGGAGCATCCTTGGACTCATCTGTCCATGGACTTTATTACGGACCTCCCGCCGTCTTCGGGTAAAACGGTCATACTCGTTGTAGTGGACAGGTTCAGCAAGATGGCACATTTCATCGCTCTTCCTGCTCTTCCTAATGCTAAAACTCTTGCGCTGGTGTTCATTGGGGAGATTGTGAGGCTTCACGGGGTACCCTCCGATGTGGTGTCTGATCGGGGGTCTCAGTTGGTGTCCAAATTCTGGAAGGCATTTTGTACACGGCGGGGGATGCATTTGTCGTTTTCATCGGCTTTTCATCCTCAGACTAATGGTCAGACGGAACGTCTGAACCAGAGCTTGGAGACATATCTCCGGTGTTTTGTGTCAGAGAACCAGGAGGACTGGGCTTCTTTCTTGCCTCTGGCAGAGTTTGCTCTTAATAATAGGCGGAGCGAGTCCACTGGTAAGTCCCCGTTTTTTGGGGCATATGGTTTTCACCCCCAGTTTTGTACTTTCAGTAGGGGGGGCTCTTCGGGGTTCCTGAGGAAGAACGATTTTCGTCATCACTCGCTTCAGTGTGGAGAGGGGTGCTGAATAATTTGAATACTATGGGGAACCGATACAAAGGTATGGCTGATAGGAGGAGAGTGTCTGGTCCGGACCTAAGTGTGAACGATCGGGTATGGTTGTCTACCAGGAATATAAAACTTAAGGTTCCCTCCTGGAAACTGGGTCCCAGGTTCATTGGGCCGTACAGGATCAGTTCTATAATTAATCTGGTGGCATTTCGTCTTGACCTCCCCCTACGTTTAAAATTCACAACGTGTTCCACAGATCGTTGCTTAAGAGGTATGTGGCGCCGGTGATACCGTCACCTTTACCTCCTTCTCCAGTGGTGGTCAATGGTAACTTGGAGTTTCAGGTATCAAAAGTCATCGATTCACGCTTTAATCGCCGGTCCCTTCAGTACCTAGTTCATTGGAAGGGGTATGGTCCTGAGGAGAGGATGTGGGTTCCTGCGTCGGATATTAATGCAGACCGATTAATTCGGGCCTTCCACACGACTCACCCGGATAAACCTGGCCCTGAGGGTCCGGAGGTCCCTCGTAGAAGGGGGGGTACTGTCACGGGTGTGTCGCCACGAAGATCGTCACGATTACACAGCCTGACTTCTCGCAGCTGAGTTTTTGGTGCTTTGTATTTTTCGGCAGTGAGGGAGTTAATTCTCTCTCTCTGTGCTAGATGAGGCCCAGCCTCGCCCAGCTGCAGTCAATGCTGCAGAAGTGGGACTCCTTCAAATACCTGCCAGTCTGTTAGGGAAGTTGTCGGTGAAAGCATTCCTTGCAAACAGAGCGGCTTGTGGTATTTTGGAGTTTGGAGTGAAGTGTACTTTGTGTGGTTTTTTCCCTTCCTTGCTTTATTATTTATCTCCTTACCCGTTGGTGTTCCCTCTCTGTTGTTGTGGTGCGAGTTTTTGTATGCAAGGTGGTTTTTTGGTTTTCCCCTTGTACTGTCTCGTTCGTCTAGTACTGTGTGTTGGCTTATATTATCCTGTCCCCTGTTGTTGTGATTGGGGTCCTTCTCAGGACTTGATTACTGAGGTTCAGGGATCCTCAGGAGATTGGGGTTATGCTGGCGGCCTGGACCTCTGTACCTTTAACAGTACCTCCAGGTAGAGGGATTAGTTAGGGCCCCAGCTTAGGGTCAGCTTAGGCCCCTGACCTCCTGTACGCAGAGACTGCGTGACAGTCCTGCTGCTCCCAAAACTCTTGTTGGTGCCACGTCCTCGCTCAACTCCTGCCATCCTGCCAGTTGCACCTCTGCCCAGGAATTGTATACCCACCCGAACCTGGGGCATAGCGGGTCCACTTCACAAGGCTAGCCTTCCGGAACAAACCTCTATCAGTGTCATAGTATGTATTTGTATTACATTGATCCATATTACCACCATATTAAAGCTGTCAGTCCATGATGAAACTGGCTCTTTGGTATTTTTTTCTACTGTAATAAGATGATATTGCTTAAAGTGGCATAATGGCAAGATAATATAAAAGTTGTGAATTTCCATATGGGAAACGACTGTTGTAAATGCAATGCTATTCATGTGTATGGCTTCAGATGTAGTTTCCTGTAATAACTGAATAAACGCCATGATAGGATATTAGACTCAGGAACAAGTCCAAAACTGAAGCCAACTGTTTTAAAACCACACAAATCGTCATTATTATTAATGGTTGCCTCTTATGGATGGATTATTAATAATTATCGTCATATGGAGTTCTCCAACCACAGTACATTTTTTATAAACAGCTTAAAATGGTCTAAAATAACCTAAGGAGTAATATGAACCTTTCCCTTCTCCTGCCACAACCCACCCTGCAGATGCTTTTCTCACACATAGGGCTCATGCAGACGACCTTATAAATCAGACAAGTGCAATCCAATAAAAAAGGGATTGCACTCAGATCAATCTTATTCAGTGAGGCAGGGCAGATGAAAATACTTTTTTCAGACCTAATTGGTGTGAGAAAAAAAAATCACAGCATGCTCAATTTTAGGGCAGGTGCAGATGAGCATAATTTCGTTCCGAATGTGATCCAAGAAAACATCGGATGGTACTTGGATAAATGTTATGCTATGGGGCCGTGCACATGATTGCTTTTTCCTTGGACGAACAGAGACTGTCAGAGGAAAATATTGTGCATGTCCAAGTTTGAGCCATTAATCCAATATATGGATTGCATTCGACCATGCAAGTCAATGAGTGCTTACAAACCATTGGAATGCACTCAATTGCACTGACAGAATGGAAAAGATGGAAAATGAATGTTCTCCATCTTCTCCTCATCTGAGAAAATCGGAGTTTGATCAGAGTGTCATTTGCATAATCAGCCCGATTCTCTGAGATGAGGGAATCTATAGCAGTCTGCCCCTGCCTTTATTCTGGACATTGGATGAGACTCACCCATTCACATCTATAGGTGAGTAAAGTATCTGATTTTTACAGATACATTGCAATTCTGTAACACAAAAAGCTGTAAATGATCTTGTAAATGTTTAATAACTGATGAGTAACAAAAAGGGATTGCGCACAGATAACAAATGAGAAAAAATCGTCCCACTTTTCTGGATGAAATTTGGACCAATGTTTTAATACTGTTTTATGACCTTAGCCTTAGAGTTACGATTTAAAAAAAGGTCACAGTAGTCTAAATCATAGCATTTATTTTTTCATCCAGAACCTCTGAGAGGGCTTGTTTTTTGCAGGGTTCCAGATGTAGTTTTTATCAAGATTCTTTTAGAACACTGTTACTCTAATACCTTTTATCACTTATCAGTTTGTTTTTTAGGGAGACTAGATGACTAAAATCAACCATTTTGCAAATGTTTCTTTTTCCACCATATTCAGTGTATAGTCTTGGGAAAACGTTTTGAGACTGACACAAATGTTGGTTTTACAAAGTTTGCTGCTTCAGTTTTTTTAGTAGCAATTTGCATTTACTCAAGATTGCTATTAAAAGTGATCAGATAAATTTCATAAATAATCAAAGTCATTCTTTGACATTACAATTAACTTAATTGAAATGCCCAAAACCCAATTTTTACCGAATTTCAACTATGCCATAAATTACTTAATCTTCTCCTTAACTCAGAAGAAAGTGTTAAATAGGACAACACAGCTGATATATCTCTGTTTTACTGATTATATTATAAGTGCAGACTGGTTTCTTTAAAAGGTGGTTGTACTTGAAATCATTTTCTTCTTCAGTTAACCATGATTAACTCCACAGAAACACATGCAGTCATTGTTTTGCATCAAAAGATTTATACAAGCAAGGACATTGCTGCTTGTAATATTGGTCTATAAATCAACCATTTATCACATCTTTAGGAACTTTAGAGTGGTTCAATTGCTGTGAATAAAGTTTCAGGGTGCAAAAAAAGTCGACAACTACCAGGACTGTCTCTTAGGCCTCTTTCACACATCAGTGTCTCTAGTACGAGTGGTGATCGTTTTCACAGGGACCGGAGACACTGACACACAGTCGTAGACCCATTCAAATCTGTGTGCCGTCGGTGTGTCATCCATGTGAGTATTTAAAGTCATAGGGTTAACATTGAAACAAATTGTTTCAATACTAGGCAGGTGTCTAGACCTTGATTGGCAACTACTTTTTTAAAGAAAGACACAGCAAGCATAAAGTCCTTTTATTATAAATAAGACTAAGCATAATTTTCCATTTTTATTTAAACGCCTAATTCCACCGAAGCCCTCGTTCTCCTGTAACAAAAGTAAAATAATAAACCAACAATATACCATACCTGTCCGTCATTTTGTCTCACACTGTAATCCATGTCTGGGGAGAAATACTTTTCAACCTGGACGGTGCCAAGATGCGGCTGTTCATGCTGAAAAGCTCTGGGGAATAAACTGCTGTGAGCGCAGGCTCAGTGACTAGTGGTGACGTCACTGAGGCTGCGTTCCCAGCTGGTCTGAACTGCAAGATTCCCGCTAGCACTGCGAGAAAGTCGCATGGTGCAGAGATGAGTTCAAATCAGTAAAATTCACCCGCTGAACTCGTCTCTGCACCATGCGACTTTCTCGCGGTGCTATCAGGGATCTCACCGAGGTCACCGCAGTTCAGGCCGGCTGAGAATGCAGCCTCAGTGACGTCATTGCTAGTCACTGAGCCTGCGCTCGCAGCAGTTCATTCCCCAGTGCATCTCAGTGTGGACGGACGCATCTTGGCACCCTCCAGATTGAAAAGTATTTCTCCCCAGACAAGGATTACAGTGTGGGACAGAACGACAGACAGGTATAATATATTGTTGGTTTATTCTTTTACTTTTATTACAGGAGAACGAGGGCTTTGCTGGAATTAGGCGTTTAAATAAAAATGGAACACTGTGTTTAGTCTTATTTATTTTAAAGGACTTTATTCTGGCTGTGTCTTTCTTTACCATATAACTATAGGATTATTACTGGATAGGTGTCTTATTGATGCCTCTCCATTACTAAGCCATGGGCTTGATGTCACCTGACAATACAAGGGTGACATCAACCCCAAAAAAATTACCCCACTTGCCAATGCTACAGGGCAAGTGGGAACAGCGAGGATAAGTGCTAGAATTGGTGCATCTTAGAGATGCGCCTTTTCTGGGGCAGCTGAGAACTGATGTTTTTAGCCTGGGAGGTGGGGCCAGTATCCATGGCCATTTCTTAGGCTATTAATATCAACCCACAGCTGTCTGAATAGCCTTTGCTGGTTATTAATAATGGGGGGACCGTAAGTCATTTTTTGGGGGTGGTCCCCCAATTTAATAGCCAGTGAAGGCTAAGTATACAGTTGTGGACTGATGTTAATTGCCTGGGAAGCTCCATGGGTATTACCCCTTTCCCATGCTATAAACATCTGCCCCCAGCTGTCAGCTTTCCCTCTGCTCGTTACGAAAATTGCGTGGGAGTCCACGCCACTTTTTTCCTAAAAATTATCTTTTATTAATTAAATGTACAGTAAGCTGCACACACTGTACTAATTGTATTTGTCACTGACACCTATATATCTATCTATTCTCTTGGTATTTACTGTATGTAATCCCTCTCTTCTATCCTGTCAGCTCCTGCAGTGATTATATACTATCCGGCTGCTGAATTGGCAGCTTTTATACTATGTAGATGTATGTATGTATGTATGTATGTAAAATGCAACGTGACACAAGCCATGCTAACCACAACAACGCCTCATTTGAAACAAACATATTTGTTATGCCAAAGGACTACTAACAATCAAGCCAAAGCTGAGTTGTCATGGAGACAAATGTTTTTGACACGCTTTAAATATATAATCACTAATGAATCACATCTTTGACATCTCTAACCATTTATTTACCTCATTAACACTTAATTTTAATATGCAAACCTTTGGCTCTGGTACATGTCCACACACGGACAGCACACAGATCTCACACGGATGGTACACACGGACACATGGATAGCACACGGGTGCCACATGGATGTGACAAATGGACACAGACAAACGGACACAGATATCTCTGGTATCGGTTTTTCAGGTACTGGAAATATCAGGATGTGTGAAACAGGCCTTAAAGAGAATTTGGCTATGGAATTGGTTCAACATCAGTGCGGAGCTTGCTCAGGAACGAAACCAAGCAGGTGTCACTGTATCTGCATGCAATGTGAGGCAAATTATTTTGGAGATTGGCTTGGTGTTAACAAAGACAGCAAAGAAGCCACTTCTCTCTAATAAAAGCATCAATGACAGAATAAAATTTTGCAAAAAGTGCAATGATTGGTTTGCAGAAGATTGGGTTAAAGTTATTTTTTCTGATGAAGCCCTCTTTAAACAGTTTCAGATTAACAGGAGGATGTCTGCGTATATTGTCCGTGCTGCTGAATAAGATGTAGATCCACTGGTAGTGATCTATATTCTGATATGGTCACTTGCTGACCCATGGATCTCCTGCAGCTGATTTCCCTTTTTGTACATTTTTCTGCCTTATAAAGGATTAATCAGGTTAGTATAATCCGAGCAATCATTTTAACTGTCTATCGGATAAGCCCCTATTTTGCGCTGATTTCTCTTACAGCTTTATTGTTCTTCAGACAGTTTGGAACTCCTGGAAGAATGAAGAAAATATTAGCACTACCATGAGTCCTATGTAATGCCAGCAATAAAGCATCCTTAGACCTTTCATGTCTGGGTTGCTTTTCATCTAAGGAAGTGGGATGACTTTCAAAATTGCCTAAAAATGCCATGAATAAAGAATGGTATCTTTGCATCCTAGAAGAGCAACTTGTCCCAAAGATCCAGAACCAACTTGGTGATGCACAAATCTTTTTGCAGCACAATGAAGCACAATGTCACAAGGCAAAAGTGTTCACAAAGTGGCTCGGTGAACAACACATTGAAATTTTGGATCCATTGCCAGGAAACTACCCAGATCTTAATTCCATTGGGAGCCTGTGGTTAATCCTCAAAAAGTGGATGGACAAACAAAAACTAAGATATTTTGTCAAAGTACAACAAGTACTGATTAAGTAAGAATGAGTTACCGTTATTCAGGATTTGGCCCGGAAGCCGATATCCAGCTGCCAGGGAAAACTGATGAAATGTTGAAAAAAAGAGTCAACACTGCAAATATTGAGCATTTGCATAAACTTATTGTATTTGTCAATAAAAAAATTTAAATGTATGAAATTCTTAAAGTTATACTTCAGTAGCCATAGAAACATAAAGATGATCTAAAAACATTAAGGCAGCAAAGTTTGTAAAAACTCAAATTGTCAGTTTCAAACAATTGATTACTTACTGTATTATGTCTGCTTGACAGTAGGCTGCTGACTGGCAATTAGCACAGTGTTATATGCATAGAAGATGAGGAGACCTTTATTAGGTCTCCATTTGCAATATCAACTTAATCGGTCAATCTCAATCTTGCAGGAAAGGGTGGGTGCAATGGAATGACTAAGAACGCTCCCTCACTTGATCAAACTACTTGAATGCACCAGTCGCTTTTGAATATGGCATCTAAATATTTAAAAAGCATTGTAGCTCAAAGTCAGCAGTTTGTTAGAAATGAAATGTGGTGCTGATGGGTCAGGCTCAGTAGTTGAGCCTGCACTATCATAAATGCATAGCAATTTGCACAAAAGGTTTCCTTCTAATGATGTAAATGTACAAACAGGGCAAGAGAGTGAAAGGAATGTCAGATTTTTCTTGCCCCCGCATGATAATACCTTTCCATAAAGCCTATTGGGGCAGATGAATGTCACAGAGTAGTTAACTCCTTCTCTTTGTTGTTCTAAGAAAGCTCTAATACATTTATAATATGATGATAGAACCATCGCTCAAAGAAAAGGATTGATGAGCATTCAAGTTAGAGAGTTTAATGCACTACCCATGAAAAGAGTGACATGTTGGGGCATTGTGTTTGCAATTTCATCACATGCCCATAAGTACGTTTTGACAGCTTTTCTCCTCACCTTTAAAGTGTTGTTAGCCATTTTAAAAGCTTAAAACTGCAGACAGACTCTTTTTAAGTTTTTATGCACAGTAATATGCCGATTTTGAATCCCTTCCTAACAAAGGATGCCACAGAATGCTATGTCAGGTTCCCGAGTGTGTAGCAGACTCAGAAGCTGAGTCCGCATCATACCAAGCAGATGCTGGCTGTGTTACATTGCTGAAATATTCCAGTAGTTACAGCAAATGGAGCATGCTCTAAATACTGTATGTTAACCAATTAAATGCTGCAGTGAGCCTTTATTGTGCTCACAACATAATCTGAAGAAGGTAATAGTGTAATATGTCAGTTGGGGACCTGCTAAAGAGCGCATAATTTCCATCTTAGTCCTCCTGTGAAAAGCCATGAGTCTCATACGAGAACCACAAATTGTTGTATTGCAGTGTGTAATCTAAATGTTCAAATCAAATCACCTGTGGATCATTTAGAAGACTAAAAAATACAGTAAAATGTTTTAAAAAGTTTTTAAAAATATAAATTTTTTTCCCCATTTTTGGAATTTGCTTTGCGAAACACATCAGCAGAGCTTTAAACTATCACCACATCTTTATCAATGATTTAGATGAAGGAATCGAGGGTAAACTGATTAAATTTACTGGTAACACAAAGCTAGGAGGAATAGTGATGGGCGAACGTGCTCTTATAGTCTTAACCGAGCATGCTCGAGTGTTATAGGAGTATCGTGGGAGTGCTCATGTATTATGTTAGAGTCCCTATGGCTGCATAATTTGTTGCTGTTAGACAGTCTCAACACGTGTGGATTCCTGAACAAATATGCAATCCCTGCATGTGTTGTGTCATTCTAACAGCCGCAAATCATACTGCCATGGGGACTCGAATATACTGTATTTTTGGACTGTAAGATGCAGTTTTTTCCCCCAGAATTTTGGGGGAAAATGGGGGTGCGTCTTATAGTCGGAATGTACTTACAAATACTGCGGCGGCGATGCAGCCTCCCATCCCAGGCTAGTGCGGTTGTCGTGCTCTGTTTGTGCGGTGGTCGTGCTCAGTGGTGCAGCTGTCATGCTCTTTGGTGGGGGGGCTCCGCCAGCATTTTGTGAAGCCCGGAGGCCAACCACAGATCCAAAATGTGGTAATACATATGCACGCCCAAGATACTCTGATAACACCCGAGCGTACTTGAATAAGAGTTTATCCTAGCATGTTCACCCATCACTAATAGCTAATACTAGAGAAGAGAGAAAGAGGATTCAAAAAGATCTAAACAAACTGTGACTGAGGGCAGCAACTAAAAGACTACTTGGGTATACTACTAAATCACAGACTCAACATGAGTCAACAGTGTGATGCAGCAGCAAAAAAGCAAACATAATTCTGGGTTGCATTAAGAAAAGCATAAAAAAGCATACAGTCTAAATCATGTGAAATAATAATCCCCCTGCATTCCTCATCTGGAATACTGTGTCCAGTTTTGGGCACCACATTTTAAAAAAGCTATCAACAAACTGGAGCAAATTCTTAGAAGAGCCACCAGAATGGTGACCGGTCTGCAAACCATGTCCTATGAGAAAGGGTTAGAGGATTATGGAATGCTTAACTTGCAAAAGAGACTTATTAGCTGTCTACAAATATCTCAAGGGCTGTCACTGTAGAGGATCAGCTTTATTCTCATGTGCACAAGGAAAGACTAGAAGCAATGGGATGAAACTGAATGGGAGGAGACACAGATTAGATATTAGAAAAAACTTTTTGACAGTGAGAGTGATCAACGAGTGGAAAAGGTTGTTCTGTACTGATGACTTTTCTACTGTCTCATTATCATTACAGATAGAATTACAATGACAAATAACCTTCTCCTACTCCCTTCACAATGACTTTTGCCTAGATCAGAGCATGCCCAGAGTATACTTCTGCAAAAAGTGAAAAGGGTGAGAGCTAGTCTGTTGCTGCTTATCTCCATGTAACTGCTAAACAAAACAGTAAATATGAGTCAAGTATTGGTCTTTATGTCCAGAGTGAAAATTGTCACTTTTTTGTGTTTTTTTTTAAAGATATTAAGATGAAAAATCGAAAAATAAAAGCTAAATAAATAAAAAAAATACATTTACTATAAAACCTGATTTAAAAAGTTAATTTACTTATGAATGTCATATTTATTTCTACAAATTAGATAACTACTATAATGCCTTTTATTACATAGTTTTTCACGTCTCTTCTTTTGATCATGTAAGTATGTACAGTTCTGTAGAAATGAACAAGTCCTATCCATATTATATGATCCTAAATATTCTTTAAAAACACATGAACATCCTACAACAAATCTGTTGAAGATATTTATAACTATCGCTTCTTTCATGCCAGGCTCGTCAGCTGCTTCAGCCAACCTCATGCTATTTTAAGGTAACACTGTAAAACTAGTTTATACTATAAGGTTGACATAATAAGGACACTAGTGACATATTGGTTCCCTGGCTGTACCTGTAAGACATTGTATGAGGCTTCTCATGTTGCCCATTTTGTACAAACTGTATCAGTTACTGAGCTCATAATGCTTGTAGCAGCTGGTAATCATTATCAGGGGTGGAAGACCTAGTTTTGTTCTTTAGTTTTATTATTTTTCTTATGTAGGCACATGATGAAATTAAAAAGTTGTGCCAAGTATCAGAAAACAGGCAAAAAGTCTAGTTGCTACTAAAGATGGTTTAATTATTGCAATTTTTATGTGACAACATTTTAATATAAAACATTATTTAAACAGCACATAAGGTTGGAGATTTCACATCCCCATGGGTTTTCCTAGTTTATTTTCCTAGATATTTATTTGTATCTATATAAAGGTAAAATAAGATACCTGAAGGAACAAAAAAAACATGTCCTAGAGAAAAAAACTCTGCTACTGAACTCTAGTTATGAACAAAAACTAAAACGAAAGGTTGTTGTGCAATTTAGCTTTCAATATGGAAAAAAGCAAATTCTCTAAATATGTTGTAAACAATAGGGCCAAATAATAATCACCTTCATTTTTTCACAATCGTTTGCTTAAAGCAATGTTTGATACAGTGTGTCCTTTCTTTTGGCAACTATAATTACTATGACAAACTGAATTTACCAAACAAAAGTAATAGGTAAGTGTTGCCATGGGAATGACGTCTTGTTAAAATACACATTTTCTTTCCAGCTCGCGTCTACTATGGAGCTATGAAATGCTTCTGTCGACTCCACACACCAATCCTTCTTTGTCTACCTATTCCTTAATATGATTAGATACAAAAATAAATTTCTCCATCTTTTCCATTCTGTGAGTCCATGGAAATCAGACTGCTTTCAGGTGTGATCAAAATACAGTCTGATATTTTCAACGGACTCCTTGACTTACATGGCTGAGTACGATCTGAATATTGGATCAAACTTAGGTAAGCTGCATTTTTCCCCCAGATTGACTCGGACTGAGGAAAAAAAATCTAACATGTGCACAATCCCATAGAAAACATGGAGATGAGTGCTATCCATCAAAATAACAGTTAGCACTCATCTTATTATTTCTGTTGTCTGCAGGAGCTCTAAAGCAGAAACATTTAAGGTAAAACTAACTTTGAAGCGAAGTGGCAACCCATGCAAAGTGATTAGGAAGATTCCCTGAGTGCTGGAGTATATTTCCAAATTGTCTCTAGAAGCTACATTGTTACAAGAAGATTCAAGAAATGGTCAAAAAGCTGAAGACAAGCCTAGGATACATAATACCATGCACAGGCTGCAGAGGTTGAACGTGCGCCACCTCTGAAAGCAGGAGAAGAATATGCGGATTCTCTACTGTTCAATGGATGTATTTATGTTTGGCGATTTTCTGAAGAAAGATACCTACCGTACTTAAATTCACTGAACTGTTAAGTTAATTTCAACTGTTTGAGAAACATTCTTTCCCAATCCAGCGTAGTGCACAAAACAAGCTTCAAAATAGAGTCTTTAACACCTTCTTGATTCAGTCAATTTCTGTTTTTGCTTTCTTGTTTTTTCTTTACTTCCCAGAGCCATAACTTTTTATTATTTCTTTCCACATAGATATATGATGGCTTGTTTTCAGCAGGACAAGTTGTACTATTGAATGACACCACTCATTTTACCAGACAGTTTACTGAAAAATTTGAAAAAAGTTCCAAGTGGAGAGAAATTGTGAAAAAAAAAAATTTGAAATTTTTTTGGGGGTTTCGTTTTTACGCTGACATTTTGTGGTAATAATGACCTCGCAACATTTTTCTGCTCATCGGTACAATTATAGTGATGCCAGCATGTCCACTATTTTACTATTTTAGTGGTGAAAAAAAGGCAGACGTTTATATAAAAAAAATATATATATTTTACCTTAGCTCGCCATTTCCTGAGACCTGAAACATTGTCATTCTTCTGTAGATGGAGTTGTGTGATGGCACATTTTTTTTAGATGATGAAACCTTTTTATTGATACCATTTTGTGACTGAAATTCCATTTTGATTGCTTGTTAAAGTATTTTTTGTGTTATTACAGCAAACAAAAAAAACAACGTAATTTTGGAGTTCTTGAATTTTTTTAGTTTACGTGTTTACCAATCGGGTTAGTTATTTTTATATTTTGATAGGTCAGATTATTCTGAATGAGGCCATACCTCATTTGTGTATTTTATATTTTTTTTATTTTCTTTATTTTTAATTTGGAAAAAAAGGAGGTGATTTAAATTTTTATGATTTTTTTCTTCGTATTTTTAAAAACATTTATTTGTACTCTTGTGTGTTCTTATTAGTCCCCTCAGCCACAGCACTGCTACAAATGTGGTCAAAATTGTTGGTACCCCTCGTTTAATGACAGAAAAACCCACAATGGTGATAGAAATAACTGGAATCTGACAAAAATAATAATAAATCAAAAATCTATGAAAATTAACAAATGAAAGTCAGACATTGCTTTTCAACCATGCTTCTATTTTAAAAAAACTCATGAAATAGGCCTGGACAGAAATTATGGTACCCTTAACCTTTTGAGGCAATCACTGCAATCAAACGATTGCTGTAACTGTCAATGAGACTTCTGCACCTCTCGCAGTATTTGGCCTTCCTAAGGCAATGTCGTTTATGTGAAGGTTGCCTTTTCGAGACAGCATGTTACAGCTCTTTCCAAAGATGCTCAATAGGATATAGACCCAGGCTCATGGAAGGCCACTTCAGAATAGTCCAATGCTTCCTCTTAGCCATTTTTAGCTGTGTGTTTTGGGTCATTATCTTGTTGAAAGACCCATGACCTGCGACTGAGACCAAGCTTTCTGACACTGAGCAGCACATTTCTCTCTAGAATCCCTTGATAGTCTTGAGATTTCATAGAATCATAGAATGGTAGAGTTGGAAGGGACCTCCTGGGTTATCTGGTCCAACCCCCTGCTCAAAGCAGGATTCACTAAATCATCCCAGACAGATGTCTGTCCAGCCTCTGTTTGAAGACTTCCATTGAAGGAGAACTCACCACCTCTCGTGGCAGCCTGTTCCACTCATTGATCACTCTAACTGTCAAAAAGTTTTTCTAATATCTAATCTGTGTCTCCTCCCATTCAGTTTCATCCCATTGCATCTAGTCTTTCCTTGTGCAAATGAGAATAAAGATGATCCTTCTACAATGTGACAGCCCTTGAGATTAGTGTTGAGCGATACAATACTGCAAATATCGGGTATCGGCCGATATTAGCTGTATCGGGCTTTCGATTCCGAGTACCGATATTTTCGTCATATCGGATACCGGAATCGGGATTGTCACTGTCACTGTCAGTGTCCGTCGGTCGGGTCTGTCACTGTCAGTGTCCGTCGGTCGGTCAGGAGATCGATGGCGTCGCAGGAATGAGAGTACAATAAAAGAAATGAAAACTGTGTTGTCTCTTTTATTTCATTAAAATACTTTTTTCTTGCTTTGTCTTTTTTTTTATGCATTTAATAACTTTGGGATTAATAATGGATTGGTGTCTTATTGACACCTCTCCATTATTAACCAGGCTTACTGTCACCGTGCAATCAACGGTGACATTAACCCCTTATTACCCCACTTGCCACCGCTACAGGGCAGTGGGAAGAGCCGGGTAAAGTGCCACAATTGGCACATCTTTTGATGCGCCAAATGTGGGGCTGCTGTAGCCTGGTATTATCAGGCTGTTGAGGGCCAAAATCCATGGGCCTTGACAGTCTTTTAATACCAGGCCGCAGCAGTCTGCATTTTACTTGGCTGGTTAACAAAAATAGGGGGACCCCTACGCCGTTTTTTTTTCGAGGGGATCCCCTATTTTTGTTAACCAGCCAAGCTAAGCAGACTGCTGTGGCCTGGTATTATCAGGCTTGCAAGGTCCATGGATATTGGATCCTTACCAACCTGAAAAACCAGGCCTCAGCGGTCTGCTTCATCTGGCTGGTTAACAAAAATAGGGGGGACCCCACGCCAATTTTTTTCGAGGGGATCCCCTATTTTTGTTAATCAGCCAAGATATGCAGACTGCTGTGGCCTGGTATTATCAGGCTGGCAAGGTCCATGGATCTTGGCTCCTTAACAGCCTGAAAATCCAGGCCTCAGCGTCTGCTTCATCTGGCTGGTTAACAAAAATAGGGGGGACCCCACGCCAATTTTTTTTGAGGGGATCCCCTATTTTTGTTAATCAGCCAAGATATGCAGACTGCTGTGGCCTGGTATTATCAGGCTGGCAAGGTCCATGGATCTTGGCTCCTTAACAGCCTGAAAATCCAGGCCTCAGCGGTCTGCTTCATCTGGCTGGTTAACAAAAATAGGGGGGACCCGACGTCATTTTTTATTCGAAGGGAACCCCTATTTTTGTTAATCAGTTCCCTCTGACGTCACTGATTGTGTCCCTGGCTGACCTGAAGTGAAAGTGGAAAGCAATCAATTAAGCTTTCCACTTCCTCTCCTGTCAGCCAGGAGAGGAACTCATTCATTTGGGGGTTTACTGTGAGGCTGCAGCATTAGCTGTAGTCCCTGCAGTAAACATTAACCCTTTCTGAAGGATTACACCGTGGGACCTGACTGTGCATGGGATAGGTCAGAATAATTTTGCTTTTTTATTTTATTTTTATTACAGGAAATGGTTTTTGCAGTCAAATAAAAGATGGTCAAAAACATGTGTCTTTATTTCATTAAAATGATTTTTAATTAAAGTGTGTGTGTTTTATTTTTATTTCATGCAATAGGATTAATAATTGATAGTTGTCTAATTGACAGCTCTCAATTATTAACCTGGCTTAAGGTCACCTTTCAATTGCAATGTGGCTTTAACCCCATATTAACCCATTCGCCACCGCTACAGGGCAATGGGAATAGACGGGCAAAGTGCCAGAAAGGGCGAATCTAATTATAGATTTGTCTTTTCTGGGGTGTCTGGGGGCAGATGTTAGTAGCCAGGGGGGGCCAAAAATAATGGTCCCTCTCTGGGCTATTATTATCTGCCCCCATTCGCTGGCTTTGTCTGTCTGGTTGCAAAATAGGGCGGGAGCCCACGCATTTTTTTTAAACAATTTTACACCTCATATATATATATATATATATATATATATATATATACATGTCATTGAATTTGTGACACATATATATATATTTATAGTTCATACACTTCTACATAGTATAATAGCCGCTAATTCAGTTGCAGGCTTTTGTGAAAATGCAGAACCCGACATGAAATGACACTTGGTGTACATAGGGTTAACCATGTCTTTTCATGTCCTTTGCTATCTGATTTGCACAAACAATTACATCAGTCTATGTGTGCAAAATTTCACACCTGTAGGGGTTAATTAAAGGTGTAAATTCGTAGCAAAAAAGTCCGTTTTTTTTACAACGAATTTACACCTTTAATTAACCCCTACAGGTGTGAAATTTTGCACACATAGACTGATGTAATTGTTTGTGCAAATCAGATAGCAAAGGACATGAAAAGACATGGTTAACCCTATGTACACCAAGTGTCATTTCATGTCGGGTGCTTCTGTCTTTTCACAGAAGCCGGCTTTACCCGGCAATTGAATCAGAGGATATTTTACTATGTAGAAGTGTATAAACTATACATATATGTATATATATATGTCACAATGACATGTATATATATATATATATGTATTCTATGTGTGTATATTTAGTGTTTACAAGGAAATAAAGGTTTTTTTAGTTGCGATATTTTGTTCCCATAGACTTACATTGGACTTCCGGTATCGGAATCGGATATCGACGATATTTAGTGATATCGGCGATACCATTCCGATCCTATATTTTTAGATATCGAGCAGTATCACTCAACACTACTTGAGATATTTGTAGACAGCTATTAAGTCTCTCTCAGTTGTCTTTTTTGCAAGCTAAACATTCCAAAATCCTGTAACTAGTGTTGAGCGATACGATACCGCAAGTATCGGGTATCGGCCGATATTAGCTCTATCGGCCTTTCGATACTTAGTTCCGATATTTTCGTCTTATCGGATACCGGAATCGGGATTGTCACTGTCACTGTCAGTGTCCGTCGGTCGGGTCTGTCAGGAGTCAGCGGCACTTACCTGGCAGAAGATCTCCGGCGGTCACGGGCTGGACTGCTTCATGGCCGCCATCATCTTTCCCCGGCGGTCACATGCAGTTTCTCGCGATAACTGCAGTGTCTGCTGGGTAATCCCGGCCGTAAAGCAGTCAGTCCGATGACGTCACCGCCGGGGAAGCAGGTAATCAGCTGTGCTGCATCGCGATGACAGGCTCTGCCTGTCATTGCGATGTAGCAGAGCTGGATCGTCGTGGGACTGTCGTTACTATGGACTGCGTCGGACAGGTGGTATACTGTTGGTTTGTTTTTTTTCTTTTTTTACAGGAGATCGATGGCGTCGCAGGAATGAGTGTATAATAAAATTAATGAAAACTGTGTTGTCTCTTTTATTTCATTAAAAGACTTTTTTCTTGCGTTGTCTTTTTTTTATACATTTAATAACTTTGGGATTAATAATGGATCGGTGTCTTATTGACACCTCTCCATTATTAACCGGGCTTACTGTCACCGTGCAATCAACGGTGACATTAACCCCTTATTACCCCACTTGCCACCGCTACAGGGCAGTGGGAAGAGCCGGGTAAAGTGCCATAATTGGCACATCTTTTGATGCGCCAAATGTGGGGCTGCTGTAGCCTGGTATTATCAGGCTGTTGAGGGCCAAAATCCATGGGCCTTGACACTCTTTTAATACCAGGCCGCAGCAGTCTGCATTTTACTTGGCTGGTTAACAAAAATAGGGGGACCCCTACGCCGTTTTGTTTTCGAGGGGATCCCCTATTTTTGTTAACTAGCCAAGCTAAGCAGACTGCTGTGGCCTGGTATTATCAGGCTTGCAAGGTCCATGAATATTGGATCCTTACCAGCCTGAAAAACCAGGCCTCAGCGGTCTGCTTCATCTGGCTGGTTAACAAAAATAGGGGGGACCCCACGCCAATTTTTTTCGAGGGGATCCCCTATTTTTTGTTAATCAGCCAAGATATGCAGACTGCTGTGGCCTGGTATTATCAGGCTGGCAAGGTCCATGGATCTTGGCTCCTTAACAGCCTGAAAATCCAGGCCTCAGCGGTCTGCTTCATCTGGCTGGTTAACAAAAATAGGGGGGACCCCACGCCAATTTTTTTCGAGGGGATCCCCTATTTTTGTTAATCAGCCAAGATATGCAGACTGCTGTGGCCTGGTATTATCAGGCTGGCAAAGGTCCATGGATCTTGGCTCCTTAACAGCCTGAAAATCCAGGCCTCAGCGGTCTGCTTCATCAGGCTGGTTAACAAAATAGGGGGGACCTGACGCCATTTTTTATTCGAAGGGAACCCCTATTTGGGTTAATCAGTTCCCTCTGACGTCACTGATTGTGTCCCTGGCTGACCTGAAGTGAAAGTGGAAAGCAATCAATTAAGCTTTCCACTTCCTCTCCTGTCAGCCAGGAGAGGAACTCATTCATTTGGGGGTTTACTGTGAGGCTGCAGCATTAGGTGCGGTCCCTGCAGTAAACATTAACCCTTTCTGAAGGATTACACCGTGGGACCTGACTGTGCATGGGATAGGTAAGAATAATTTTGCTTTTTTATTTTATTTTTATTACAGGAAATGGTTTTTGCAGTCAAATAAAAGATGGTCAAAAACATGTGTCTTTATTTCATTAAAATGATTTTTAATTAAAGTGTGTGTGTTTTATTTTTATTTCATGCAATAGGATTAATAATTGATAGTTGTCTAATTGACAGCTCTCAATTATTAATCTGGCTTAAGGTCACCTTTCAATTGCAATGTGGCTTTAACCCCATATTAACCCATTCGCCACCGCTACAGGGCAATGGGAATAGACGGGCAAAGTGCCAGAAAGGGCGAATCTAATTATAGATTTGTCTTTTCTGGAGTGTCTGGGGGCAGATGTTAGTAGCCAGGGGGGGCCAAAAATAATGGTCCCTTTCTGGGCTATTATTATCTGCCCCCATTTGCTGGCTTTGTCTGTCTGGTTGCGAAAATAGGGCGGGAGCCCACGCATTTTTTTTAAACAATTTTACACCTCATATATATGTATATATACATGTCATTGAATTTGTGACACATATATATATATTTTATATTTATAGTTCATACACTTCTACATAGTATAATAGCCGCTAAGTCAATTGACGGCTTTTGTGAAAATGCAGAACCCGACATGAAATGACACTTGGTGTACATAGGGTTAACCATGTCTTTTCATGTCCTTTGCTATCTGATTTGCACAAACAATTACATCAGTCTATGTGTGCAAAATTTCACACCTGTAGGGGTTAATTAAAGGTGTAAATTCGTAGCAAAAAAGTCCGTTTTTTTTACAACAAATTTACACCTTTAATTAACCCCTACAGGTGTGAAATTTTGCACACATAGACTGATGTAATTGTTTGTGCAAATCAGATTGCAAACGACATGAAAATACATGGTTAACCCTATGTACACCAAGTGTCATTTCATGTCGGGTGCTTCTGTCTTTTCACAGAAGCCGGCTTTACCCGGCAATTGAATCATAGGATATTTTACTATGTAGAAGTGTATAAACTATACATATATGTATATATATATGTCACAATGACATGTATATATATATATATATATATATATATATACAGTGCCTACAAGTAGTATTCAACCCCCTGCAGATTTAGCTGGTTGACACATGCGGAATTAACTTGGCATTGTGACATTTGTACTGTAGATCAGCCTGGAAGTGGGAAATGCACTGCTGCAAAAATTTTTGTTTTATTTTTTAATTTTTTTTTTTTAAACGTTAAAAGTTAATTCAGAGTGTCATTTATTATTCAACCCCTCAAACCACAAGAATTCTTTTTGGTCCCCCTAAAGTATTAAGAAGTAGTTCAGGCACCAAGAATAATGAGCTTCACATGTGTGGATTAATGATCTCTTTTGCCAGCCTTTTCTGACTATTTCAGACCCTCCCCAAACTTGTGAACAGCACTCATACATGGTCAACATGGGAAAGACAAAGGAGCATTCCAAGGCCATCAGAGACAAGATCGTGGAGGGTCACAAGGCTGGCAAGGGGTACAAAACCCTTTCCAAGGAGTTGGCCCTACCTGTCTCCACTGTTGGGAGCATCATCCGTAAGTGGAAGGCTTATGGAACTACTGTTAGCCTTCCACGGCCTGGACAGCCTTTGAAAGTTTCCTCCCGTGCCGAGGCCAGGCTTGTCCGAAGAGTCAAGGCTAACCCAAGGACAACAAGGAAGGAGCTCCGGGAAGATCTCATGGCAGTGGGGACATTGGTTTCAGTCAATACCATAAGTAACGTACTCCACCGCAATGGTCTCCGTTCCAGACGAGCCCGTAAGGTACCTTTACTTTCAAAGCGTCATGTCAAGGCTCGTCTACAGTTTGCTCATGATCACTTGGAGGACTCTGAGACAGACTGGTTCAAGGTTCTATGGTCTGATGAGACCAAGATCGAGATCTTTGGTGCCAACCACACACGTGACGTTTGGAGACTGGATGGCACTGCATACGACCCCAAGAATACCATCCCTACAGTCAAGCATGTGGTGGCAGCATCATGCTGTGGGGCTGTTTCTCAGCCAAGGGGCCTGGCCATCTGGTCCGCATCCATGGGAGGATGGATAGCATGGCCTACCTGGAGATTATGGCCAAGAACCTCCGTTCCTCCATCAAGGATCTTAAGATGGGTCGTAATTTCATCTTCCAATAAGACAACGACCCAAAGCACACAGCCAAGAAAACCAAGGCCTGGTTCAAGAGGGAAAAAGTCAAGGTGTTGGAGTGGCCTAGTCAGTCTCCTGACCTTAACCCAATTGAAAACTTGTGGAAGGAGCTCAAGATTAAAGTCCACATGAGACACCCAAAGAACCTAGATAACTTGGAGAAGATCTGCATGGAGGAGTGGGCCAAGATAACTCCACAGACCTGTGCCGGCCTGATCAGGTCTTATAAAAGACGATTATTAGCTGTAATTGCAAACAAGGGTTATTCCACGAAATATTAAACATAGGGGTTGTATAATAATTGACCCACACTTTTATGTTTAAAATTTATTAAAATTCAACTAAGCAACATAACTTTTTGGTTTGTAAGATTTATGCTTCTGTTAATAAATCCTACTCTCGTTTGCAGTTTGAAGGCTCTAACTTATTTGCATCTTATCAAACCAGCTAAATCTGCAGGGGGTTGAATACTACTTGTAGGCACTGTATATATGTATTCTATGTGTGTATATTTAGTGTTTACAAGGAAATAAAGGTTTTTTTTAGTTGCGATATTTTGTTCCCATAGACTTACATGGGACTTCCGGTATCGGAATCGGATATCGCCGATATTTAGTGATATCGGCGATACCATTCCGATCCGATAATTTTAGATATCGAGCAGTATCGCTCAACACTACCTGTAACCTTTCCTCATAGGACATGGCTTGCAGATCGGACACCATTCTGGTCGCTCTTCTCTGAACTTGCTCCAGTTTGTTGATGTCTTTTTTAAAATGTGGTGCCCAAAACTGGACACAGTATTCCAGATGAGGTCTGACCAAAGAGGAGTAGAGGGCAATAATGACTTCACGTGATCTAGACTGTATGCTTCTGTTAATACATCCCAGAATTGTATTTGCCTTTTTTGCTGCTGCATCACACTGTTGACTCATGTTCAGTCTGTGATCTATTAGTATATCCAAGTCTTTTTCACATGTGCTGTTGCTTAGCTCTATTCCTCCCATTCTGTATACGCTTTTTTCATTTTTATTTCCCAGATGTAGTACTTTGCATTTTTCCCTGTTAAAAACCAATCTGTTAGTTGCTGCCCACTGCTCCAGTTTATTTATATATTTTTGAATCCTCTCTCTCTCTTCTCTAGTATTAGCTAGTCCTCCTACCTTTGTGTCATCAGCAAATTTAATCAGTTTACCCTCAATTCCTTCATCTAAATCATTGATAAAGATGTTGAACAATACAGGACACAAGACAGAGCCCTGTGGTACCCCACTTGATACATTCTTCCAACTGGATGTGCAGCCATTTACTACCACTCTTTGGGTCCTATCTCTAAGCCAGTTATGAATCCACCTAACAGTTGCCTTGTCCATTCCATACTTAGTCATTTTTTCAATAAGGATTGTGTGAGATACTTTGTCAAATGCTTTGCTGAGGTCAAGATATAATATATCTACAGCATTTCATTGAACCTTGCACAGATTCTAGACACCATGTGCCAGATGCAGCAAAGCAGCCCCAGAACATAACAGAGCCTCCTCCATATTTCACAGTAGGGACAGTGTTCTTTTCTTGATACGCTTCTTTTTTCCATCTGTGAACATAGAGATGATGTGCTTTGCCAAAAAGTTCAATTTTTGTCTCATCTGTCCATATAACAGTATCCCAGAAGCTTTGTGACTTGTCAACATGTAGTTTGGCAAATTCCATTCTGGCTTTTTTATGATTTTTTTTCAACAATGGTGTCCTCCTTGGTCGTTTCCCATGACGTCCACTTTGGCTCATACAACAGTGGATGATGTTATCTGACACTGATGTTCCTTGAGCTTGAAGTTCACCTTTAATCTATTTAGAAGTTTTTCTGGGCTCTTTTGTTACCATTCGTTTTATCCATCTCTTCTATTTGTCATCAATTTTCCTCCTGTGGCCACGTTCCAGGGAGTTTAGGTACAGTTCCATGGAGCTTAAGTTTCTGAATAATATGTTCAACTGTAGTCACAGGAACATCAAGCTGCTTGGAGATGGTCTTATAACTTTCACATTTAACATGTTTATCTATAATTTTCTTTCTAATCTCTTGACCCAACTCTTCACTTCCTCTTGTCCATGCTGAGTGTGATACACACCATGTCAACAAACAGCACAGTGAGTATCAGCATCATCAGTGAAAAAAAAAAAAGTTATAGCTCGCAGAATAAAGCTATGCAAAAATAATTATTTTTTATATAAAATTGTTTTTATTGCATAAAAGCACCAAAACATAAAAAAGATACAAATGAGGTATCGCTGTAATCATACTGACCCGAAGAATAAAACTGCTTTATAAATTTTACCACACGCGGAACTGTATAAATGCCTCCCAAAAGAAATTCCTGAATTGCTGTTTTTTGTTCATTCTGCCTCCCAAAAATTGTAATAAAATGCGATCAAAAAACGGCATGTGCCCGAAAATGGTATCAATAAAAACGTCAACTCGTCCCGCAAAAAATAAGACCTCACATGACTCTGTGGGCCAAAATATGGAAAAATTATAGCTCTCAAAATTTGGTGAAGTAAAAACTATTTTTTGCAATAAAAAGCGTATTTTAGTGTGTGACGGCTGCCAATCATAAAAACCTGCTATAAAAACCCGCTATAAATATTAAATCAAACCCCCTTTTATCACCTCCTTCGTTAGGGAAAAGTAATAAAATTAAAAAAAAATGTATTTCCATTTTCCCATTAGGGTTAGGGTTAGGGTTAGCGTTGGGATTAGGGTTAGGGTTATGATTAGGGTTAGGGTTAGGATTAGGGTAAGGGGTGTGTTGGGGTTAGGGTTGGAGATAGAATTGGGGCGTTTCCACTGTTTAGGCTCATCAGGGACTCTGCAAATGTGACATAGCATCCAATCTCAATTCTAGCCAATGCCACAATAACTTTTGGGGTCCAATTTCTCCTGTTACCCTATGGAAAAGAAAATTGGACCTGAAATTATTTTTTGTGAAAAAAGTTATATGTTCATTTTTTTTAAACATTCCTGTGAAGCACCTGAAGGGTTAATAAACTTCTTGAATGTGGTTTTGAGCACCTGGAGGGGTGCAGTTTTTAGAATGATATCACTTTTGGGTATTTTCTATTATATGGACCCCTCAAAGTGACTTCAAATGTGATGTGTCCCCACAAAAAAATGGTGTTGTAAAAATGAGAAATAGCTGGTTAACTTTTAACCCTTATAACTTCATAACAAAAAAAACTTTGGTTCCAATATTGTGCTGGTGTAAAGCAGATATGTGGGAAATGTTATTTATTAAGTATTTTGTGTGCCATATCTTTGTGATTTATGGGCATGAAAATTCAAAGTTGAAAAATTGCGAAATTTTCAAAAATGTCGCCAAATTTCTGTTTTTTTCACAAATACACGCAAGTTACATCAAAGAAATTTTACCACTAACATGAAGTACAATATGTCACTAGAAAACATTGTCAGAATCACTGGGATCCATGGAAGCATTCCAGAGTTATAACCTCATAAAGAAACAGTGGTCAGAACTGTAAGGCTAAGTTCACACGTTGCGGAATTGCCGCGGAAATTTCCACGGCAATCCCGCACTTCTCCCGCGGGAAATACGCACTTTTTTTGTATGCGTATTCACGCCAGAATAATAGCGTTTTGCAAGCGTAATTAGCTTGCAGAATGCTAGCGTTTTCCTAGCGATCTGTAGCATCGCTTGGAAAACTGATTGACAGGTTGGTCACACGAGTCAAACATAGTGTTTGACACGTGTGACCAACTTTTTACTATTGATGCCGCCTATGTCGCATCAATAGTAAAAAGATCTAATGTAAAAATATTAAAAAAAAAAAAAAATAATGATATTCTCACCTTCCGGCGGCCCCCGCAGCTTTCCCGCCTTCAGAGACGCTCCCGGCAACTCCTGGTCCCAAGGATGCATTGCGACAAATCACACCGATGACGTAGCATCACACGAGACCACTACGCCATCTGGGTGATTCTCGCAAAGGACTCTTGGGACCGGGAGTTGCCGGGAGCGTCGCTGAAGGCGGGAAGGCTGCGGGAGCCGCCGGAAGGTGAGAATATCATTATTTATTATTTTAATTATTGTTTTACCAGGGATATGGTACCCAGGGTCTGAAGGAAAGTCTCCTCTCCTCCAGACCCTGGGTACCACCGCACATGAACCGCTTACATTCCGCAAAATTAATGAACATGTTGCTATTTTTTCCGCAAAGCGTTTTTTTCGCGGAAAAAAACGCAACATGTGGCCAAAACATGCGGAATCAATTAACATGTATAGGATGCTTAATGCTTGCGTTTTTTTCGCGTTTTTACCGCGGAAAATCGCGGAAAAAACGCAAATATTCCTGAACGTGTGCACTTAGCCTAAAAATTGGCCCGGTCATTAACGTGCAAACCACCCTTGGGAGTAAAGTGGTTAAATGAGGGGTACCAACAATTTTGACCACGTGTGTGTATATATAGTAAAAATCATGATCTCCTTTGAAGCCTGGACACAGGCTGGTTTACAAGAGAGCTCTCTAATGACAAGCATGAAGTTCTTCAACAGATGCCTTGTTGTCATAGCAACACATTGGTGACCCGTGATCACATCATGGGTGCGCGTATAGGCTTTTAGAATGATCCATTCATGCTGGCGTGCTGTTAAAGCTGCTGTTAGCGTTTCACAACGCAATTTCACAGGTTAACAGTCACGAGTGGTGCTTTGCACCACCAACGATTGTTGGAGGCAGGTCCTTGTTGTAACAAAGTCTTGGCCTGCCAAGTATGGGTCAGACTCACCTTGTGAATTCCAGTCCGTACACCCGTTTCAGACTTGCGCAGTAAATGTACTTCAGATATTATGAAGGGGGCTTTCAAGTCTTGAAAAATGTTAAACAAAATGTTCTTTATAAGTCCATTATACCTTGGTAACTGTTGGAGTGCTGCCTTTTTTCTATATTTTTTAGATATGTAGGTAGATAAGTAGATGGATAAGTAGATATTTCCTTTTTTATACATATCTATTGGATTGGGCTTTGCTTGGGAAGCTTTGCACCCAGACATTGACTAGCTGGTGCTGCATTTCATTTTGTCTTTTCAGAATAGATAGCTAGATAGATAAATAGATATATAGATAGATACATAAATAGATAGATAAATATTAGATAGATAGGTAGACAGAAAGAATAGATAGATAGATAGATAGTAATAGATAGATAGATAGATAGATTGATACTGAAGATAAATAAATAATGTAAATATAGATTGTTTCTCTCTGTAAACTATATTTAAATTAAGAAAACTTTCCAAAATGAATGATAAATGATATCCTGTTTTGCTGTGTTTGTCATACGCACTGTGAGATATTTACAGAATGAGAACAAGTCTATGAGGTGGTGTACTCTTCATCTGCATGACAATTAATTGGGAGCATGTGAGCACTTTGTGGTTGGTGTTCAAGGGAAAAAAACAGAGCGCTGTTTCTGTAGTGTGCGCAACAAAAGTAATTTCACCTTTGAGCATTGCACCTAGAGGAAAAAAGTCATAGGATAGAATTTATCAAACCGTTATTCTCTGTTTAAGTCAGCATGCAATACCCAGTAGGTGATCCAGCCTATCTTTCTGTGGCACATTCTACAAAATCTTTCATTATTCCTAATACACTAAGTAAGGAAAGATACAGCTGAGTTGGTTCATCAATGGAACAAGTTAAATATTAAAGGTACAGTTCAGTTAGATATAGGAGATTTCTCCTTTTGGCATTCTTCAAGAGCAGGATATTATATTCTTGCACATCATCTGACTGCTCACTTCTTTCTCTCTTTGAACAATGTTATGAGGGAACCTTATATACAATTATTGTCTCTGTGGCATGTCTGACCATAGAACAAACCAGTGACGAGTCAGATTTCATTATAACATACAATTTAGATGTTAAAGAAGCAGTCCTCTCATCAAAGTTTTTATCCTCTTAATACAGTGGGTTCGGAAAGTATTCAGATCACTTTAAATTTTTCACTCTTTGTTTCATTGAAGCCATTTGGTAAATGCAAAAAAGTTCATTTTTTTCTCATTAATGTACACTCTGCACCCCATCTTGACTGATAAAAACCAGAAATGTAGAATTTTTTTCAGATTTATTAAAAAATAAAAACTGAAATATCACATGGTCATAACTATTGAGACCATTTGCTCAGACACTCATATTTACGTCACATGCTGTCCATTTCCTTGTGATCCTCCTTCAGATGGTTCTACTCTTTCTTTGGAGTCCAGCTGTGTTTAATTAAACTGATAGGACTTAATTTGGAAAGGCACACACCGGTCTATATAAGACCTCACAGCTTACAGTGCATGTCAGACCAAATGAGAATCATGAGGTCAAAGAAACTGGCCAAGGAGCTCAGAGACATAATTGTGGCAAGGCACACATCTGGCTAAGGTTACAAAAGAATTTCTGCAGTACTCAAGGTTCCTAAGAGCACAGTGGCCTCCATAATCCTTAAATGGAAGAAGCTTGGGACCACCAGAAATCTACCTAGACCTGGACATCCAGCCAGTCTGATCAATCGTGTGAGAAGAGCCTTGGTGAGAGAGGTAAAGAAGAACCCCAAGATCACTGTGACTGAGCTCCACAGATGAAGTAGGGAGATGGGGAAAGTTCCACAAAGTCAACTATCACTGCAGCCCTCCGCCGGTCGGGCCTTTATGGCAAAGTGGACAGACGGAAGCCTCCCCTCAGTGCAAGACATATGAAAGCCCGCATAAAGTTTGCTCAACAAACACATGAAGGACTCCTAGACTATGAGAAATAAAATTCTGTTGTCTGATGAGATGAAAATAGATCTTTTTGGTGATAATTCTAAGCGGTATGTGTGGAGAAAACTAGGCACTGCACATAGCATGATGTTGCCACCACCATGTTTCACAATCCAAACAGTGAAACATGGTTGTGGCAGCATCATGCTTTGGAGGTGTTTTTCAGCTGCAGAGACAGACCACTGGTTGCAATTGAATTAAACATTAATGCTGCCAAGTACAGAGATATCTTGGATGAAAACCTCTTACAAAGTTCATCTTCCAACAAAACAATAACCCCAAGCACACAGCTAAAATAGCAAAGGAGTGGCTTCAGAAAAACTCTGTGACCATTCTTGACTGACCCAGCCAAAGCCCTGACCTAAACCCAATTAAGCATCTCTGGAGAGACCTGAAAATGGCTGTTCATCAACGTTCACCATCCAACCTGATGGAACTGGAGAGGAAGAATGGATTTGAATCCCCAAATCCATGCGTGAAAATCTTGTTGCATCATTCCCAAGAAGACTCATGGCTGTCTAGCTCAAAAGGGTGCTGCTATTCAATACTGAGCAAAGAGTCTGAATACTTATAAACATGTGATATTTCAGTTTTTCTTTTTTAATAAATTTGCAAAAAATTCTACATTTCTGGTTTTTATCAGTCAATATGTGGTGCAGAGTGTCTATTAATGAGAAAAAAATGAACTTTTTTGCATTTACCAAATAGCTACAATGAAACAAAAAGTGAAAAATTAAAAGGGGTCTGAATACATTCAGAGCACACTGTATATTGCAATCATCATATTATATGGCACTGTCTACTTACAATTGCTCATTTTGCCTTTCTAAAAAGTAAACTATTTTTTCCTTTGCTCTGTTTAAAACCAGGAAGTCTCTTGTCCCTGCAAAAATCTTTCCCCTACTGACCCAGCTGCAACCCCTTCTTTTCTCAAGATAATAGCTTGTATATTGGTGATGTGCCTTGTGGTGTTGGCTTTCTTTCTTGCATAATGTTGCCCCATAATAATCAGGATGTGTCATACAAGAGAAAAAAGAACATGCCTCTAGAGAATCTTAGAACAGGCTTTCCCTGTGTGAGACATTAGTTGCAAAGTGGGATCCAATGATAATGCCTATGGATGTCAGAATAGTTCCTTTAGGCTTAATTTGTAGATATCCAAATATTTTTGTCCATATAGTGTATCTCATTTTTACACAATAAATGACATAAAGTAAGTAGCTTGTTTTCTTTGAAATGGCAAAGCACTGTAGTCATATCAGTTTTATTTTAATAAAATAGGACTTAGAAACATTAAACATTGACCTTAGAACTTGAGACCTTGCCGTTTTATGATCTTGAAAATAAATGCCACTGTTATTCTATAGCATTGCATCCTTGTTTCATAGTTTGTACTACCTATTTTTGAGTGTAACACTATAATGCATAGTGCATAATCCCAAAAAATCGTGTTTAGAGTTGTTGTTTTTTATTTAAATTCACTGCCAAATTGAAAAATAGCTATTTATGCAATATAATACAGCATTATGTGACAAAGGCTAAGGATACATCAAACTGTTTTTAGTCAGTGACTCGTTTCTTTGTGTTTTCATGTAACAATGCACAGTATTCACATTTCACTTGTTAAATCTTCCCAGCTTGACAATAAAAAATGATAAAAAAAACTCCATGAACACTTTATGTTATGTAGAGTCAACTAACCTTTTTGTTTCTGGAAGCCATTACTCATCTAACCATGAATCCTTGAAAAACCTGACCTTAAATGTGGGCTCATATGTGCAGTCTCTGATGTAATTTGTGGTGTAGTATTTAAGCCCAAGCGTATACAAAAAGAGAGACGAATACCCCCAATACCGCTCGGTGAGTAATATTATACTTATCGTCTTACGTACTGTATTCAGTTGTTTATCATCCCAAATGCACGCACACAATTTAGACTAACATCAGCCCAAGCCACCAGCAGTCTAAAATATTGGGAGGCTTACAGCCCCTTCACTATAGATGTGGTCAGCAGAGATGAGGATACTTTATGTCTTGTTTCAGATTACAGATCTTTTTGTTCTCGACAAAGAAAACTTCAGCCAGTGGAGGAGTCTGGCAGCAACTCTCTCATAGTGAACACTAGAGCACTCGGCAGAGTGAGTGCTCCTTTACATGGAGAAGTTTACAGAGATAGCCAACAATTATCTTTTGTGTACAGGGCCCATTAAGGTCTAGATGGCTATTTGTGAATCAAACTCTAAAAAGTAAACTCTAGTCACACATTGACTCAAAACAAAGTCTGAATTGCTTTGTCCACTGCAGGCCTTTTAAGACATAATTATTTTAGAATATGAACACTTCTGGGGATCCTTTGCCATTTTGGTGAGCTACTCTAAACTTGTATTAGCCACTGGAAGAACGTTGCCATTTCAGTTTTTTTATTATAATATACGAAACCCCAGTATCTAAAATCTATGTACACCATGTGTCAGTACACTGCGATTAATGCATATATGAATCCCACTATTGCAGTACAAGTAAAACAATGATAGGGCACTTAGTTAACCTCTTTTGATCAAAAAATGATATCAGTTATTGACAAAAAAGTTAACTCAATACTGGATGGCCACTACCCATTATGACTCACCTATCTATATGTCTATCCAGACCAGAACTGAATTCATTCTTGGGGAGAGAGATAGGAGCCAGGCTTAGCTGAAATGTGCATAGTGGATGTTCAATATATTAATAATGGATGCTTATTGCTGACCTTACATTGGGACAGTCCTGGTTACCGATATTTCGCTGTTATCGATGTACAGTAGTTTGTATAAAATGAGCAATATCAAATTTCTGAGTGCTAATAAGTAGTGATGAGCGAGCAATGAAATGTTCGAGTGCTTGGACGGGCTCGACTCGAGTAACGAGTATAATGGAAGTCAATGGGAAATGCAAGCATTTTTCCCAAAGACCCTAACAGGAAGGCGGGGCAGGAAAATCGCTGGAATGGATCGAAACACTGCTAAAATGAAATGGGAACAGCATGGGTAAGACACGTGAATGCATTTCTGACTCCCAGGTCACTGCTGGGAACAATATTGTCAGAGTATTGCTCCACTTTTACAGACTGACAATAAAATATTAAAAAACGAAGATAAAATGGATTTTACAGGAAAAAAAATGTTAGGAAATATTATTTCCTGTGTAATGACTTGTAAATAATGCAAAATTAAAATGAGAAAAAAAACACCTCCTCCACCCCTTATCGGGCCATCTCTCACCGTATTTCTCCACCATCTATGACTACAGTAGATGGCACAATTGAGGAGGAAATAAAACTACATCCACTAGTAGTCACAGATAAATGTAATTTTAACATTTTACTACTGTATCTGGGCATGTGGTGTGTGTGACTCTGCAAAGTGTGACATTACGGTAGGTGTCGTGGATGAGGTTGTCTGTCGTGCCTTCCGCAGCAGGCACAGTTTCACCTGGCCCACGGCCTTGGAATCTGTGTGCACCATCAGGAGCATGCCCAGTTCCCTGTCCCTTACCACACGCCTTGCTTATTTAAAATTTAAATTAGGTATATAATATATGCCTGCAAACTTTTTAATAGGGAAAAGAAAATATGTAGCACTGAAAAGAACTTTTGCCTTTAGGTTGCAGCAGCATACCTATGGAATTACTGAATGGCAATAAACCAGGCAATCCCGATATGTTTATTGGCTGTCTAACAGCCACAAAACATGTGGGGCGGGGACTCGAGCATGGAGCTTGAGCACCCATGATTCTCGATCAAGCAATGTGCGTATCTGAGAACCCCGATGCTCTATCAAGTACCGAGGAGCAGTGAGCATGCTCCCTCATCACTACCAGTAAGTCACAAAAGTACTAAGCGATTGCACAAACATGAAAGCTAGTCAGTCTATGACAGCCATCTATGAAATTAAATGTACCATTGAAGAATATTTGCATGGCTTTAATGCTGCTCTTCAATCCAACCCCTTATCTTCCTTTTAAGAGTATTTAAATGATTCATCTATTTTAGTGGTAAAATTAAATATTATCTAACCTTCCCATAAGAAAAAAAATCTAACAGTAATTTGCAGTTTGCTTACAACACAAGCTATTTATATGTGGCATCTTTACCAAGGGCACAATTTGATCGTGAACCTTTTCCTTTTTTCTACTCTAAGCTTGAACTCCCACAGCCTTCATGCCGTTCCTTTCTTCTGTTTTCTTTGTATCCCTCTTATTGTTTTCAAAGAGTCTCATTCCAAAGATCCTTGTCAGAACTTTTTCCAGTGTCTGCAAAAGTCTCAGGGTTGAAATGAGCTATTCATCTTTTCAAACGTGACGTGAGCGATCTGCCCAGTGTAAATGCAAACTGTTTATTTATGCAAATAGAGCCATTCTTTTATTTACTGATAACAATGATTTTGCTTTTTTCTCTTCATTTTTCATCTCTCGGAGTGACATGTATAAAAATGTGCAATGATACAAAACGTTACTTGTCTATCGTCTTGCTCCCTATCCTTTGCAGTGTTTTACATCTCTAATTTGACATCTATACAATTTCCCTAATAGTTTATGAATATTTTATTATACTTAATATTTTGCATGATTACAAAAACAATTAAATATTACAGCATATTCATATAGGATCAAATGCTTAATTTGGAGCATATTTAGAAAATTGTGTAATTTCTAATGCACGCAAACTACTCTTGCAAATAGTAACCGATCTACAGTTATAATCTACACTTTGATCAGTCAACTGGAAGCTAAACTAATGGCTCCAAGACATGCATTATTGCTTTATGTCCCAGGGTGGTTTCTCCATTCATAGCTCTTGTGTGCCAAGGAATAGCATCCACCACAGTGTTCAGCGAACCTTCATTTACCAAGCTCTTTACTGCATATAAAAGGTCCCTTAGGATATTGGGCAGCTGGACCCAATTGATTTCTTATTGACTTTCATGTGAGTTCCACTTAATGCAAATACGAGACCATTTTAGGTTGGAGGCTACTGCACAATTGCATTGATCTGGAGATAACCACTTTTAAAATCAACATTGCTCCATTTTTTTATAGTGTCGCTTATATTACATAAAATCTAGTTACCATCATGTGGTGGTCTTTGTGAACTTTTGTCCATTAATCCAGAAGAGCATTTGTGAGGTCAAATGCTGATGTTGCTCAATAGAGACTAGGTCGCAATCTTCACTCATTTCATCCTAAGCTGTTCAAAGATGCTGTTAATTAAAATTTCTCTTAACTGGATCTAAGAGGTTAAGGCTCCTAAAAAACAACCCTATTGCATTACCCATCCCTTATCAAAGTTTACAGTTGGCACAGTGCAGTCAGACAGGTACTGCTCTACTGGCATTCACCAAACCCAGAATCAGTCACAACTACTCACAATTAGGGATGAGAGAACCTGAACGGTAAAGTTAGGGATCCGTATCTAATATCTGGTACTGAGCCCCGAATACAGACTTTTTAATGTACGTCTAGCTTCCTGTTTCAGTTCGCTAGTCTAAAAAAAGCTTGATGAAAGGCTGTAGGTCAGCCAATCAACAAGCTTATAGACTATGGGCACTTCCGGAGCCATCACAGCCATGCCAAGTATGCTCTCATTAGTGTAAGGATAGGACACAGCTGTGGTGAGGAACAGATTCTGACAGTGCACTCTGCAAAAAAGCTACTGTGTGTACTCTGCAACCCATAGCTGTAGGAGTGCTATGCCAAAAGCCGCTGTGGGTACTTTGACATGCATATCTGTGGAAATACTGTGAAAAACAGCTGCTGTGTGTACTCTGCAACCCCCATATGTGGGATTACTGTGCCTTTAAGCTGCTGTTTATGCTCTGCACCCTCTGCCTGCTGGAGTACTCTGCCTTTAAGTTATTGTGTGTTCTCGGCCTCCTCTGCCTATGGGAGTACTGTGCCTTTAATCCGCTGTATATAATCTGAACCATTGCCATTTGCAGGCCAAATAAATAATTTTCCTGGACCAGTATGTTCCTTTTAATAATCTTGATACAAACAAGAGGGAGACACAGAGCTCAAATAGGGCCTTATCCCACAAACACAGTTAAGAGACGCTCAAGAATACTGCTCACCTGGTGGTGCTAATTATAAACATGTAGGAGTCTTGGCTGCTGCAGATCCACAAGCCAGTTAATGACCACAGGAGATAAACAATTCTTATAAAGGAAATGTGGTTTTCATCCGTGCTGCCGTGACAAGAAAAATCTCACAGAATGAAAAAGGACAGTGGTTTTATTCTGTGTTTCAGGGTCTATTGTGACCCCTTCCTCAGGAAATACCACACATAGCATGGCCCAAAATACTTGCTCCAAACTCAGCCCTTACCCTTGCATACCCCCAGGCCATAAAGGGGAATGAAATGCACTTCAGTCAAAGGGACCTCATTATCCCGTGAAGGCACTTCCTTGGACAGAGCAGTCCAATGATTTCCTTTAACTAACTCAAGGAACAAGTCCTTTGAAGCTCACTCCAGGGTGGAGCGATAGGTATAGACCATGTGTCCCTGGCAATTACCACAGGGGTGTGAACTCTCCTGCAGGACCAGCCAAACTGGATTCCTTTGACTCAAGCACATGGAGACATTGTGGAACCACAGGTCAGACCTAGGCTCTGAGGTATTGAATCTGGAAAATGACCTATTATTACAGAATGCCATAATTCTGAGCCTACCCAAGCACATAATCAGAATCGGCATTCCTTTCCCCACATGCCCATGCCATTCAGCCATCTCCAGAACTCTGCATTATGGAGTTATAAAGAATAGCTACCAGGAAGTAAACACATTAGCCGTATTTGGTCTCCCTGCACAGATAAAATCCAGCAGAATCCAGTGGCACCGCTGCCATTCCATTTAGAGCTTTGGCTAGAAAGTTATGGGCCATTCACAGTTCTGCCTGGAAAACCATACTCTCAGATATGGGAGGAGGGAAGCGGGCCAGCCCAGGGGTGGGCACAGCACGTGGGAGGGAGCAGCCTAGGAGATATTAGGCAGCTCTTCATTTTGGACCCAATTACCTGACGTGGCCAGGGAATCACATAACTAAGATCTGGACCTGTGATCCATCAGCGCCTCCCTGTGGTCACATGCTACACAACACTGTAATTGCAATCTATCTGTACCCTACCCTTGTACTACACTCCTGACTGTATATATTTGCTCTTCTATATATATCTGTATTTATTCGGTGATTAAATATAAAATTAATCTTGGGCTGCTCTTTTTATCTCAATTCACGAATCCCCACATCCGCACGCTCAGTTGGTTATACTATACTCTTCCCCAGGGTTGGTTTCTGACTCGATACGAGTTATAAGCCTGTTGTCGGACTGAGCTTGTGTATCGAATGAGGAACTGGTGGCAACATACTGTACTGTGTTAGTGAGGAACTCTGACAGTGGCGGCCGGGAAGTTTATATATATATCCCCAGCCTGGACTGGTGATATATATTTCCCATCACTGGGAGCACATCAATAACTCTTATAAGGGAAGCCATTCCCGTGACTATTTGCCCTCGGTGTTGTGAATGGACTTGAGATGAGTTCTGAGCAGAGGCTCCCTCTGGTGGTTACAAGCGGTACTGGACTGTCCAGTGAAGATTGTGAGGATTGGGAATCAGGTGTTACTGACTGGTCTTATATAAGGGACTCGCCTTCCCATCAGGGTTGCCGGTGATCAATTGTTCTGGTCTCAATCCTTGATTCCTGTTTCCATTGTAGCCTGCTGTGTTGTGTCTGCATCTCCTGCTAACAGATAAGACATTTTCTTCTTTTGTTTTTTGTGCTTGATTTTTGCATTTTGTCCTGCACTTCTGTGGGGGCCTTCAGGGTCCCCTCTGGGGGCTTTTGCCCTCTCAGTTTAGTTCAGCCACTGATGTTTTGTACATTTGCTTTTTCCAGTTTTTTCAGTGGCTGCTGTTTTGATTTTGTTACACCAGAGAACTAATTTAGGTGGTAGAGGTCGTGTGATCTCAGGTGTTTTTGAAATTAGTAGAGTTGGTGCTTTTCAGGGTTTTTTGGGATTGCAGTAAGTGCCCTTCCTATCCTTTTCTATTTAGATAGTTTGGGCCCCAACGTTTGCTCATACTATTTTCTGTCTGTGTCAGTATTTCTTCTTGTCTAACCGCCATTACATGTTTGGGGGCTTTCTATGTTCTTTGGGGATCTGCTCCGGGGCAGATAGCTTTCCTCTTTCTATCTTTAGGTATAGTTAGTTTCTCAGGCTGTGACGAGGCGTCTAGGACCAACGTAGGAACGCTCCACGGCTGCCTCTAGTTGTGGTGGTTAGTCAGGGTACTGCAATCTCATAGATTCCAACTGCTCTGGTGTATTGCCTTTTTTACCTGCACTCCTCAGCTACCAAATCATAACAGTATCACCGGCCTAAACTGAAAATTATATGGTACTCACAGAAGGGAAAAATATTGTGAAAGAAAAAAAAGGTTGTCAGAGTTGTCAGAGATATTTTTCTGTTTGTTGCATTTTTAATTTTTTTTCCCTCTGTATCTCTGGGTGCTGGGGAGGATTTTTTCTCTCAATGGAGTTTGCACAGTTGTCTGGCCGTGTGGATCAGCTTGCCACTAAGGTTCGGAGTATTGCTACCTATCTTGCTAGGTTGCCTGTTGTGGAACCTAGGATTCCCATGCCAGATTTGTTTTTGGGGGATCGAGCCAAGTTTCTGAATTTCAAAAATAATTGTAAATTGTTTTTTGCCTTAAAATCTAAGTCCTCAGGGAACGCAGCGCAGCAGGTTCAAATTGTCATCTCTCTCCTGCGCGGCGATCCTCAGGATTGGGCTTTTTCCCTGACACCTGGGGATCCTGTTTTGAGTGATGTTGATGCATTTTTTCAGGCCTTGGGGTTATTGTACGATGAGCCTAATGTCACTAATCAAGCTGAAAAAGCCTTGTTGGCATTAAATCAGGGGCTTGATGACGCTGAGTTATACTGTCAGAGATTCCGCAGGTGGGCAGTCCTGACCAAATGGAATGACGACGCTTTGGCAGCCCTTTTTCGGAAGGGTCTGTCAGATAATGTAAAGGATGTTATGGTGGGATTCCCTATCCCCTCTGGTCTCAATGATTCTATGTCATTAGCGATTCAAATTGACAGACGTTTGCGTGAGCGGAGAGGTATGCGTGGAACAGTGTTGCCTTGTGAACCAGCTTCTGAACCCATGCAGTGTGATAGAGTGGTTTCTGGGGCACAGCGTCATGAGTTTCGAAAGGGCAATGGGTTATGTTTCTACTGTGGTGATGCCTCTCATGCTATTTCAGTCTGCCCTAAGCGGGGAAGACGTTTTGCACGCTCAGTTGTCTTGGGTAGTGTTCAGACTAAATTTTTATTAACTGTTACTCTGATATGCTCTCTGTCCTCATTTTCTGCTCAGGCTTTCGTTGATTCGGGAGCAGCTATTAACCTGATGGATTTTGATTTTGCTAAACGTTGCGGGTTTCCCTTGATACCCCTACAGAAGTCTATTCCCCTACTGGGGATCGATTCTACCCCTTTGGCTGAGAATAAACCTCAGTTCTCTACTCAGGTGATAATGAGGGTTGAACCTGATCATCAGGAGAGCTGCAAATTTTTGGTTCTGTATAATCTGCATGACATTATCGTGCTGGGTTTCCCTTGGTTACAGTCTCATAATCCTGTTTTGGATTGGAAATCTGTGTCTGTAACCAGGTGGGGCTGCCAATGTGTTAATACCAACACTCCTGTTTTTTCTGCCTCCCCCCAGGCTCAGGATGTTCCTGACTTTTGATTGATTTTTCTGATGTGTTTAGCGAAAGTAAATCTGCATCCTTGCCTCCCCATAGGAGCTATGACTGCGCTATTGAATTAGTGCCTGATAGTAAATTCCCTAAAGGTCGCCTTTTTAACTTGTCTGTACCTGAACATGACGCTATGCGGTCTTATATCAAGGAGTCATTGGAGAAGGGTCGTATCAGACCATCCTCTTCACCCTTAGGTGCCGGTTTTTTCTTTGTAGCCAAAAAGGATGGTTCATTAAGGCCGTGTATTGATTATCGTCTTTTGAACAATATTACTGTGAAATATCAATATCCGTTACCCTTGATTTCTGACCTGTTTTCCAGGGTGAAAGACGCTACTTGGTTTACCAAGCTTGACCTCAGGGGGCATATAACCTTATTCGCATTAAGCACGGGGATGAATGGAAGACGGCATTTAACACCCCTGAGGGGCATTTTGAGTACCTTGTGATGCCCTTTGGGCTCACTAATGCTCCTTCTGTCTTCCAGTCCTTCATGAATGACATTTTCAGGGATTTTGTGGATAAATTTCTGATTGTTTATTTGGATGATATCTTGATTTTTTCTAATGACTGGGACTCTCATGTGAAACATGTTCGAACTGTATTCCAGATTTTGAGAGAGAATGCTCTGTATGTGAAGGGATCAAAGTGTCTTTTTGGCGTACAGAGGATCTCATTTTTGGGATTCATTTTGTCCCCATCTGTTATTGAAATGGACCCGGTCAAGGTTCGGGCCATCTGTGATTGGGTCCAACCTACTTCATTGAAGGCTCTTCAGAGATTTTTGGGTTTTGCCAATTTTTATCGTAAATTTATTGGTAATTTCTCGGTTATTGTTAAACCTTTAACTGATTTGACCAAAAAGGGTTCTGATGTGGTGAATTGGCCTCCTGAGGCAGTCTCTGCATTTCAGGAACTTAAGCAGAGATTCACTTCTGCTCCTGTTCTACGGCAGCCTGATGTTTCTCTGCCATTTCAGGTGGAGGTTGATGCCTCTGAAATTGGGGCAGGTGCCGTTTTGTCCCAAAGAGATCCAGAGACCTCTAAAAGTAACCCTTGTGCCTTTTTCTCTCGAAAATTTTCTCCTACTGAACGTAATTATGACGTTGGTAATCGGGAGTTATTGGCCATGAAGTGGGCTTTTGAAGAGTGGAGACATTGGCTGGAGGGAGCCAAACATCAGGTGGTGGTCCTTACGGACCATAAGAATCTGGTTTATCTGGAATCTGCCAAGCGACTTAATCCTAGACAGGCCAGGTGGGCCTTGTTTTTCACACGTTTTAATTTTGTGGTTTCCTTTCTTCCTGGCACTAAGAATGTTAAGGCGGATGCCCTCTCGAGGAGTTTCCTTGCGGACTCTCCTGAGGTATCTTATCCTTCTGTTATTTTGAAAGAAGGTGTAGTTCTTTCCGCCATCTCGCCCAATTTGAGACTGGCTCTGGAGGGGTGTCAGGAGGATAGGCCCGAGCGCTGCCCTGTTGGGAAATTGTTTGTCCCGGACCAGTGGAAAAAGAGTGTGATGTCTGAGATTCATTGTTCCGCGTTGGCCGGTCATCCTGGAATTTTTGGTACCAGAGACTTGGTTAGTCGGTCCTTTTGGTGGCCTACCTTGTCTCGTGATGTCAGGGAATTTGTGCAGTCCTGCGGGACTTGCTCTCGCTCCAAGCCTTGCTCTCGCTCTAGTGGTTTGTTGATGCCATTGCCTGTGCCCAAGAGACCATGGACCCATATCTCTATGGATTTCATTTCCGACCTCCCTGTTTCTCAGAGAATGACCGTCATCTGGGTGATTTGTGATAGGTTTTCCAAGATGATACATCTTGTGCCATTACCTAAGTTGCCTTCCTCCTCTGAATTGGTGCCTTTGTTCCTTCAGCACGTGGTTCGTTTACACGGCATTCCTGAGAACATTGTGTCTGACAGAGGAGTCCAGTTTGTTTCCAGATTTTGGAGGACCTTTTGTTCTAAGCTTGGTGTTCAGTTGTCTTTCTCCTCGGCGTTTCATCCTCATACCAATGGTCAAACTGAGAGAACAAATCAGACATTGGAGACTTATCTAAGATGCTTTGTGTCTGCTGATCAGGATGACTGGGTCTCTTTTTTGCCTTTGGCTGAGTTTGCTCTTAATAATAGGGCTAGCTCTGCCACTTTGATGTCTCCATTTTTCTGTAATTCTGGGTTTCACCCTCGATTTTCTTCAGGACAGACGGAGGCTTCTGCCTGTCCAGGTGTTGACTCTGTTGTGGAGCGTATGCAACAGATTTGGGACCAGGTAGTGGAGAGGTTGTCCCTCTCTCAGGAGAGGGCCCAGCGGTTTGCTAACCGGCATAGGACTGATGGTCCTCGGTTTAAAGTGGGGGACTTGGTCTGGTTGTCCTCAAAGAATATTCCTATGAGAGTGGCATCTCCTAAATTTAAGCCTAGGTTCATTGGACCTTATAAGATCATGGAGATTCTTAATCCTGTTTCTTTTTGTTTGCTTCTTCCAGGGACATTTAAGATCCATAACGTGTTCCACAAGTCCTTGTTAAAGAGGTTTGTTGAGCCAGTGGTTCCTACTGCTTTGCCTCCTGACCCTGTTCTGGTTGAGGGCAATATGGAGTTTGTGGTTGAGAAAATATTGAATTCTCGTTTTTCTAGACGGAAACTCCAGTATTTGGTTAAGTGGAGAGGTTATGGTCAGGAAGACAATTCTTGGGTGTTTGCTTCAGACATCCATGCTAGGAGACTCATCCGTGCGTATCATAGAACTCATCCTGACCGACCTGGTTGCTCAAGTGAGGGTTCGGTGACCCTCCTCAAGGGGGGGTACTGTTGTGAATGGACTTGAGATGAGTTCTGAGCAGAGGCTCCCTCTGGTGGTTACAAGCGGTACTGGACTGTCCAGTGAAGATTGTGAGGATTGGGAATCAGGTGTTACTGACTGGTCTTATATAAGGGAGTCGCCTTCCCATCAGGGTTGCCGGTGATCAATTGTTCTGGTCTCAATCCTTGATTCCTGTTTCCATTGTAGCCTGCTGTGTCGTGTCTGCATCTCCTGCTAACAGATAAGACATTTTCTTCTTTTTGTTTTTTGTGCTTGATTTTTGCATTTTGTCCTGCACTTCTGTGGGGGCCTTCAGGGTCCCCTCCGGGGGCTTTTGCCCTCTCAGTTTAGTTCAGCCACTGATGTTTTGTACATTTGCTTTTTCCAGTTTTTTCAGTGGCTGCTGTTTTGATTTTGTTACACCAGAGAACTAATTTAGGTGGTAGAGGTCGTGTGATCTCAGGTGTTTTTGAAATTAGTAGAGTTGGTGCTTTTCAGGGTTTTTTGGGATTGCAGTAAGTGCCCTTCCTATCCTTTTCTATTTAGATAGTTTGGGCCCCAACTTTTTGCTCATACTATTTTCTGTCTGTGTCAGTATTTCTTCTTGTCTAACCGCCATTACATGTTTGGGGGCTTTCTATGTTCTTTGGGGATCTGCTCCGGGGCAGATAGCTTTCCTCTTTCTATCTTTAGGTATAGTTAGTTTCTCAGGCTGTGACGAGGCGTCTAGGACCAACGTAGGAAAGCTCCACGGCTGCCTCTAGTTGTGGTGGTTAGTCAGGGTACTGCAATCTCATAGATTCCAACTGCTCTGGTGTATTGCCTTTTTCACCTGCACTCCTCAGCTACCAAATCATAACACCTCGGTGCAGTTCCTGACTGACCTGGGGCAAGTGGTGGTGCCAGAGAGCCTGGGTCCTTCTCTCCCCTCCCCAGAGGTGAAAGAAAGTCGACACACCCCTTACTCTGTGCGATCCATCACAATGTGCATCTAAACATATTTTTCTACTCTTATGCAAACATGTCTGTGATAGTACTGTGCCAAAACTCCTGTGCATAGTCTTTAACCCATATCTGTGGGATTACTGTGCCAAAATCTGTTGTGTGCATTCTTTAACTAATATCTGTGAGAGTACTTTGCCAAAAGCCGCTGTGTGTATTTTTTAACCCATATCTGGGGGGGTACTGTGCCTTTTAGCTGCTGTGTGTATTCTGCAACCCTGCCTGTGGGGATACTGTGCCCTATTGTCTGGGTGTGAAATTTGTATTCAGCTTCTCAGCCGAAAATAAGAAAACATGCCTGTTGGTTAAATTTGTTATCATCTTCTGGTGGGAGTGTGAAAACATGCTCTGTGGGTAAAATTTGTTGTAAGCTTCTATGGGGAAATGTGAAAACATGCTCTGTGGGTGAAATTTGTTTTAAGCTTCTGTGGGGGAAATGTGAAAACATGCTCTGTGGGTGCATGTTTCCTAACAGCATTTTGTAACACTCGATCCCAACTGGTATTCCTCTGTGTGCAATATCCTGCAGCAATTTCCCATAGTTATTTTGCTTATGACAATAAGTCTACTC
>JARQOD010000005.1:166628988-166682951 GCA_033576555.1 Oophaga sylvatica | reverse complement strand
TGCTGCACAGGGTGAGTCTCGAACCAGTCCTGCTGCGGTCTCCCATTCATCTCCATCTACAGTGGAGCCTGCTCAGCTTAGACGTCAGTCCCAGCATCTCGCCCAGTCTAACAGTGTGCAGAGGATTACTGCTGCTCCTCCAGGCTCTGTTGTGGGCAGTATTGGTTAGCGGCGAGCAGACGTCTTTTGGAAAAAGTCCTTGTTTTCCCCTTCTGAGCATGTCCAGAGTGAGATCTCTCATTGGAGATCAGGGGTCACATGCTCAGGTACTGCAGCAACTCCTATTGGTCCGCCAGGAAGGTCCTGTGACTACTGGTGTTCTGGAACAAGTTTCATTGGTCCTTGTTTCTGGCAGGTCCTGTAGCTGTTACTATAAAAGGGTAGCATGGCTGGGCCGCCATGCGCTAGTATCAATATTTATATGCTATGCGCCAGTGTGGTCATGCGTGTGTGGTTAGGGCCCGGCTGAAATAAGCCCCTAGAATACCGACTTAATCGGTGAGGAGTTTGGTATGCTAGCTGGTCAGGGTCGGTGTCCTAGATGCCTTAGATTACCGGCATAACCGGTGAGGAGTTTGATTGCCGTATTCAGGGTCTGGCGTTCAGACACCATAGATTGCGGGTGACTCCCGCGAGGACATTAGCGCATGATCACGTTCAATGTTCGCTTAGCAGTTAACTGTGTACCTAGGTGCCTGACAGGACACAGAAGTTTGTCTCAGCGGCTCTGTGATGTAACAGGGTTCGCTTTCAACGCTAGACAGCGCCCTAGCGTGTTTATTTTGCGACTCAGTTGTGTTAAGTGAGTTCGCACACATCGCCATATAGCGCTGCGACACTCCTTCTAGCTGCTCTGTGGATTAACAGAGTTCGCACATATTGCCACAGCGCGTTACGGCGTTTATTTTGGCGACTCTGTGGGATAACAGAGTTCGCTTCCTGCGCCATTTTACTTTCAGCAGGCTCCGCCTGTACGGTGGACCCCGGGCTGCGAACGCACCTCTCCACATCATATATTTGGTGCGTTCCGCAGACCCTAACAATGTTAATGCGCGCGTCCCATTATAGATGGCCGGAACATTGCATGCCAATTCCTAACACACTGCGCACGCGCACAGAACCAACGCCATTTTCATAAAGTCCCACTGCGGGGAACCGTGTTGGGAGGGTCAGTCAATATGAGTCAAAGGACGGAGGCAACAGATATACATCACGTGCAGTACATATTGAGAGGAAAAGGAACCTAAAAACAGTGCATGAGCACACGTGATGGTATTAAATGTAAGTGTGTCTTGGGTAAATGAATTCCAACAGGAAAATCAGCACTCGTTAAAAGAAGTATAACACATATATTTATATAACGCTAATAACACCATTAGTGCCAACATGTCCCTGGATGATTGACCTGATGTATACATTGGGGGACCAATGGAAACAAAATACATAAGGACAATGCTTACACTATATAGTTACAAACAATTACATGCAAACATATACTGTACATTTTGTTCTCATTCAAGAGGGCCCTCTTACATTTCCCATACTTATGATAAATTTACACGTTACAGAAATTAATGAGGAGCCTCAATCCAGATATTCCTCCAAATTTATAAAGGAATTAGTCCATATCCTTGAGTCCAATGTAAAAATGATGAGGCTCTCTATTTGTTCAATCGGGGATATAATCCGCAACAAATTGAAGATGTCAGCACAACAGCACTGATCAAAAACACCAGAGTATCCGCCCATGCTGATGTAAAAATTTAAGATTATAAATGTATGGAAACTAAAAAAACAGACACAAACACATATTTAAAATCACAAAAACAAAAAGACAGGAAACTATCGAACACGGAACAATGTAATGTGGAACCCAAGGGCACACAAAGAGGTGAAATGGGCAGCAAACACAAAGTGCTGCTTTTGAAATTATGAGAAGGATGCAAAACTGTTTGTTTCATTTAAACCAAAGGGCACCAATGTGTCCAATGTAACTATCCATCTGTACTCGTGTTGTGCCAGGATTTTGTTGTCATTGCCCCCCAAACACCACAATCAATTTTGTCAATCCCACGAGCCATAAAATTTTTGAGGTTGGCATTGTGGAATAACTTGAAATGTTTTGGGAGAGTTTTGAGAACAGAGACATCCTGGATATTCTTTGCAGCCATAATATCTCTCACATGTTCACGTACGCGAACCTTCAACTCCCGAGACGTAAGCCCGACTTAAATTTTGTCACAAGGACATGTAGCATAATACACGACATTAGATGTGTAGCAAGTACAAAAGACACATTGCAAGAAGTTGATAATGATACAACTAAATTAATAGTAGTTACCCGTCATGATGGTGGTAGGGTGGGCACAGGACACCGAATCCCCGACGTACGTTTCGGTACACCTTCTTCAGGCCCACCCTAGCACCATCATGATGGGTAACTACTATTAATTTAGTTGTATCATTATCAACTTCTTGCAATGTGTAATGTGAAGATTCGCTGTACTTCCATATGCAGTCTCAGCGCCGAGTTGTCCTCCCAGGGTGTCAGCACAAACTTACTTGTCAGGATCCCTATTGGAGATCAGAGTGTGTGTATTTCTCCCATTTTAATTAGCACTTGGGCTCAATTCAGCGCTGTGATTTGTGATGAACATACTTGTGATCTGTGTAATTCATTTACTTGCATTGCGAAATTCTAACTTACATTTACTCATAGCCCAGTTTTATCATTTTCATGTGGTACAGGTGTTAACAGGACACCTTTCTGTATCAGTTTGTTATTTTGGTTTCCTATTTTTGACCTCCCATCATTACTCATTTGTCCACTAAATCTGCTCACGTCCAAGTCTCCACACAGTTGGATTCTTTATATATTATTATTATGTCATTATCTTTTCCTCTTTTTCTTGAGATTTTTAAAAATTGTCTCAATAAAGTTATTATTTTTATAATTGGCATTTTGACTCCTTGTTCTCAGTTTTTGATATATCGTTATGAGTCGCAGCTCTGTTGCTATTCTGTTTAATATAACAGTGGATTTTCACCCCCACTTATATAGTTAGTATGTTTTGGAGGTGTCTTTTGTTCCATCTACCGCAAGGAAAACATCCTTTCGTGCGAGTCGTGTTTATAAATGGTATGGCCGGTTTTGCTATATAGTGGCTTTTAACTAGATGATCTTTCAGGTTCATAGGAATTACCTTTGGTCATTGTGGTAACACGTAGTAAGAGTGGCGTCGGTGTGTAAGATAGGCCAGTGTTTAGCCGAGATGTAAGCGTTGTCCTTATGTATTTTGTTTCCATTGGTCCCCCAATGTATATATCAGGACTTCATGAAAATGGCACTGGTTCTGTGCATGTGCGCAGTGTGTTGGGCTTCAGCACGCAAAGTTCCGGCCATCTATAATGGAATGCGCGCATTAACATGACACCAGAGTGGTGTTTTCACCACACGTGTGTGTTCCCATGATGGCGACGGACCATTATGCGATTGCCGCCCGGTCCCACTGGGCATGCGCCGATTTGATTACCAACACCTGGTACGCTGTATTTTTATATCTGGTGGGTGACGCTAGGCAGACACTTCCCCTTTATAATACTGAGGCAAAACGCGCATTGGGGAACAGCGAGGCATCCCTTTAACACTGGACATGGGTAAGTGACAGTTGGTACTCTGGGCACTATGAGTACTCTCTCATTGAGGCCACTGCTTTACTTTTTGAATACTACTTAGTGACATGTTTAATATTGTGGCTAGTAGGCAGCACCCTTTTGACTTCTGAATGGACACCGTCTATCTATATTGTACTGCTGATTGTTTATGGGTCTGCTCTAGACAAATATCATAATCTGATTTGGTGCCCTCTTATCCTGTCCAATATTCATATGGGCTGTCTTTCGCTTTTTTCTAGAATGCTTTTCCTGATCACCTCTCATATTTATGTATTTATAAATGTCTGACAATTTTATAGCATTTGTAACAATAAAGATTTGTATTTTATTTATTACACATTTCTTCTCTTGTGGTTTCTGGTTACTCCACATTTCCTTTCTTGTGCATGTCAAAGGGGTATATATAGCAAGATTTGGAACATGACACAACCTTTCAGCCTTATACTTATTTTTAATACTGGGAAAGTTATAGTGATCCAAGCAAAACTTTTGTCATTAATGCCAATTTGTATGCATGCCATTTTGTCTTCTTTGAAAGAGTTGGCAGGTGTCTAAATTCAGTCAATGTATTCCTGAATCTACCAGTTCAATGAAACACTGTACATCATATAATATTTAAGCATTCTGTCTCGTTAGCAATTATGCAAATCAGAGTATTATATATTCATCTTTTTTATCTTTAAAGTCATGATGAAATTACCATGAATATGAGCAGTTATCACTTAAGGTAATTCAATAAAAAAAAAAAAAACAAATGCATACTGAAATAAATAATCATGAAAGCATGAGAGCAGTATTGGAGGATATGGTATATAATGAAAATTTTTTTCCAAAATGGATATTTAGGTGGGCTATGAAATCAACTAGTAGCACTGACGGTGCTGTAATGGTGCCGGCACCAGAGGTGAGTAAAGACTGTATTTTTTTCATGGTGGAATAGCAATAGTAGGGCTTGTTATAGTGGTAGACAACCCTTTAAGCAATAACATGTATGGGTCAGGTAGCAATATAATATTGAAAGCATGGAGATTACATGACTATATTTTATTAGGTCGTTAAGTATTGCAAAGATGCTTTTTATTGCCATATATGATCTTAGTAAACAGAATTTGAGAAGTTTTAAAAGTATCAGCCTTGTTCACATCCTGCGGGAAAACTCTCACCATGCATAGATGTTACATAATGCCCATATGCTTTTTACCAGACTGTGTCTTTTAGGCTCCCGTCACATCAATATGCCATAGACCTCTATCAATACTATATGCCATCCATCACAGCCATGAACTTAACAGATAAATATTAGGCTTTTCAATACCTTTATAATGGCATATTTATAACAAGAATGACATTTTATCCCGTGTATAAGATGTGTTAACAGATGTCTAACAGTGGCTACTGTCACCTATAGACTGACATCCATTTAACACAAAATGTTATAAAATGGCTCATAAAGTATTTGCTAAACAATCTAAGTGTTCTGGTTCCCTATGTATTTACTTCTAGCCGCTGCCAGAGAAGAAAATTGCTGATCGGTGGGGGTGCTTGGATGTTATATTGGTAACCTATACCAAAATTTACAGTATTTAATGAAACATTTCTTAGAAAAAAGTCACTGCAATTATCAATGCAGTTTTACTAGCTAAACTCGGTGGATCTAGAAGGAAAAATCACAAAGTTTGCCTTACATTTTCCAGTGCTTTTAAATGCACTTCTGGCTATAGTCAAAAATGAAACTGCACCAAAAGCAGCAGCAGAGTTTTTCCCAAAAGCTGCATGTGTGAAACATTGCAAAATCTAGAGCAAAATCACAGACACATAGCACATATCTTATGATATCCTATTTTCAGGTTAGGTCATCAGTATCTGATCTGTGAGAGTTCAACACTTGGCACCCTGACCAAACAGCTGTTTGCAGCTATTACTGCGGCTTGATGTGCAGTTTACAGAGCGGGAACAGCACGGCTCCATACACCATATGGTGGTCATTCTCCGGTACTGCAGCTAAGCTTGTATTCACTTCATATGACCACTAGGTACTGATCTAAGATGCAAATATATATATATATATATATATATATATATATATATAATTGCATCTTAAATCAGTTCCTAGTCGTCTTTTGAGGTGACAGCGTACATCATATTTGCTGTTTGTAGATATATAGCGTGTCATATAAAGATATATAGTACTCTACCACATTAATCATTCCTGTGTTACTTATTATACAAATACTTTTCCACTGCCCTTCTGTACATTCAATGTCACATATCTTGGCTGATTATGATTATCCCTAAGTAACATAAAATGTATGTGATGTCAAAAATTGTATTGCAATATTTTGTGATTAATTCACCATTACCATATATATCCTGCCAATTTTCCACGTGAGTTGAATTTCAGCAGCTGTTTGCAAAGTAATGTCTTGATTAATGAAAGCTTTTAGTAGTTTTTAGCTACTGGGATAGCATTCAAATAAGAAAAGATGCAAATACCAGAAATAAGCCAACACTTTCTATATTTTCTTCCACGTGTCAAGCACCATACATTAATTGCATCTTTGATGTTCTCCTGCATACAATATCCATGCTCTGGGCACTTCATGAATGTATGCACCGAAGCACAAACAAAAACATTTATACAGATTTGGAGAGAATCCAGGAAAAGGAAAAGCATCTAAGTGGTAGGCATCTAAGGATAGCAATTTGACTTGGCATGAGCCAGCTTACAAGGCTTAGCATGCTTTTAGTCTCGAGCCCAGCATGAGATAAACAAGATGTGTAGTAACTTAAAAGCCAGTTTATTTGTTTTTCAGTACATTCAGCTACATTTACCTTGGGCAAGTCGACCTTGGTAAGTTTAAAATGTCTATACCCCAAATAAAGTCTATTAAAAGTTTGAAAAAAAGGTGGAAGATCCATCCCTTGCTCCCCAACTTGTACAATATATGCACTGCATTGCGCTTCTGATGTTCACTAATTTCATATTATGCCTACATTTGTTTTTATACCCACAGTGTTTAATATTCTATGAAACTCTTTGAGCACATTTAGGATTACTAAACACTCGTAGTTCTTGAAACCCATTGAATTAGGATTAATACACACTTGCAATTTTCCAGATGAAGTGGATTCATGTTTGACAGAAAGGTGCAATCTAGAAGAGCTAATATTGCTGTAAAGAGCAACCACTGGTTTGTTCATAGATATGCAAAGTAGATAATGCAAAATAAACCAATTGTGGCAGCCATAAGATCCCATAAAAATCAACTTTATTAATTGCAAAAGATAAAAATATACAAAAGGTGATTGGTACAGATAGGGGCAAACAAACATAGAGGTGTCAGCACATATACGCCATAAGGGACAGGGTCCCGTCTACCCACATGACCCAATCCACATGTAAACAGTACCCATAATGTACTGCAACCATCACAGACAATCATATGTAATAAGCATGTTCATATTATCATTATGCAGAAAAAATCATGGAGGATAATACTATATACCTGATTCAGTGGGACAAGACAGGACCCCGACCCACCACGACGCGCGTTTCAGGGCCCCCTGAGGAAGGAGCTGATATTTTCTGCATAATGATAATATGAACATGCTTATTACATATGATTGCCTATGATGGTTGCAGTACATTATGGGTACTTTTTACATGTGGATTGGGTCTTGTGGGTAGACGGGACCCTGTCCCTTATGGCGTATATGTGCTGACACCTCTATGTTTGTTTGCCCCTATCTGTACCAATCACCTTTTGTATATTTTTATCTTTTGCAATTAATAAAGTTGATTTTTATGGGATCTTATGGCTGCCACAATTGGTTTATTTTGCATGGCTTTTGCAGTTTTCCCGCATTGTCTTGCATAGTTACATACTCGTTATATGTATTGATTGATTGTTATTTTTGTATGTACTAGATTTTTTCTGGGTTATATGCGATGGTTTCTGCTATCTCTTTATCAAAGTAGATAATGGTTGCAAGAGGAAGTAGGTGGCAATACATGTCGGCAGCCAACAGACCCTTCCACCATCTCCCACACATTTCTATTAATAATAATTAAATCTTTCATTGTCATTTTTTGTTAGGCGTCCTTTCACTTTATGTAAGGGATACATATACAATGGATCACCTTATCATATGACGCACCAATTAAACAAAGTATTTTTATCCAGCATGTAATCCTGATGAACCTATTTAGAGGAAACATGTCGAGTTTTGACATACTTTGTAACTGAATTGACATGAGTTTGACATGCTTTGCACATTAGTCGACATACTATGTACTTGTTAAATCTAATTCTGACAATGCTTGCATCTATTAGTTATCAAATATCACTATATTTCTGGTGAGATGTATTAATTTCTAAACTATTGATATTCAACTTACAGTCATGGCCAAAAGTTTTGAGAATGACACAAATATTATATTTTCACATGATCTGCTGCCCTCTGGTTTTTATGTGTGTTTGACAGATGTTTTTATCACAGACAGAAATATAATTGAAAACATATGAGTAACAAAAGCTTATATTGACAGTTAGAATGAGTTAATGCAGCAAGTCAATATTTGCAGTGTTGGCCCTTCTTCTTCAGGACCTCTGCAATTCTCCCTGGCATGCTCTCAATCAACTTCTGGACCAAACCCTGACTGATAGCAGTCCATTCTTACACAATCAATGCTTTCATTTTGTCAGAATTTTTAGGTTTTTGTTTGTCCACCCGTCTCTTGATGATTGACCACAAGTTCTCAATGGGATTAAGATCTGGGGAGTTTCCAGGCCATGGAACCAAAATCTCTATGTTTTGTTCCCTGAGCCATTTAGTTATCACCTTTGCTTTATGGCAAGGTGCTCCATCATGCTGGAAAAGGCATTGTTGATTGCCAAACTGCTCTTGGAGGGTTGGGAGAAGTTGCTCTTGGAGGACATTCTGGTACCATTCTTTATTCATGGCTGTGTTTTTAGGCAAGACTGTGAGAGAGCCGATTCCCTTGGCTGAGAAGCAACCCCACACATGAATGGTTTCAGGATGCTTAACAGTTGGCATGAGACAAGACTGTGTGTGAGCGCTCACCTTGTCCTTCTCCAAATGAGGCGTTTTCCTGATGTCCCAAACAATCGAAAAGGGGATTCATCAGAGAAAATAACTTTACCCCAGTCCTCAGCAGTCCACTGCCTGTACCTTTTGCAGAATATCAGTCTGTCCATGATGTTTTTTCTGGAGAGAAGTGGCTTCTTTGCTGCCCTCCTTGAGACCAGGCCTTGCTCCAAGAGTCTCTGCCTCACAGTGCGTGCAGATGCACTCACACCTGCCTGCTGCCATTCCTGAGCAAGCTCTGCACTGCTGGTAGCCCGATCCCACAGCTGAAACACTTTTAAGACACGGTCCTGGCGCTTGCTGGTCTTTCTTGGGCGCCCTGGAGCCTTTTTGGCAACAATGGAACCTCTCTCCTTGAAGTTCTTGATGATGCGATAGATTGTTGACTGAGTTGCAATCTTTCTAGCTGCGATACTCTTCCCTGTTAGCCATTTTTGTGCATTGCAATGATGACTGCACGTGTTTCTTTAGAGATAACCATGGTTAACAGAAGAGAAACAATGATGCCAAGCACCAGCCTCCTTTTAAAGTGTCCAGTGTGTCATTCTTACTTAATCATGACAGATTGATCTCCAGCCATGTCCTCATCAACACCCACACCTGTGTTAATGGAGCAATCACTGAAAAGAGGTTAGCTTGTCCTTTTAAGGCAGGGCTGCAATGATGTTGAAATGTGTTTTGGAGGATAAAGTTAATTTTCTAGCAAATTGACTTTGCAAGTAATTGCTGTTAAGCTGACCACTCTTTATAACATTCTGGAGTATATGCAAATTGCCATTAGAAAAAGTGAAGCAGTAGACTTTGTAAAAATTAATATTTGTGTCATTCTCAAAACTTTTGTCCATGACTGTACTATCAGTTTGGTTCTTTAAATGTATCTAATGGGATTTACAGATTTATTTGAAGGGAGTTATGTCTCTGGTAGTGTAACTGCTGATTTGACTGGTTATATTGGTACTTTTGTCTATCACCACTTATTTTATTAATTTACTTTCTGTGGACCCTATTTTTCCCACTGTATTAGTGTGCTTCTGTATGTAGGGTTTGATAGGGCCTAATAGGGTGAGTCATCGTTGAGTGGGGACACCAATTGCGTTATTTAGGGTGCCAACGTGCCAAAGTAGGGTCAGATTAAGTTGTTCATAGTGCAATCTTATCCCCGCCTCAATTATTTGGTGTTGAACATTGAATTTATTCAAATATATTATCCTTTTTTGTATTTTTACCTCTGTTTTAAGAAAATTAATACATGTAATGTTTTGAGGTAGTATATGTTCTATGAACTAATTGTCATACTTAAGCACTAAATAGAATTTTAGTTTAATAGGTACATTTTTAAATATGTAAAAAATGCTTATCGAACATTCATTGTGCCAAATGTGCATTTTTTTGCACCAGGGTTTGCTACACTATTTGCACAAATCCAACATTACATTACAAAGTTAATAGGCAACCAGTGCTAGTGTTTAATTTGAACTTTTGTCTGGTGCTTGCTACATCCGTATATGTAAACATTTTACATGTGTTTCACTACTTTGTTATTATGTTTGTTATTATGTTTGCCAATAATATGTCCACTTGTCCTTGATGACTTGTGTTATGGCGCGATATTGAAAGTTTAAACAAGGAAGTAAAAACTCATCAGGTCTTGTACTCCCATGAGGGTCTGGACTTACAATGTGGCCCTTTGGGTTGTATCCACAAAGTAGCTGCTGGCTGAAAGAATAAACCTGAGGCTAGATTTGTCAAACTATGCAGGTCTGTAACTAGACGGGCAGAACCAGTTAAAAAATCAGGAGACAGACCATAATGAAGGAAATAGCAAGAGTCACGTATCAGGAGTGAAGTCAGACAAGTTGAGGTCAAAGTCAAGATCAACAAGCTGGGTCAGGATCAGGGACTGAATACCAGAAGATATTTGACTTTGCAGTAAGTAGTAAAAATGCCTTAATACGTTCTCTCTCATTATTCTGGCATTTGGCAAATATTAATAATTATAGTAATCCTAATTGATCTGATACGAGAAAGGTTTAATCTGATTTCATGTCAGATTTTGAGAAAAACATGCATATGTGTCTTTATATAGTGTACGCAAACGTCTGGTTTCAGGTGTGTATAATTATATATGTATATAATATATGTATATTATATATGTATATATATATATAAGATATATATAATCTATATATATATATATATATAATCTGTTATGTAAAGTCCTATATGTACACACAAAATATTTAAGGTAAATATAATATATGGGTAAATAGATAAAAAGAACAACACTTGAAAACTAATCATATAATCAGCAAAGTACCATTATTTATATATATATATATATAATATATATATAATATATAGTTATATGAAAAAGTTTGGTCACCCCTATTAATCTTAAGCTTAATGTTTTATAAAAAATTGGTGTTTTTGCAACATCCATTTCAGTTTGATATGTCTAATAACTATTGGACACAGTAATGTTTCTGCCTTAAAATGAGGTTTATTGTACTAACAGAAAATGTGCAATCTGCATACAAACAAAATTTGACAGGTGCATAAGTATGGGCACCTCACCAGAAAAGTGACATTAATATTTAGTAGATCCTCCTTTTGCAAAAATAACAGCCTCTAGTCGCTTCCTGTAGCTTTTAATGAGTTCCTGGATCGTGGATGAAGGTATTTTTGACCATTCCTCTTTACAAAACAATTCCAGTTCAGTTAAGTTTGATGGTCGCCGAGCATGGACAGCCCTCTTCAAATGATCCCACAGATGTTCAATGATATTCAGGTCTGGGGACAGGGATGGCCATTCCAGAACATTGTAATTGTTCCTCTGCATGAATGCCTGAGTAGATTTGGAGCGGTGTTTTGGATCATTGTCTTGCTGAAAGATCCATCCCCTGCGTAACTTCAACTTTGTCACTGATTCTTGAACATTATTGTCAAGAATCTGCTGATACTGAGTGGAATCCATGCGTCCCTCAACTTTAACAAGATTCCCGGTGCCGGCATTCGCCACACAGCCCCAAAGCATGATGGAACCTCCACCAAATTTTACTGTGGGTAGCAAGTGTTTTTCTTGGAATGCTGTGTTTTTTTGACGCCATGCATAACGCCTTTTTGTATGACCAAACAACTCAATCTTGGTTTCATCAGTCCACAGGACCTTCTTCCAAAAAGCAATTGGCTTCTCCAAATGTGCTTTTGCATACCTCAGCCGACTCTGTTTGTGGCATGCTTGCAGAAACGGCTTCTTTCGCATCACTCTCCCATACAGCTTCTCCTTGTGCAAAGTGCGTTGTATAGTTGACCGATGCACAATGACACCATCTGCGGCAAGTTGATGCTGCAGCTCTCTGGAGGTGGTCTGAGGACTGTCCTTGACTGATCTCACCATTCTTCTTCTCTGCCTTTCTGATGTTTTTCTTGGCCTGCCACTTCTGGCCTTAACAAGAACTGTCCCTGTGTTCTTCCATTTCCTTACTATGTTCCTCACAGTGGAAACTGACAGGTTAAATCTCTGAGACAGCTTTTTGTATCCTTCCCCTGAACAACTATGTTGAATAATCTTTGTTTTCAGATCATTTGACAGATGTTTTGAGGAGCCCATGATGCCACTCTTCAGAGGAGATTCAAACAGGAGAACAACTTGCAAGTGGCCACTTTAAGTAGCTTTTCTCATGATTGCATACACCTGGCTATGAAGTTCAAAGCTCAATGAGGTTACAAAACCAAAAAAAGTGCTTTAGTAAGTCAGTAAAAAGTAGGTAGGAGTATTTAAAACAAGAAAATGATAAAGGTGCCCATACTTATGCACCTGTCAAATTTTGTTTGAATGCAGATTGCACATGTTCTGCTAGTACAATAAACCTCATTTCAAGGCAGAAACATTACTGTGTCCAATAGTTAATAGATATATCAAACTGAAATAGCTGTTGCAAAAACACCAATTTTTATAAAACATTAAGCTTAAGATTAATAGGGGTGCCCAAACTTTTTCATATAACTGTATATATACATCTATAATATAACGCTAGGAGCGTCACTCTGTCCGAAGCCTTTATAGACTGCACAAGCGCAACACGCCTTTCGCAGTCTGGCTCCAGACAGAAGACTGCATCCAGCGGTGAGGATTGTGTATGGCGACAGAGATCGCAGTATGCGTAGACACTGGATGCATACTACGATCTCCGGTGCCATACTTACATACTTACCTGACCGGGAGGAGCGTTGCTGAGGCGCTTCTCTTCTCGTCGGGGCAGGAGACCAGGAGTGAACGTCAGAATCGCGCATGCGCATAGCGCTATCCGGCGCCATTTTGCTGAAGACACATTTACAGCAGAACGGCGTCCAGCAGAACGGGACAGCGCTGGAGCACAGGGAAGAAACGTAAATATAAATGTTTTTTTTTTGGGTATGTGTGCAGTTTAATAGGAGTAAGAGGGACCATACTAATCAGGATAGGGGGTGAGAGGATCATGCATACCAGAATAGGGGGTGAGGGGACAATGCATATCAGGATAGGGGGTGAGGGGACCATGCACATCAGGATTGGGGGTGAGGTGACCATGCACATCTGGATTGGGGGGTGAGAGGACCATGCACATCAGTATTGGGGGGTGAGCGGACCATGAATATCAGGATTGGGGGTTGAGAGGACTATGCACATCAGGATTGGGGGTGAGGGGACCATGCATATCAGGATTGGGGGGTGAGGGTACCATGCATTCCAAGATTGAGGGGTGATGGGACCATGCATACCAGGATTGGAGGGTGAGGGACCATGCAAACCAGGATTGGGGGTGAGGGGACCATGCATATCAGGATTGGGGGTGAGGGGACCATGCATATCAGCATTGGGGGGTGAGGGGACCATTCATATCAGGATTGGGGATGAGGGGACCATGCATATCAGGATTGGGGGGTGAGGGGACCATGCATATCAGGATTGGGGGTGAAGGTATCATGCACATCAGGATTGAGGGGTGAAGGGACCATGCACATCGGATTGGGGGGTGAGGGGACCATGCACATCAGGATTGGGGGTGACTGAACCATGCTTTTCAGAATTGAGGGGTGAGGGGACCATGCACATCAGGATTGAGGGGTGAGGGGACCATGCACATCAAGATTGGGGGGTGAAAGGACCATGAATACCAGGATTGGGGGTGAGGGACGATGCATATAAGGATTGGGGGTGAGGGGATCATGCATATCAGGATTGGGGGTGAGGGGACCATGCATATCAGGATTTGGGCTGAGGGGATCATGCATATCAGGATTGGGTGAGGGGACCATGCATATCAGGATTTGGGAGAGGGGATCAAGCATATCAGGATTGAGGGGACCATGCACATCAGGATTGGGGGGTGAGGGGACCATGTGTTAGGGTTCGAGTTCCTGCTGCTGCACAAGGGGAGTCTCGAACCAGCCCCGCTGCGGTCTCCCATTCATCTCCAGCCGCAGTGGAGCCTGCTCTGCAGTGACGTCGGTCCAAGCGTCTTGCCCACTCCAGTACTGTGCAGTGACTTGCTGCTGCCTTTCCTGGATCTGCTATTATAGCCAGTGCTGGAGCAGATGTCTTTGGGACAAAGTCCTGCGTTTTCCCTTCTGAGCATGCCCAGAGTGAGATCTCTCATTGGAGATCAGGGGTCACATGCTCAGGTACTGCAGCAGCTCCTATTGGTCTGCCAGGAAGGTCCTGTGACTACTGTTGTTCTGGAACAAGCTTCATTGGTCCTTGTTTCTGGCAGGTCCTGTAGCTGTTACTATAAAAGGGTAGCATGGCTGGGCCGCCATGCGCTAATATCAACCATTGTATGCTATGCGCCAGTGTGGTCATGTGTGTGTGTGTGGTTAGGGACCCGGCTGAAATAAGCCACTAGAATACCGACTTAATCGGTGAGGAGTTTGGCTTGCTAGCTGGTCAGGGTCGGTGTCCTAGATGCCCTAGATTACCGGCATAACCGGTGAGGAGTTTTGATTGCCATATTCAGGGTCTGGCGTTCAGACGCCATAGATTGCGGGTAACTCCCGCGAGGACATTAGCACATGATCACGCTTTATGTACGCTTAGCACTTAACTGTGTACCTGAGAGCCTGACAGGACACAGCACTTTTTCTCAGCGGCCCTGTGACGTAACAGGGTTCGCTTTCAACGCTAGACAGCGCCCTAGCGTGTTTTCTTTGCGACTCAGTTGTGTTTAGGGAGTTTGCACACATCGCCATATAGCGCTGCGGCACTCCTTCTAGCGGCTCTGTGGAGTAACAGAGTTCGCACTTATTGCCACAGCGCGTTACGGCGTTTATGTTGGCGACTCTGCGGGATAACAGAGTTTGCTTCTTACGCCATTTTACTAGCAGCAGGCTCCGCCTGCACGGTGGACCCCGGGCTGCGAACGCACCTCTCCACATCTTATATTTGGTGCGTTCCGCAGACCCTAACATAATATTAGCGCCAGGGTCTGGCTAGTAAAATGGCGGATAAACAGCATTTACAGCTGTACATCCAGCAGCTGAAGGGTAGGTTGGCGGCTCTTGAGCGCACAACCTCAGCTGTGAATGTTACCGCAGTCGCTGTTCAGGCTGCTAGCGTAGCTGCAGTCAGTTTGTCCTCTGCCACCTCTGTCCCTACATTGTCCCACCTCCCGCTTCCAGACAAGTTTGCTGGTGACAGCAAGCAATGTCGGGGATTCGTGAGTCAGTGCTCCATACACCTTGAGCTTCTGGCTGCACGTTTCCCCACGGATCGGGCACAAGTGGGCTTTGTGATAGCTCTTCTGTCGGGCAGAGCGTTGGAGTGGGCAACGCCGCTGTGGGAGCGCGACGACCGTGTGGTGCGGAGTGCTTCTCGTTTTCTGGAGGCTCTGAAAAAGGTTTTTCTAGGACCTCAGATCACCCACGATACGGCGCTCAAACTGCTGGCAAGTACCCAGGGTTCGGCTTTGGTCAGCCAGTTTGCTGTCCAATTTCGGACTCTGGCCTCGGAATTAGAGTGGCCAGATAAAGTCCTCATTCCCGTGTTCTGGAGAGGACTGGCGGGTCATGTGAAAGACGCCTTGGCTACCAGAGAGATTCCTGCCACACTGGAGAAGCTTATCGCTATTTCCACCCGCGTCAACCTCCGTTTCCACGAGCGGAGGCTGGAACGTGCCCAGTGTAGGCAGAGGGTTCGGTTGGCTCCAACCTTCACCACCCCTCTGGAGTCGCCCGTTCAGGCGACCCGACCTTCAGGAGGTTGCTCCTGCAGGATCTAAATCTCGGGTCACTCGTCCATCCCCGATTTGTTATATTTGCCAGCAGCAGGGACATTTTGCCAACCGATGTCCACAGCGGCTGAATAAACGGTCGCGCCCAGTAACCGTAGGAACAGGGTCACTGGACGCCATGAGTTTTGCCCCTAAAGTGCTCCTCAAGGGGATAATTACCCACGGTTCTACCACCCTACCCGTCAAGCTGTGTGTGGATTCTGGGGCAGAGGGGAATTTTATGTCATCCTCCTTTGCTTCTCGCCACACCATGCCTTTGGTGTTGCTGGCTGAACCAGTATCGGTACGGGTGTTGAACGGAGCAATTCTGCCCTCACAAATCACCCATCAGTCTGTCCCACTCACCTTGTCTATGTCTCCTTCCCATCAGGAGAATATATCATTTTTTATCCTCCCTGAGGGTATAGATGAGGTTTTGTTGGGATTACCCTGGCTCCGCCACCACTCTCCCCATATTGAGTGGTCTTCAGGGAGAATTCTGGGTTGGGGTAATTTATGTAAAGGCAGATGCATTAGGGACAGCGTGCAGGTCAACACCACTGAGATACCCATAGACCTCTCTCCTCTTCCCAAGGTCTATTGGTCTTATGCCGACGTTTTCTCGAAGAAGGCTGCGGAGACTCTTCCGCCTCATCGCCCCTATGACTGTCCTATCGACCTCTTGCCTGGAGCTGAGCCTCCTAGAGGAAGGGTTTATCCCCTCTCTCTTCCTGAGACAGAGGCCATGTCCCAATATATTCAGGAGAACTTGGCAAGGGGATTCATTAGGAAGTCGGTGTCACCAGCGGGAGCGGGGTTCTTCTTTGTGCAGAAGAAAGGGAGAATTACGTCCGTGCATTGATTATAGGGGTCTCAACGCTATCACCGTGAAAAATAAATATCCTTTGCCGCTAATCTCTGAGCTCTTTGACAGGCTTCGGGGAGCAAGGGTATTTACTAAGTTAGACCTGCGGGGTGCGTATAACCTGATTCGCATCCGTGAGGGGGACGAATGGAAGACGGCATTTAACACCAGGGATGGGCATTATGAATATCTGGTAATGCCCTTTGGGCTCTGTAACGCCCCAGCTGTCTTCCAAGACTTTGTGAATGACATCTTCCGGGATATGTTGACCACCTCGGTGGAAGTCTATCTGGATGACATTCTCATCTTTTCTCCAGATATGGCCTCCCACCGGAGAGATGTCTGCAAGGTCTTCGACCTCTTGCGAGCAAATTCCCTATATGCGAAGTTGGAGAAGTGCATGTTTGAGCAGGAGTCTCTACCTTTCCTGGGCTATATCATCTCCACCCAGGGATTGGCTATGGATCCTACCAAACTACAGGCTGTGATGGATTGGCAAGAACCCCACTCCCTTAAGGCGGTGCAGCGCTTTATGGGGTTCATTAACTACTATCGCCAATTCATTCCCCACTTCTCTACTTTGGTAGCTCCCTTGGTAGCCCTCCACAAGAAGGGAGCTAATCCCAAGTTGTGGTCAGAGGAGGTCACAAAGGCGTTCTCCTCCATCAAGTCTCATTTCGCCAGTGCTCCCATCTTACATCGCCCCGATGTCGATAAACCGTTTATCTTAGAGATGGATGCCTCTTTTGTTGGTGCTGGAGCAGTCCTCTTTCAAAAGGATGCCCAGGGTCGGAAGCATCCCTGCTTCTTCTTTTCCAAGACCTTTACACCAGCAGAGAGGAATTATTCCATCGGGGACAGGGAGTTACTGGCTATGAAGTTGGCCTTCTCCGAGTGGAGACATCTTCTGGAGGGGGCTCGCTTCCCCTTCCAAGTATTCACGGACCACAAGAACTTGGTGTATTTGCAGACAGCCCAGCGGCTAAATTCCCGTCAGGCCAGATGGTCCTTGTTTTTCTCCCGGTTCCATTTCACCCTCCATTTCCTCTCCGGTGAGGAGAACATTCACGCAGATGCTCTATCCCGCTCCGTGGTGTCCTCTGAGGAGGTGGAGGAGGAGCCTCGGCTTATTGTCCCCACAGAAAGCCTAAGAACGGTGGCTCCGGTTTCGCTTGAGTCTGTGCCTCCGGGCAAGACTTTTGTGCCCATCAATTTGCGACCGGAAGTACTCTCTTGGGCACATTCGTCCAGGGTGGGTGGACATTTTGGGACAAAAAGGACTTCTGAGTTGCTGGCGAGAACATACTGGTGGCCGCAGATGGCCCGTGACGTCAGGGAATACGTTCAGGTTTGCGTCTCCTGCGCCAAGAATAAGTCCCCTCGACAACGGCCAGCTGGGTTACTTTTCCCTTTACCGGTGGCAGACAGGCCTTGGGAGATGGTCGGGATGGATTTTGTGGTGGGCTTACCCAAGTCTCGGGGCTGCACCATCATCTGGGTGATAACCGACCACTTCTCCAAAATGGTGCACTTAGTGCCGTTACCACGGTTACCGTCTGCACGGGCCTTGGCAGCATTATTCATTAGGCATATTTTCCGCCTTCACGGTATGCCAGACAAAATTGTCAGTGATCGAGGTCCCCAGTTTGCATCTCGGTTCTGGAGAGAGCTGTGTTGTTTACTCAGCATTGAGTTGAATCTCTCCTCTGCATACCATCCCGAGACGAATGGGATGGTAGAGAGGGCCAACCAGACCTTGGTCACATACTTGCGACATTTTGTCTCTGCCAGGCAGGATGACTGGACATCCTTGCTACCGTGGGCTGAGTTCGCTCTAAATAATGCTGTGGCTGACTCCACCGGACAGACCCCATTCCTCCTGAACTACGGTCAGCATCCGCGGGTACCAGTGCCCATGCCCGTGTCTTCCGCCGATTCCAGGGTGGCAGACTGGGCTGTGGAGGCACGGGACATTTGGGACCGCACACAGGATGCCATTCAGGCCTCCAAAGAGAGGATGAGGTCTTCGGCCGATGCCCATCGGCGCCCCGTGCCTACATTTGCTCCGGGTGACCTAGTGTGACTTTCTGCCCGAAACATCAGGCTATGTGTAGAATCCACCAAGTTGGCACCTCACTTTTGGGCCCCTTTAAAGTTCTTGAGCAGGTGAACCCGGTGGTTTACCGCCTAGCCCTTCCGCCTCGCCTTGGTATCACTGACACCTTTCACGTGTCCCTCCTGAAACCCGTGGCCATTTTCCGGTTTTCCGAGTCATCTGCCGGGACGTCGGGTTCATCTACCGACGATCATGAGGTGAACGCCATTGTTGGGTACAAGGTGGTACGAGGCAAAAAATTTTATTTGGTGGATTGGAGGGGTTATGGGCCTGAGGATAGGTCCTGGGAGCCTGCCGAGCATGTTCACGCTCCGCAGCTCATCGCTGCCTTTGAGCGCAGCGAGGCCCAAAGAAGGGGGGGCCCTAGGAGGGAGGGTAATGTTAGGTTTCGAGTTCCCGCTGCTGCACAAGGGGAGTCTCGAACCAGCCCCGCTGCGGTCTCCCATTCATCTCCGGCTGCAGTGGAGCCTGCTCTGCAGAGACATCGGTCCAAGCGTCTTGCCCACTCCAGTACTGTGCAGTGACTTGCTGCTGCCTTTCCTGGATCTGCTATTATAGCCAGTGCTGGAGCAGACGTCTTTGGGACAAAGTCCTGCGTTTTCCCTTCTGAGCATGCCCAGAGAGAGATCTCTCATTGGAGATCAGGGGTCACATGCTCAGGTACTGCAGCAGCTCCTATTGGTCTGCCAGGAAGGTCCTGTGACTACTGTTGTTCTGGAACAAGCTTCATTGGTCCTTGTTTCTGGCAGGTCCTGTAGCTGTTACTATAAAAGGGTAGCATGGTTGGCCGCCATGCGCTAATATCAACCATTGTATGCTATGCGCCAGTGTGGTCATGCATGTGTGTGTGGTTAGGGACCCGGCTGAAATAAGCCACTAGAATACCGACTTAATCGGTGAGGAGTTTGGTGTGCTAGCTGGTCAGGGTCGGCGTCCTAGATGCCCTAGATTACCGGCATAACTGGTGAGAGTTTTGATTGCCGTATTCAGGGTCTGGCGTTCAGACGCCATAGATTGCGTGTGACTCCCGCGAGGACATTAGCACATGATCACGCTTTATGTACGCTTAGCACTTAACTGTGTACCTGAGAGCCTGACAGGACACAGCACTTTTTCTCAGCGGCCCTGTGACGTAACAGGGTTCGCTTTCAACGCTAGACAGCGCCCTAGCGTGTTTTCTTTGCGACTCAGTTGTGTTTAGTGAGTTTGCACACATCGCCATATAGCGCTGCAGCACTCCTTCTAGCGGCTCTGTGGAGTAACAGAGTTCGCACTTATTGCCACAGCGCGTTACGGCGTTTATGTTGGCGACTCTGCGGGATAACACAGTTTGCTTCTTACGCCATTTTACTAGCAGCAGGCTCCGCCTGCACGGTGGACCCCGGGCTGCGAACGCACCTCTCCACATCTTATATTTGGTGCGTTCCGCAGACCCTAACACCATGCACATCGGGATTGGGGTTGACAGGACCATGCATATCAGAATTGGGGGTGAGGGGACCATGCACATCAGGATTGGGTGTGAGGGGACCTTGACATCAGGAATGGGGGGTGAGGCGACCATGCATATCAGGATTGGGGGGTGAGGGGACCATGCATATCACAATTGGAGGGTGAGTGGACTGTTATGAATGTGTTAGAGATGGTTTCTAAGCAGAGGCTCCCTCTGGTAGTTACAGACAGTACTGAACCTTTCAGCGAGGAGTGGCAATCTGGGTTCACTGTTTGCACAGTTGTCTGGCCGTGTGGATCAGCTTGCCACTGAGGTTCGGAGTATTGCTACCTATCTTGCTGAGTTGCCGGTTGTGGAACCTAGGATTCCCATGCCAGATTTGTTTTTGGGGGATCGGGCTAAATTTCTGAATTTCAAAAATAACTGTAAGTTGTTTTTTGCCTTAAAGCCTAAGTCTTCAGGTAACGCAGCACAGCAGGTTCAAATTGTCATCTCTCTCCTGCGTGGCGATCCTCAGGATTGGGCTTTTTCCCAGACACCTGGGGATCCTGTTTTGAATGATATTGATGCATTTTTTCTGGCTCTGGGTTATTGTACGATGAACCTAATGTCACTGATCAAGCTGAAAAAACCTTGTTGGCATTAAATCAGGGTCTTGAAGACGCTGAGTTGTACTATCAGAAATTCCGAAAGTGGGCAGTCCTGACCAAATGGAATGATGATGCTTTGGCAGCCCTTTTTCGGAAGGGGCTGTCAGAGAATGTAAAGGATGTTATGGTGGGATTTCCTGCTCCTCTGGTCTCAATGATTCTATGTCATTGACTTTTCAAATCGACAGACGTTTGCGTGAGCGCAGAGGTATGCGTGAGATAGTGTTGCCTTGTGAGCCAGCTTCTGAGCCCATGCAATGTGATAGAGTGACTTCTGGGGCTCAGCGTCATGAGTTTCGAAAGCGCAATGGGTTTCTACTGTGGTGACGCCTTTTATGCTATTTCAGTCTGCCCTAAGCGGGGAAGACGTTTTGCACGCTCAGTTGTCTTGGGTAGTGTTCAGACTACATTTCTGTTGACTGTTACCCTGATTTGCTCCCTGTCCACATTTTCTGCTCAGGCTTTTGTTGATTCAGGAGCAGCTATTAACCTGATGGATTTTGACTTTGCCAAACGTGTGTTTCCCATGATACCCCTGCGGAAGTCTATTCCCCTACTGGGCATTGATTCTACCCCTTTGGCGGAGAATAAACCCCAGTTTTCTACTCAGGTGATAATAAGGGTTGAACCAGATCATCAGGAGAGTTGCAAATTTCTGGTGCTGTATAATCTGCATGACATTATTGTACTAGGTTTAACTTGGTTACAGTCTCATAATCCTGTTTTTTTATTGGAAATTTGTGTCTGTGACCAGTTGGGGCTGCCAATGTGTTAATGCCGACACTCCTGTTTTTTCTGCCTCTCCCCAGTCTCAGGATGTTACTGACTTTTTAACTGATTTTTCGGATGTATTTAGTGAAAGTAAATCTGCATCTTTGCCCCTCACAGGAGCTACGATTGCGCTATTGAATTAGTGCCTGGTGGTAAATTTCCTAAAGGTCGCCTTTTGAACTTGTCTGAATCGAGGAGTCATTGGAGAAGGGTCATATCAGACCATCCTCTTCACCCTTGGGTGCCGGTTTTTTCTTGGTGGCCAAAAAGGATGGTTCATTGAAGCCGTGTATTGATTATCATTTATTATTCATTATTGTGAATAATAAATAATAAATAAAAATAATAATAATTATCGTCTCTGGAATAAGATCACTGTGAAGTATCAATATCCGTTACCCTTGATTTCTGACCTGTTTTCCAGGGTGAAAAGTGCTAGTTGGTTTACCAAGCTTGACCTCAGGGGGCGTATGACCTTATTCACATTAAGCACAGGGATGAATGGAAGACGGCGTTTAATACCCCAGAGGGGCATTTTGAGTACCTAGTGATGCCCTTTGGGCTCACTAATGCTCCTTCCGTCTTCCAATCCTTCATGAATGATATTTTCAGGGATTTTGTGGATAAATTTCTGATTGTTTATTTGGATGATATCTTGATTTTTTCCAATGACTGGGACTCTCATGTGAAACATGTTAGGTCTGTGTTCCAGATTTTGAGAGAGAATGCACTGTATGTGAAGAGATCAAAGTGTCTTTTTGGCGTACAGAAGGTCTCATTTGTGGGATACATTTTGTCTCAGTCTGTTATTGAAATGGACCCGGTCAAGGTTCAAGCCATCTGTGATTGGGTCCAACCTACTTCATTAAAGGCTCTTCAGAGATTTTTGGGTTTTGCCAATTTTTATCGTAAATGTATTGGTAATTTCTCTGTTATTGTTAAACCATTGACTGATTTGACCAAAAAGGGTTCTGATGTGATGAATTGGCCTCCTGAGGCAGTCTCTGCGTTTCAGGAACTTAAGCAGAGATTCACTTCTGCTCCTGCTCTACGGCAGCCTGAAGTTTCTCTACCGTTTCAGGTGGAGGTTGATGCCTCTGAAATTAGGGCAGGTGCCGTTTTGTCCCAAAGAGATCCAGAGACCTCTAAGAGTAACCCTTGTGCCTTTTTCTCTTGAAAATTTTCTCCAACTGAACGTAATTATGACGTGGATAATCGGGAGTTATTGGCCATGAAGTGGGCCTTTGAAGAGTGGAGACATTGGCTGGAAGGAGCCAAACATCAGGTGGTGGTCCTCACGGACCATAAGAATCTGGTTTATCTCGAATCAGCCAAGCGACTTAATCCTAGACAGGCCAGGTGGGCCTTGTTTTTCACACGTTTAATTTTATGGTTTCTTTTCTTCCTGGCACTAAGAATGTTAAGGCGGATGCCCTCTCGAGGAGTTTCTTTGCGGACTCTCCTGAGTTATCTGATCCTACTGTTATTTTGAAAGAGGGTGTAGTTCTTTCCGCCATCTCGCCCAATTTGGGACTGGCCTTGGAAGGGTGTCAGGAGGATAAACCTTAGTGCTGCCCTATTGGGAAATTGTTTGTCCCAGACCAGTGGAAGAAGAGTGTGATGTCTGAGATTCATTGTTCCGCATTGGCTGGTCATCCCGGGATTTTTGGTACCAGAGACTTGGTGAGTCGGTCCTTTTGGTGGCCTACTTTGTCTCATGACGTCAGGGAATTTGTGCAGTCTTGTGGGATTTGCTCTCACTCCAAGCCTTGCTCTCGCTCTAATGGTTTGTTAATGCCATTACCTGTGCCCAAGAGGCCAAGGACCCATATCTCTATGGATTTTATTTCCGACCTCCCTGTTTCTCAGAGAATGACCGTTATCTGGGTAATCTGTGATAGGTTTTCCAAGATGATACATCTTGTGCCATTACCTAAGTTGCCTTCCTCCTCCGATTTGGTGCCTTTGTTCCTTCAGCACGTGGTTCGGTTACATGGCATTCCGGAGAACATTGTGTCTGACAGAGGAGTCCAGTTTTTTTCCAGATTTTGGAGGACATTTTGTTCTAAACTTGGTGTTCAATTATCTTTCTCCTCTGCTTTTCATCCTCAGACCAATGGACAAACCGAGAGAACAAACCAGACCTTGGAGACTTATTTGAGATGTTTTGTGTCTGCTGATCAAGATGACTGGGTCTCTTTTTTGCCTTTGGCTGAGTTTGCTCTTAATAATAGGGCTAGCTCTGCCACCTTGATGTCTCCATTTTTCTGCAATTTTTGGTTTCACCCTCGATTTTCTTAAGGACAGGCGGAGGCTTCTGTCTGTCCGGGTGTTGACTCTGTTGTGGAGCGAATGCAGCAGATTTGGGACCAGGTAGTGGAGAGGTTGTCTCTCTCTCAGGAGAAGGCCCAACGGTTTTCCAACCGGCATAGGACTGATGGTCCTCGGTTTAAAGTGGGGGACTTAGTTTGGTTGTCCTCAAGAAATATCCCTATGAGGGTTGCATCTCCAAAGTTTAAGCCCAGGTTCATTGGACTTTAAAAGATCATGGAGATTCTTAATCCTGTTTCCTTCCGTTTGCTTCTTCCAGGGACATTTAAGATCCATAACGTGTTCCACAAGTCCTTATTGAAGAAGTTTGTCGAGCCAGTGGTTCCTATGGCTGCGTCTCCTGACCCTGTTTTGGTTGAGGGCAATCTGGAGTATGTGGTTGAGAAAATATTGGATTCTCGTTTTTCTAGACGGAAACTCCAGTATTTGATTAAGTGGAGAGGTTATGGTCAGGAGGACAATTCTTGGGTGTTTGCATCTGACATCCATGCTAGGAGACTGATCCGTGCCTATCACCGAGCTCATCCTGATCGCCTGGTTGCACAAGTGAGGGTTCGGTGACCCCTCCTCAAGGGGGGTGGTACTGTTATGAATGTGTTAGAGATGGTTTCTGAGCAGAGGCTCCCTCTAGTGGTTACAGACAGTACTGAACCTTTCAGCGAGGAGTGGCAATCTGGGTTCACTGACTGCTCTGATATAAGGGAGGTTCCCTCCCATGATGGTTGCCGGTGATCAATTGTTCTTGTCTCAATTGTGGTTCCTGGTTCATTTGGAATTTTGCTGGAGTCCTGTCTGCATCTCCTGCTTTCAGATAAGATATTTTTTGCTTTTCTTTTTGTGCTTGCTTTTTGCATTGTTTTCTGCACTTATGTGGAGGTCAGCCAGGTCCCCTCCTGGGGCCTGAGCTCCTCGCAGTTTTTCTGCAGCCACTGTTGTTTGCTCATTTGCTTTTTCCTGTTTTTTTCAGTGGCTGCTGCTTGGTTTTTGTTCACACTGAGATCTGATTTAGTGGGTGGCGAGATCGTGTGATCTCAGTATTTTTGTAATCAGAATTGTTGGATTTTTGTAGGGTTTTCTGGGTTGCAGAAAGTAATCTCTCCTGTCCTATCCTATTTAGTCAGCTTGTGGCCCCAGCGTTTGCTCAGTCTTTTTTCTGACTATGTTTGTATTTTCATCTTGTCTAACCGCCATTATATGTTTGGGGGCTTCCTATTTTCTTTGGGGATCTGCTCCGGGGCAGATAGCTTTCATCTTTCTGCCTTTAAGTGTAGTTATCTCTCAGGCTGTGACGAGGCGTCTAGGATCAACGTAGGAACGCTCCACGGCTACCTCTAGTTGTGTCGTTAGTTTAGGAATCTGCAACCCATCAGTTACCAACATCTCAGGTGTTCGGCTGCCCTGCTGTTGTTCCTGTCCTCCTCAGCTGCCGAAACATAACAGTGGACCATGCATATCAGGATTGGGGGCTGAGGGGACCATGCATATCAGGATTGGGGGTGAGGGGACCATGCATATGAGGATTGGGGGGTGAGAGGGACCATGCATATCAGGATTGGGGGGTGAGGGGACCATGTATATCAGGATTGGGGGGTGAGGGGACCATGCATTCCAAGATTGGGGGGTGAAGGGACCATGCTTACCAGGATTGGGGATGAGGAGACCATGCATACCAGAATTGGGAGGTAAGGGGTGCCAGGTACACCAGGATTGGGGGGAGAGGGGCCATGCATACCAGGATTGGGGAATGAGGGGACCATGCATACCAGAATTGGGAGGTAAGGTGTGACATGTATACCAGGATTGGGGATGAGGGGACCATGCATAACCGGAATTGGGGGTGAGGGGGTACCATACATCCTACAATAGGGATGAGGGGGACCATGCATACAGGATTGGGGGGTGAGGGGACCATGCATATCAGGATTGGGGGTGAGGGGACCATGCATATCAGGATTGGGGGTGAGGGGACCATGCATATGAGGATTGGGGGGTGAGAGGGACCATGCATATCAGGATTGGGGGGGTGAGGGGACCATGTATATCAGGATTGGGGGGTGAGGGGACCATGCATTCCAAGATTGGGGGGTGAAGGGACCATGCTTACCAGGATTGGGGATGAGGAGACCATGCATACCAGAATTGGGAGGTAAGGGGTGCCAGGTACACCAGGATTGGGGGGAGAGGGGGCCATGCATACCAGGATTGGGGAATGAGGGGACCATGCATACCAGAATTGGAGGTAAGGTGTGACATGTATACCAGGATTGGGGATGAGGGGACCATGCATAACCGGAATTGGGGGGTGAGGGGGTACCATACATCCTACAATAGGGATGAGGGGGACCATGCATACCAGGATTGGGGGGTGAGGGGACCATTCATACCAGGATTAAGGGGTGAAGGGACCATGCATTCCAGGATTGGGGGTGAGGGGACCATGCATACCAGAATTGGGAGGTAAGGGGTGCCATGTATACCAGGATTGGGGATGTGGTGACCATGCATAACTGGAATTGGGGGGTGGGGGGACCATGCATAGCAGGATAGGAGGGTGAGGGGACCATGCATTCCAGGATTGGGGGGTGAGGGGACCATGCATACCAGGATTGGGGGGTGAGGGGACCATGCATACCAGGATTGGAGGGTGAGAGACCCATGCATACCAGGATTTGGGGGTGAGGGGACCATGCATACCAGGATTGGGGGATAAGGAGTACCATGCATACCAGGATAGGGGATAAGGGGACATGCATACCAGAATTGGGAAGTAAGGGGTGCTATGTATACCAGGATTGGGGATGAGGTGACCATGCATACCAGAATTGGGGGGTGAGGGGACCATGCATACTAGGATTGGGGGCTGAGGGGACCATGCATGCCAGGATTGGGGATGAGGGGACCATGCATACCAGGATTAGGGGGGTGAAGGGTACCATACATCCTATGATAGGGATGAGGGGGGACCATGCATACCAGAATTGGTGGTGAGGGGAACATACATACCAAGATTGGTGGGGTGAGGGGACCATGTATTCCAAGATTGGGGGGTGAGGAGACCATGCATACCAGGATAGGTGGGTGAGAGAACCATGTATACCAGGATAAGGGGTGAGGGGACCATGCATAGCAGGATTGGGGGTGAGGGGACCATGCATATCAGAATTGGGGGTGAGGATACCATGCATATCAGGATAGGGGGGTGAGGGGACCATGCATATCAGGATGGGGGGTGAGAGGACCATGCATATCAGTATTGGGGGGTGAGTAGGCCATGCATACCAGTAATGGGGGATGAGGGGTAACATGCTTAACAGGATAGGTGGGTGAGGGGTACCAAGCATACCAGGATTAGGGGTGAGGGGACCATGCATACCCAAATTGGGAGGTAAGGGGTGCCAAGTATACCAGGATTGGGGATGAGGGGCCCATGCATACCAGGATTGGGAGATGAGGAGGTACCATACATCCTACGATATGGATGAGGGGGACCATGCATACCAGCATTGGGGGGTGAGGGGACCATGCATTCCAGGATTGGGGGGAGGGGACCATGCATTCCAAGATGGTGGGTGAGGGGGCCATGCATATCAGGATAGGGGGGTGAGAAAGCCATACATACCAGGATAGGGGGGTCAGAGAACCATGCATACCAGGATAGTGGGGTGACGGGACCATGCATATCAGCATTGGGGGTGAAAGGACCATGCATATCAGGATTGGGGGTGAAGGGATCATGCATACCAGCATGGGGGGTGAGAAGACCATGCATACAAGGCTTGGGGGGTGAGGGGGCCATGCATACCAGGATAGAGGGGTACCATGCATACCAGGAGTGGGGGGTGAGGGGACCATGCATACCAGCATTGGGAGGTAAGGGGTGCCATGTATTCCAGGATTGGGGATGAGGGGACCATGCATACCAGGATTGGGGGTGGTGAAGGGTACCATACATCCTACGATAGGGATGAGGGGGGACCATGCATACCAGAATTGGGGGTGAGGGGACCATTCATACCAGAATTGGGGGTGAGGGGACCATGCATTCCAGGATTGGGCAGGAGGGGACCATGCGTAAAAGAATTGGGGGTGAGGGGACCATGCATACCAGGATAGGGGGGTGAGGGGACCATGCATTCCAGGATATGGATGAGCAGGTACCATGCATACCAGGAAAGGGATGAGGGGATACCATGCATGCCAGGATTGGGGGATAAGGGGACCATGCATACCAGGATGAGGAATGGGGTGCCGTGCATACCAGATTTGGGTGGGGGTGAGGGGACCATACATACCAGGATAGGGATGAAGGGTGCCATGCATACCAGGATAGGAGGGGGGCAGCACATACCAGGATGGGAGACCATATAACTATAAAAATGCTCACCACCCGGGCGTAGAACAGGTTCATAGCTAGTATATATATATATATTCCTTTGTTTTATGTGTCTCACCCTGCTCCTTCCCCTGTTACTTACCCCATTTCTATTTGATATATATATATATATATATATATATATATATATATATATATAGATTCAAGATTCAAAGAAGCTTTATTGGCAGGACTAAATACACTTTAGTTTTGCAAAAGCAAGTTTACAAAAGGGTATAGGGATAGGTATGTTGGGTAGGGCAGATCTAGGGTAGGGGCTATGGAAGTCCATGGCATAGGGAGGGGTGATGGGGGCGCAGATCCAGGGTGGGGACTATAGAAGTCCATGGCATATCATAGTTCTCTTTCTCGCAGTCGATGACATTCGCTCACATACCGCGCTGCTATCTCCGCTGCTCTCTCATCTTCCCCCAGCAAGATGTATGTTTTCTCTTCCTCCTTCATGGTGATGAAATCCGGGAAGAGATGTGAGAGTCTCCTGAAGTGAATGTCCCTCACTGCTGAGTATTTGGAGCAGTGTAGCAGGAAGGGGGTTTCATCCTCTATGGCCTCCTGGTCACAGTGTTGGCATAGTTTTTCCTCCCTGGGCTTGTAGCTCTGCCTGTGTCGGCCGGATTCGATGGCCAGACTGTGGGCACTGAGTCTATACCAGCTCAGGATCTTGCGGTCTCTGGGGTCCGGGAGTTTCTCCAGGTATGGGGCCAGTCTGTAGTCTCTCTGTAGACTCTGGTACATGGTCAGATTCTGGGAGCTGATGATGTCGTTCTTCCAGTCACTGACATACCTATTCTGGCCTTCGTCTACCATCTTCATATATATATATATATATATATATATATATATATATATATATATATGTATACATAAATTTATAAATAAATATATATATATATATTTATATATATGTATATATATAATGCTTTCTGTAGAAATCCAGAAGTAAAAGGTGAAAGGTTTAAATCAAAAGGTCTCGTTTTTCTTCCAGAAAGCATTCACATTATCCTGAAAAATCTTAGTAGAGACATTCCTGTGGGTGGTAATTTTTTAATGAACAATGCTTTCTGTGGAAAGCCGAGATGGGAGAGCCACCGTAGTTCTTTAGGTAATTACATCTCCACACTTCTTGTTATGAGATCGTTGTGGCAGCTAGATCGGAGAAGTATGGGTGTCGGACAAAACAGGATATTTATGCCCAGAAAGAGCCATGATACCTTACTGAACAGGCACATTTGTGACACATGATACAGGTTAAAATAAATTCCTTCTAATTTCGTATTCAGCTATTAATTGTCAATTTGAATATAAAAGGTGTTTTTTATATATTTTCATATGTTTTCATTTTTTTTACCAAAACATATATTTGGGAGAATGGATTTTTTTTCTTTGTCATAATGTTTTGGGTTTTTTTTTTGAGAAAAAATTATTTTTTTTCGGGTGGGGATTTTTTTTTTGTGGGGAAAGTTTTTTTTACATGTATAGTTAAAATTAATTGAATTTTTGTGTTGGTGTGGTATATTTTATGTGACAAAAAAAAAATCACAGAGCAATGCAGGAGGAATTACTTCTTTTCCTTTTTTGCATTCCCTCCCTCTCTCATTCTGGGAAATAGTTATATTAGAATGGTCAAATTCATTTTCTCCATCACCTGAAGAAGGCTTTGCAGCCGAAACGCACTGTGTATATAGTATTAATAATTTTATTTCAGTGTGAGTAAATTTTGCTTCCAAGCAGTCTGAAGTTTCTGCACCTTGATCACACTTGATGGCAAAGACAGCGCCATTCCCTGGATCTCCTTTCTGGCATCCACACTGTGGAATACTCCTGTCCTAGGGTCCAATTGCACCTTACTGGGTCGGCGGCAGTCATTTGTAATATTATCCATACTTCAAGCGGGAGCTATGCTTCTATTTTGTACAACAGCATCAGGTGAGCAGTTTCTTATAGATGCTCGCCTTTTTAACTGATAACATTTACTACGCTTAGATAGAGCCATGTTTTTTCTCCTTTAGGATATTTATCACTGTTCACATCCGGAAATTGTCAATGTTGTGATATTACTACAGGGAGATAAAGGCAATATTCAATAGTTACAACCTGTTCCTGTATTCCTTTTTAATTAGAAATTTCCTGCCCTTGCCACAGAAGTTTCTATCACGAATCGGTTTGTTGTGCATCAGTAATATTGACTGCCATGCCAACATATATTGTATAGCACAGGTCAATGGTATTCACATCTACCAGCGTGAATAGGCCCTCCATTATACACATACACTCTAACAAATGGGGTCAATGGCTGTCATTTACGTAGACTGTGATAGCTTCAAAATATCAAAAACTTCACCAATACAGTTATTGTGCTATTTAATGCAAAACAAATTATAGAAAAGCACAATTAAATATATGGTACAGAGTTAAATGTCATTTATATATTGAATTTTGATAAAATTACTCAATAGATTACATGCAGTCCTATGTAAAGCCACAGAAAGCAAAGCAGCATGCCATGGCTTAGTCATGCCATGGGGCAAACTTAGTCTATTGCATTGGCAAATTAAACTCTGCTACATTGTTATTTTTGGCTGATAGAAATCAGGCGGCTGCTCATGTTTTTTCTGTTGCGTAAAAGGTCAAATACAGCCAGTGCAACCAAAGACATTATCCATTAATATTTCAGATGAACCACAGAGTATGCTCAATGCAGAGGACATCAATTAGATTGGCTTGAGTGGCAAGAGACATATCTTGCATCTATTTTTACAAACTATTGATGCTAATTTCCAGGAAGCATAAAAAGTCAAAGTGGACTTTGTTGTGTTCAAAAGCCACCATTACATATGTAATGCAAAAGGTTAGAACCTAATGTCCTACTGCTTGCCCCAGGCAAACACTAATTAATTATCATTACAGAAAAGCTATATTCAGCCGTGTAGATGATAAACCGGATGATATAAAATTTCATCCACTTTCTTTGAAATGTGCTGTTATTTCCCAAGGTCTGATTTTTTTCTTTTGTGTTTGTTGCTCTGATCCTCCGATCTAATCATTTGTAAGTAAACATCTGTTGTTTTATTACATCTAACAATATGTCCTGTGTTAAATGTTATTTTTCATAACCGGTACAAAGATTATTTTTATACCTTCAATTCTGTCCAAAAGTTCTGCAAATAAAATCTGCATCCAATTCGTAAATGGGATTAATTTTTCATTGTTTTTGGCAAAATGTTTTATTATGGAACCAACATATCCAAATTGTGAGCACTTTGGAAAGGCTGTTTATTTCATTTTTTAGAAGAACCTTCACAAAACGTACACATTGCCTTAGAAACTCTATTGCATTTTTGCCTATTATGATAACATCTGCCTATACTCCAAGCAAACAAACTCATCATCTCCTTCTGCAGATTTTTGCTCCCCACAGTCTTACTGACTCCATCGGTAATAATGAGAGTGACTGTAATTCGCTCTTGTAACTAGAAGCTTACAAATAAATAAGCAGAGTAAATTTCAAGTTTTCTTAGCTATAGCATATGGTATGAATAATTCATACCTATTAAGTGAGAAGTCACAAATAAATAGCTATATACCTGTTTGATTATTGTGGCCCATAAAGTTCATTGTCGATTGGTCGATTGATTTGCCCTTTTGAATTGAACTAGTAATTCATCCTATCATAAATCATAACATCAAAGCCACAGGCTAATATTGTGTTGGTCCCCTAATGCCATCAATACCGCTATGAACCTTTAACGTATGAACACCACAAGGACTTTGAAAATGTCCTGTGATATCTGGCACCAAGAAATTAAAAGCACCAAAGCACATTAGATTAACTTTGGCCAAATGCGCTGATATCCTGATCCTTCCTAGGACATATGATGTTGGGGAAAAGAAGAATTTGACTCATAGAATTACAGTGGTCTATCCTTTCAATTTCCAAGTAATAAACCTCTGCCAGAGGAGTCCAGCAGTTGCTGTCTAGAAAAGAACATTGGATCACTTGTAAGGAAATGGAGATGTTGCCCACAACCCCTTAGAAGACAAGTGATGTGTTAAAATGTTTGCTGTTTAGCCATTGTTGGTGATTAAGTTGTGCATTGCCTAGCAATAGGTAGTTAGTAGGAAAAGATAGTGTTAATTCTTGGGACTAGCCCAGATGGGTGGGGCTAAGAGGAAGGTCACAGGAGAATTTTCCTGTAGAGAGTTAGTTACGGCCCAGCTTGCAGCTGTAGCAGACCTCAGGTCTGATTAGTTGGCAGACTCACATGTAATAGTTGTTTTTGTTGCAAGAGGGAGAAGAGAGAAGCTGATAGTAAGACTCTCCAGAGAGAGAGATAAGTGATTCAGAAGTCATATATCAGTCCAGATTCAGAACAGAGAGCTGGGGAGTGCATTGAGGCCTGGGGCAGCAAAGAAAAAAGAAAGTGCACTGCTTGCTGGTTCAGAGGCATCATTAGAAAAAAAGAAGCTGAGAGGTTGCCATATTGGCATAGAGAACTCTACTACTGAGAAGGACACAGTACTGCAGGTTACAGTTTAAACCTCTTACTGAATGTTAGTGAAGTTATCTGGTTAAGCTAGAAACTCCCAAAGTATTGTGGTGGACTGTGCAAAGAGTTGAGAGAAGAACCTGGAGAGACAGTGATTTCAGCAAGGCAGGAGGTGTGTGTGATGTTGTGTACTACTAAAGAAACATCCATGATTATGTATACCTACTATATGCTGTATATAGTTCTTATTCTACTCTTCTTCAGTAAAAAGAAATTTATTTTTGAACCGTTATCTCCCTCAGTGATCTTCTTAGCGCCTGGTCCTGGCCAGCAGAATACGGCGGCACCATGTAATTTGCAGAGGTGTAACTCCAAAGTAACTCAAGTCCACATACCCAGCCAGGACCCCCATTTTCATGTAGTGTGCCAGGATGTGGAAGACGAGTGCCTCACCCGTTGCTACCACCCTGCGCCATGTTACACACTCAGTCAATTGAAGCACTTATGTACTGGAACGTGCTTCACGATCTTACAGCCAACAGTAATGTAATGTGTAAACGCATCTTAAGGGCAGGTCCTTAAAATTTCTTCAAGATGTGAGGTGTAACTTTTTTGGATCAGACTATTTTTTTCAGCACATTCCAAAGATACTTAAATGGATTGAGACATAGGAAATTTGGAGGCCATGTCAACACCTTGAACTTTTTACTATTCTTCCTAATCTGTTCCCAAAGAAGTAACGTCATATGACCAGGCACAATATCCTGCTACAAAAGACAATCACCATTAGGGAATATTCTTGGGTTAAAAGGGGTATTTTTCTTCTTCATAATATTTAGGAAGATCATACATGTCATGGTAGCATCAACCAGAAGATTTCCAAGAGCAAAATACTTGCCTTTTTCCATAGTGCATAGGTAAACAATGCACATGCAAACAACCATCCACATGAAGTTTAAAAAAAACAAAAACAGAAATAACACAGTAAAGACAGGATTCATCACATCAGGTTGTTGGTAATCTGTTCAGTCTACGGGAACACAGCACACTTCAGCAGACAGCATTACTTTTTCCGGTGACTGATGCACTGCTGAGCCGACTGTCAGTCAGTGCCGGGGCGTGGTTACAGCTGCCAGTCTCAGTGCTATGAGAAGTGACTATAGCTGCTCACGCGTGCCTGAGTGACTGAAAACCAGTAGCTCCAGAGAAAAATGCAGTTCATTTTTCCCTGGGTGGCTCACTTTCAGCACTGCAGCCAAGCACCTTCATAACTCAACTAATCTGCAGATTAAATCTATATCTGCAGGTTAATAGCAAAATCCGACATGACTGATTCCCTTTAAGATGCTATTTATACAATATGGTAGATCAAGTGCGATTACACCTTTCATTCCATATATTGAACAGCCGTCCAACAGTAATCTTGAACATTCTCAATTAAGAAACATAAGAGATATTTGGTACAATTATCCTTTAACCTATACATGTGAAGAATCTTATTGGAGAAGTCTGTGGTCTACAACCACCATTGACTTCCTGAATGAAATGGTCAGTGCACCTCTGCAGGCACCACACGCTAAGCTATGCTGCCGCTATATACCTCTAAGTATATGCTGGATTTGTGTATTTCATGTCTGAGTAAAAGCATGTGACATGAAAAAAAATGAAAAAATTAGCTTTTGTAGACATTTTACTTTTCCTTTATTGAAGCAACTGAATCCACCAGAGGTTGAAGCAGCACAAAGCAAGAATTTACCAATAACATCATCATTGAGATTGTAGTGCTGGAGAATACTTTTTTCCTTGGAAATTGTATTTCAATACAGTTCTTTGATGAAGTATACAATATGACCTTTAGAGGAAAAAAGCAATTGTTTACCGTCACAATCTTCAATGACATTCCTATGAATGTGCCTGTGATTGTAGTACAAGAAGTTATTCAATGTGTGTCTGCTCCTGCAAAGTACACAAACCAGGGATGTAATTGTCTATACCTGGCTTTGATATGATATGCCAATGACACCTGTGACTGAAACTATTCAACAGATTGGCTATGCCTAGTTAAAAGAATAACAACTAACACACACTTTTCATGTTTCCTTTACAAAGAAAACGCCATTTAATCCTCTTGAACAAACTGGATGAAAAATATGTCCTCTATGTTGATGAGAGGATAGATGATAATAACTTTACTTGCCGTGATTGCAATTAAATGCTCTTTATCTTATCTAAAACTCATAATCTAAAACAGAGATCAGACTTGAGCATTATTATAAGACTTTCCAGTGAAATGGGTAAAAGAGACCCAGAATATTGTGCTCTTAGGAGACATTGATGTATTACAGATGGGCTGCCACGAGCAGCTTGGTAGAATTATACGAAATCTCTTAAGAATTAGAGGAAAATGGATCCTTTAAAACCATAAAATTCCCTTCATGTTAGAGGATTCTTGGAAACAAGTAAATTTATCTTGTGAAATTAAAATGTCCTGTTTATTCTTGCAGTCCTTCTAAGGAGAACTTCTGTAAGCAGTTGGAGACAATGACTGTGCTTATGTAAATCATGGTAATATAGACAAATGTTTATGAAACAGCATTGTAGTGGTAACTGTGTATGACAACATGAGGAGAGGAACACTTTGAAATAAAACCTATGTCTTCAGCTTTATTAAACAGAAAGTGATGTTATACTTGTATGTGTCTATCAAAGTGAAGAATAGAGTAACATGAAAGGTGGAATACATTTATCTAATATATAAATAATAATAATAAGATACTGAGAATCAGGAATAAAACTGTCCTAAAATGGATCATTTTCACCAATAATCCTTAGCTAGAGTTGTAGTTTTTTATCTTATACCTGCTAGAATAAATTAAAGAGATTCTGCCAGCACAATTTTTGTTATGTAAAGTAAAGATATGGTGGTAAAAACGCTGTAATATTGATTAAATTGATACATTTGGTGAAGAAAATCCATTTTGTAGTTCTACTTTAATCACCACTTCTAGTTTTCTGCTAATTAGTTTTGGGTGCACAAGGGCCGGACTGTGCACTGGGGCTTCTCCTCCCTGTGTTTGATTTCCCAGCCCCTCTGCTTACTCTGGTCTTTTAATGATAGATCACTGCTGAGATTTCAGAGGAGGCAGGTCATCCAAAAAATATAGGCAGTGGAGTTGCTGGGAATCACAGACAGAATGATGATGATTAACCCATTTACATCCAAGGGTTGTTTGCACGTTAATGACCTAGCCAATTTTTACAATTCTGACCACTGTCCTTTTTCGAGGTAATAACTCTGGAACACTTCAACGGATCTTGGCGATTCTGAGATTGCTTTCTCGTGACATATTGTACTTCATGTTGGTGGTAAAATTTCTTCAATATAACTAACGTTTATTTATTAAAAAAACGGATATGGCGAAAATTTTGAAAATTTTGAATTTTTATGCCCTTAAAACAGAGAAATTTGTCACACAAATATAGTTATTAAATAACATTTCCCACAAGTCTACTTTACATCAGCACAATTTTGGAAACAAATTTTATTTTTGTTAGGAAATTATAAGGGTTAAAATTTGACCAGCGATTTCTCATTTTTACAACACCATATTATTTTAGGGACCATATCACATTTCAAGTCACTTTGAGGGGTCTATATGATAGAAAATACGCAAAAGTGACACCATTCTAATAACTGCACCCCTCAAGGTGCTCAAAACCACATTCAAGAAGTTTATTAACCCTTCAAGTGCTTCACAGGAATTTTTAGAATGTTTAAAAAAAATGAACATTTAACTTTTTGAACAAAATATTTACTTCAGATCCAATTTTTTTATTTTACAAAGAGTAACAGGAGAAATTGGACCACAAAAGTTGTTTGCAATTTGTCCTGAGTACGCTGATACCCTATATGTGGGGGGGAACCACTGTTTGGGAACACGACAGAGCTCGGAAGGGAAGGCGCGTCGTTTGACTTTTCAATGCAAAATTGGCTGGAATTGAGATCGAACGCCATGTCACATTTGGAGAGCCCATGATGTGCCTAAACAGTGGAAACCCCCAATTCTAACTACAATCCTAACCCCAACACACCCCTAACCCTAATCCCAACTCTAACCCTAATCTTAATCCTAACCCTAATGGGGAAAATGGAAATAAATACATTTTTTAATATTTTTTTTCCCTAAGGGGTGATAAAGGGGGTTTGATTTACTATTTATAGAGGGTTTTCATAATGGGTTTTTATGTTTGGCAGCTGTCACATGCTAAAAGACGCTTTTTATTGCAAAAAATAATTTTGGCATCACCACATTTTGAGAGCTATAATTTTTCCATGTTTTGGCCCACAGAGTCATGTGAGGTCCTATTTTTTGCGGGATGAGTTGACGTTTTTATTGGTACCACTTTCGGGCACATGACATTTTTTGATAGCTTTTTATTACGATTTTTGGGGGGCAGAATGAACAAAAACCAGCAATTCATGAATTTATTTTGGGGGGGCGTTTATACCGTTCCGCATGTGGAAAAATTAAAAAAGCAGTTTTATTCTTCAGGTTAGTATTATTACAGAGATAACTCATTTATATATTTTTTTATGTTTTGGCGCTTTTATACAATAAAACCTATTTTATATAAAAAATAATTATTTTTGCATCGCTTTATTCTGTGAGCTATAACTTTTTTATTTTTTCGCTGATGATAGAATCATAGAATGGTAGAGTTGGAAGGGACCTCCTTGGTCATTTGGTCCAACCCCCTGCTCAAAGCAGGATTCACTAAATCATCCCAGACAGATATCGGTCCAGCCTCTGTATGAAGAATTCTATTGAAGGAGAACTCACCACCTCTCGTGGCAGCCTGTTCCACTCACTAATCACCCTAACTGTCAAAAAGTTTTTTCTAATATCTAATCTGTGTCTCCTCCCATTCAGTTTCATTCCATTGCTTCTAGTCTTTCCTTGTGCAAATGAGAATAAAGATGATCCTTTTACAATGTGACAGCCCTTGAAATGTTTGTATACAGCTATTAAGTCTCCTCTCAGTCTTCTCTTTTGCAAGCTAAACATTCCCAAATCCTGCAACTGTTCCTCATAGGACATGGTTTGCAGATCGGTCACCATTCTGGTCGCTCTTCTCTGAACTTGCTCCAGTTTGTTGATGTCTTTTTTAAAATGTGGTGCCCAAAACTGGACTCAGTATTCCAGATGAGGTCTGACCAAAGAGGAGTAGAGGGCAATAATGACTTCACGTGATCTAGACTGTATGCTTCTGTTAATACATCCTAGAATTGTATTTGCCTTTTTTGCTGCTGCATCACACTGTTGACTCATGTTCAGTCTGTGATCTATTAGTATATCCAAGTCTTTTTCACATGTGCTGTTACTTAGCCCTATTCCTCCCATTTTGTATATGCTTTTTTCATTCATATTGCTCAGATATAGTACTTTTCATTTTTCACTGTTAAAAACCATTCTGTTAGTTGCTGCCCACTGCTCCAGTTTATTTATATCTTTTTGAATCATCTCTCTCTCTTCTTTAGTATTAGCTATCCCTCCTAGCTTTGTGTCATCAGCAAATTTAATCAGCTTACCCTCAATTCCTTCATCTAAATCATTGATAAAGATGTTTTTTTTTAAGGGGTTTACTAAAGGGGTTAACCAGTGGGACATTTTTATAGGGCGGGTCATTACGGACGTGACAATACTAAACGTGTACTTTTATTGTTTTTTTATTTGCTTAATAATAATAATGTATTTATTGGGGAAATATTTTTTTTTATTTATTTAGGGATTTTTAAAAAAATATTTTTACACATGTTTATTTATTTATTTTTTTACATTTTTACATTATCCCAGGGTGGGACATCACTATATAGTGTCAGATCACTGATCTGACACTTTGCACAGCACTGTGTCAGATCATAGATCTGACAGGCAGTGCAGGAGGCTCCTGGCACTTAGTTCCGGGTGTCAGCTGTGAGAATCAGCTGACACCCGGCCGCGATCAGCTGCACTCCCCTCGTGAGCGCGGCTGATCGCACATGATGTACTATTCTATTCATGGGAATTAAGTCCCAGGGCACATGGACGGAATAGTACGTCTAATGGCAGAAAGGGGTTAAAGCAGAGCAAAAAAGTGGATTTCTTCACCCAAAAGAATCAATGAAATCTGTCTTACAGTGCCATTAACGCCATGTCTTTACTTCACATTACAAAATTGTGGTGACAGGGTCTTTATAAAGCTCTTTCCACTACTTAAAAACCGAGTCCCCTAAGTAAAATAGAAGAGCTTACACTCACCGTATTCCAACAATATTGACCACAGGTTTCCCTTCACTCGGGTGACATTGTTACAGTGGCATGTAAAAGTTAAAGAACCCCTGGTCAAAATAATTGTTATTGTGAACAATTAAGCAAGTTGAAGATGAAATGGTCTCTAAAAGGCCTAAAGTTAAAGATTACATAGTATTAGTATTACATATATTGTAATTTTTTTTTTTTTTTTCATTTTAAAAATTACAAAAAGCAAAATGGGCTGATGCAAAAGTTTGGTCACCCTTGGAGATTTGTGTGATCAGATTACTTTGTCCAAGGTTTAAAATGTTAATTAGGTTAGGGTTATGACTTGTTCACTATCATCGTTAGGAAAATCTAGCTGATGCAATTTCCCATAATTAGAAAATCCCAACTTCCTCTAGCCTTGTGCCAAAAACCAGCAGCCATGGGTTATTCTAAGCAGCTGCCTATCACTCTGAAAATGAGAATGGTGGAGGCCGACAAAGCAGCAGAAGGTTATAAGAAAATATCAAAGCGTTTTCAAGTTGCCCTTTCCTCAGTTCAAAATCTAATTAAGAAATAGAAGTTTAAAAGGAACTTTGGAGGTCAAAATAAGTTCTGGAAGACTAACCAAAATTTCAGCGAGAGCCGCTTGTAGCATTGCTAGAGACACAATGCATATATACATGTTATAACTCTCACAATAAAGCTATGCAAAAAAATTTTTTTTCTATTAAATAGTTTTTATAGTTGCAAATGCAACATTAATATACAGCCCAAAAGATATAGAGCCGAACAACCTGGACAATTTGCAAAAGTATATATTGTAGCCATCAGCTTGCTGAAAAATATAAAAGTATGTATAAATAAATATATAAGTAGATATATTAAAGTTGAATGGTATATCAATGTATAGTTGCAAAATTGCCAGTACATGAAATAAAAAAAGAAATAGATGTCAGGTAGCTGAATGAATACTGACAATATGAATATAAACCATGAGGTTTATAAATATAACACTCATTAATGCAACTAGAAACTAAGTGGTCACATGGAGAAAAACCTGGTAAGTAAACCAGGTGAGTCTGTGTAGACTATAAACATCCCAGCAGCAAAAGTTAGTAACTAAGGGCATAAATGCATTTTTTTAAAGGTCCGGTGGTTAAGCATGTTCTATATTTGAAATACGGCTCTATGCCTTTATTTATGAACCTCATTGTCATTCATATGTCAGTATTCATTTAGCTAGATGAAATCTTGTGGTTCTCTTTTATTGATACAATGGCAATTTTGCAACTATTTGTTGATAGGCTATTAAACTTTAATATATCTACATATACATACATACATTTATATCTGCAAACTTTTTATGTTTTTTAGCTAGCTGATGGTTACACTATAGAGTACAGGACAAAAGTTTGGACACACCTTCTCATTCAAAGATTTTTCTGTATTTTCATGACTGTGAAAATTGTAGAATAACACTGAAGGCATCAAAACTATGAATTAACACATGTGGAATTATACATTACACTTTACAAAAAAGTGTGAAACAACTGAAAATATGTCTTATATTCTAGGTTCTTCAAAGTAGCCACCTTTTGCTTTGATTACTGCTTTGCATGCAGAAAAGGTGAACGGATGGACTCTACATGCCTGGTTCCCACTGTGAAGCAAGGAGGAGGTGGTGTGATGATGTGGGGGTGCTTTGCTGGTGACACTGTTGGGGATTTATTCAAAATTGAAGGCATACTGGACCAGCATGGCTACCACAGCATTTTGCAGAAGCATGCTATTCCATCCGGTTTGTGTTTAGTTGGACCATCATTTATTTTTCAACAGGACAATGACCCCAATCACACCTCCAGGCTGTGTAAGGGCTATTTGACAAAGAAGTAGAGTGATGGGGTGCTACGCCAGATGACCTGGCCTCCACAGTCACCAGACCTGAACTCAATCAAAATGGTTTGGGGTGAGCTGGACCGCTCACCGCTTCAATTTTGAATAAATCCCCAACAGTGTCACCAGCAAAGCACCCCCACACCATCACACCACCTCCTCCATGCTTCACGGTGGGAACTAGGCATGTAGAGTCCATCCGTTCACCTTTTCTGCGTGCAAAGCAGTAATCAAAGCAAAAGGTGGCTACTTTGAAGAACCTAGAATATAAGACATATTTTCAGTTGTTTCACACTTTTTTGTAAAGTGTAATGTATAATTCCACATGTGTTAATTCATAGTTTTGATGCCTTCAGTGTGATTCTACAATTTTCATAGTCATGAAAATACAGAAAAATCTATGAATGAGAAGGTGTGTCCAAACTTTTGGTCTGTACTGTATATTTATACAAATTGTATACCCCAGGTTGTTGGGCTGTATATCCATTGGGCTGTATATTCACTTTGCACTTGCACTTTATTTAAAATCAATTAATTAAAATTTTTCCCCCTGTTGTACTTCCATATCCATTCTTTCATAGCTCTTCATTGATGCAGCTATCCATTGCATTTCATACCCATTTTTTTTTTGTTTTCCTTGTTGTATCTCTGTTTATTCCATGCACTCAATGTTTTTTTTTAATAAAGACTTATTAAATTTCTTTTTCCTCTGTCTGGAGTATTTTCTCCCCCCCATTTTCTCTTTATCAATGCCTTAGGACAGTATACTTTTCTGTTTGTTTGCGTTATTGGTTTAGGTACTAACCATGCAGGGTGCCACAATTTTGCATCGGTACATATTACTTTTTTAAAATTGAAAAAGATGAAAAAATATATATCTTTTGCCTCATATTTAAAGGAAATGTGTCATCTTTAACTTTAGCTCTTTTAGAGATCATTTCATCTTCAACTGGCTTCACTGTTCACGATAACAGTCATTTTGACCAGAGGTGCCCAAACTTTTACTGTATTTCATGTAAGCGTATAAGCGCTTTAGTTAATCAACAATTGCTGATCGACTGCAGATCATCAACATTCCATCAGCTTGGAGAAAAAGGAAAGGCTGCAGCCAGTTGATGGCCAATGATTGGCTGCAGCGCTCATGTGACATAACAAATTCACACTAGTTCCGAGAGGCCTGGCACCAATATCGCTGGAACACACTGGTGAAGGAGGTGAGTATAAGGTTTTTGTATTTTACGCTGAGGATTTAAGTATCCTCCTCAGTACTATTCTAGTATCCTTTGTATGTATTGTATGATTAAGGCCTATAGTAATGTTTTAGTGTCTAGTTACAGTAGCTCATGACTTTTGAATTATCCTAAATAACATAACATATTATAATATATTGTGTCAGTACATTTGAAGAATTGTGGATTATTTTTCATGCACCTTTTCCCAAACTAAAGCAATTTTATTGTATTTCCTCTAACTTTGGCGATAGCGTAATTCACCGTCCATCAATAAATAACACATTCCCATTAAGTGTGAAACCACAAATAAGCTGCTGCAGCCTTGGTTCACTATTGTGACAAATGAGTACATCATTCCAAGTACCATTGACTGGATTATATGAACTAATATCTCATCCGTCCTGCTTTACTTCTGCTTTTAGATACTGGCCAATATTAACTCCTAAGGAAAAAATCACTAAACCTGTGCAAAAATATGAAGCATTTGTATAACATATTGTTTATGTGAAATAATAACAATGTTCAACACCAGTGTAATAAAAAAGATTGGAAAAAAATAGCCAAAGGAGGAAAATACCCTAAAAATAAAAAATACTTAATTTATAAAGCCCCGCTGCTCCACTGCTGTTCCATTTCTCTGTGCAAATATATGTTTATTGTGTAGCAGATATTGCATCCTTAAAGGGAATCTGTCACCCTAAATTGGCGGGATATTTAAATGATGACAGTCAGGTCAGATGGGCGGTGTTTTGAGTACTTGCCTTAACATGTTGTTCGCCGATGTCTCCATTATTTCTGGGAATTGTAGTCGTTGCCCTCCATATAACGCGCCTGAGCATTGCAATCTTGAATTGCGCACGCGCAGTATGCTTTGCCCGCAGATTGCAATGCGCAGGTGCGTTATATGGAGGCAACAACTACAATTCCCAGAAATAATGGAGACAGCGGCGAACAACATGTTAAGGCAAGTACCCAAAACACCGCCCATCTGACCTGACTGCCATCATTTAAATATCCCGCCAATTCAGGGTGACAGATTCCCTTTAAGTTACCACTGCAGCCAATCTGGGGCTTCACTGAAGTACAGTATGAGACCATAATAGACAGTCATTAGCTGCAGTGGTTGTGTGGTAAGAGCCTAAGCAGCAGGGTTAGTATTGCAGCCTTGCTGTGCTGGAGTCCTGGGTTCAAATCCCACCAAGGACATCTGCAATGTGTTGGTATATTCTGTGGGTTTCCTCCCACATTCCAAAGACATACTGATAGGGAATTTAGATTGTGAGCCCCAATGGGGACAGTGATGATAATGTGTGCAAACTGTAAAGTGCTGCCGAATATGTTGGCGCTATATAAAGATTATTATTATGTCAAAGCAGTGCAGAAAACAGGAGGAGATTATTTATATGAGTAATGATTCTATTTTAATTTTTTTGACATTTCTACCCTTTACTCAACTATTTTGCAGTTTCAGAAAAACAACTTTAATTAAGATGCTTTTGTCTCATGAGAGTGACTTTAAGTGACCAACTCTACTACATCTGTAACAATGTACAGCACATACAGCTCGGAATATTTTGCACTTGTAACTAGTGTTGAGCGATACGATACTGCAAATATCGGATATCGGCCGATATTAGCTGTATCGGCCTTTCGATTCCGAATACCGATATTTTCGTCATATCGAATACCAGAATCGGATTTGTCACTGTCACTGTCTGTGTCCGTCGTCGGGTCTGTCACTGTCAGTGTCCGTCGGTCGGTCTGTCAGGAGTCAGCGGCACTTACCTGGCAGAAGATCTCCGGCGGTCACGTCCTGGACTGCTTCATGGACGCCATCCTCTTCTCCCCGGCGGTCACATGCAGTTTCTCGCGATAACTGCAGTGACTGCTGGGTAATCCCAGCCGTAAAGCAGTCAGTCCGATGACGTCACCGCCGGGAAGCAGGTAATCAGCTGTGCTGCGTCGAGATGACAGGCTCTGCCTGTCATTGCGATGTAGCAGAGCTGGATCGTCGTGGGACTGTCGTTACTATGGACTGCGTCGGACAGGTGGTATACTGTTGTTTTTTTTTTTTCTTTTTTTACAGGAGATCGATGGCGTCGCAGGAATGAGAGTACAATAAAAGAAATGAAAACTGTGTTGTCTCTTTTATTTCATTAAAATACTTTTTTCTTGCTGTGTCTTTTTTTTATGCATTTAATAACTTTGGGATTAATAATGGATCGGTGTCTTATTGACGCCTCTCCATTATTAACCGGGCTTTTGTCACCGTGCAATCAACGGTGACATTAACCCCTTATTACCCCGCTTGCCACCGCTACAGGGCAAGTGGGAAGAGCCGGGTAAAGTGCCACAATTGGCACATCTTTTGATGCGCCAAATGTGGGGCTGCTGTAGCCTGGTATTATCAGGCTGTTGAGGGCCAAAATCCATGGGCCTTGACAGTCTTTTAATACCAGGCCGCAGCAGTCTGCATTTTACTTGGCTGGTTAACAAAAATAGGGGACCCCTACGCCGTTTTTTTTTTTCGAGGGGATCCCCTATTTTTGTTAACCAGCCAAGCTAAGCAGACTGCTGTGGCCTGGTATTATCATGCTTGCAAGGTCCATGGATATTGGATCCTTACCAGCCTGAAAAACCAGGCCTCAGCGGTCTGCTTCATCTGGCTGGTTAACAAAAATAGGGGGGACCCCACGCCATTTTTTTCGAGGGGATCCCCTATTTTTGTTAATCAGCCAAGATATGCAGACTGCTGTGGCCTGGTATTATCAGACTGGCAAGGTCCATGGATCTTGGCTCCTTAACAGCCTGAAAATCCAGGCCTCAGCGGTCTGCTTCATCTGGCTGGTTAACAAAAATAGGGGGGACCCCACGCCATTTTTTTTCGAGGGGATCCCCTATTTTTGTTAACCAGTTCCCTCTGACGTCACTGATTGTGTCCCTGGCTGACCTGAAGTGAAAGTGGAAAGCAATCAATTAAGCTTTCCACTTCCTCTCCTGTCAGCCAGGAGAGGAACTCATTCATTTGGGGGTTTACTGTGAGGCTGCAGCATTAGCTGCGGTTCCTGCAGTAAACATTAACCCTTTCTGATGGATTACACCGTGAGACCTGAAAGGAAAATCGGATTGGTAAGAATAATTTTGCTTTATTATTTTATTTTTATTACAGGAAATGGTTTTAGCAGGTAAATAAAATATGGTCAAAAACTGTGTGATTATTTCATTAAACTTCTTTTTTATTAAAGTGTGTGTGTTTGATTTTTCTTTCATACAATAGGATTAATAATTGATAGTTGTCTGATTGATAGCTCTCAATTATTAACCTGGCTTAAAGTGACCTTTCAATTGCAAGGTCATTTTAACCCCTTATTAACCCATTCGCCACCGCTACAGGGCAATGGGAATAGACGGGCAAAGTGCCAGAAAGGGCAAATCTAATTAGAGATTTGCCCTTTCTGGGGTGTCTGGGGCAGATGTTAGTAGCTGGGGGGGGCAAAAATAATGGTCCCTCTCTGGGCTATTATTATCTGCCCCCACTCACTGGCTTTGTCTGTCTGGTTGCGAAAATAGGGCGGGAGCCCACGCATTTTTTTTCAGCAATTTTACACCTCATATATATATATATATACATGTCATTGAATTTGTGACACATATATATATATTTATATTTATAGTTCATACACTTCTACATAGTATAATAGCCGCTAATTCAATTGCCGGCTTTTGTGAAAATGCAGAACCCGACATGAAATGACACTTGGTTTACATAGAGTTAACCATGTCTTTTCATGTAGTTTGATATCTGATTTGCACAAACAATTACATGAGTGTAAGTGTGCAAAATTTCACACCTGTAGGGGTTAATTAAAGGTGTAAATTCGTAGCAAAAAAGTCCGTTTTTTTTACAACGAATTTACACCTTTAATTAACCCCTACAGGTGTGAAATTTTGCACACATAGACTGATGTAATTGTTTGTGCAAATCAGATTGCAAACGACATGAAAAGACATGGTTAACCCTATGTACACCAAGTGTCATTTCATGTCGGGTGCTTCTGTCTTTTCACAGAAGCCGGCTTTACCCGGCAATTGAATCAGAGGATATTTTACTATGTAGAAGTGTATAAACTATACATATATGTATATATATATGTCACAATGACATGTATATATATATATATATATGTATTCTATGTGTGTATATTTAGTGTTTACAAGGAAATAAAGTTTTTTTTTAGTTTCGATATTTTGTTCCCATAGACTTACATTGGATTTCCGGTATCGGAATCGGATATCGACGATATTTAGTGATATCGGCGATACCATTTCGATACGATATTTTTAGATATCGAGCAGTATCGCTCAACACTACTTGTAACATTTTAAATGAAGTATTTAACATACTATAAGAGACCAATTAAACAACCAATAAATTATGTCACTTTCAATGTGGAAACGTCATGTCTATTTATGATATCTCCCTGGCATGAAGTAGGCAAATTACATTTTGTAAATTATTTTCCAGTTAATCAAACTCTAAGAGTTGTCATATAGACTGAATTTATCCCATTTGCATATAAAAAATTACATTAGGAGAAATTTGCAATTGGTGGACAAAATTGAACCAGGAAATTATAAAACCTCTTGAAATCTCAGGAAGTTTATTTTATATCTAATTTGATTTTTATTATGCTCATCCGTTCTTTACATGATTCTCACATTTATAAATCCATGGTCCACTTCTGTAGGTTTATCTATGAAAAATATCAAACTGAGTGATATAACTATACCGTATATCTGCAAACTGGTGCCATCAAAGTCATATGTCAGATCAAATTTTCCCCCTCTAAAGGGTAAATTCATTGTTTTTTTCAAAAGCTTTTATCGTGAACAGGCATTAAAGGAAATCTGTCAGCAGAATGTCACCACCAAACTATTTGTATATTCATTTATCTTTTTGCAAGGCCAGCAATACCTTTACATGGCCTGTTCATTCCTCCATTACTGAGAAATCAGCGTTTTAATAAGTATGCAACTGAGGCTGTAAATATGAAGCCTCAGTCATTCCAGCTCTATTCCCTGTCCAGTGCCGCCTTTTCCTGCTTGACTTAGGGCATGTTTCCATGTGGCGTATTCCTTCAGTATTTGCTGCGGTTTGGACGCTGCGTACAGCCGCAGCGTCCAGATGTTACAGCATAGTGGAGGGGATTTTATGAAATTCCATCTCCACTATGCCTACAAACACGCAGGTGGCAGAGCTGTGTAAGCAGACATGCGACATGTCTTTTTTGACTGCAGCATGTCTATTTATCTCGTGGAGATGCTCAATCTCCGCAAGATAAATAGCACCATTCTATGTACAGTTAGGTCCATAAATATTTGGACAGAGACAACATTTATCTAATTTTGGTTCTAGACATTACCACAATGAATTTGAAACAAAACAAATCAGATGCAGTTGAAGTTCAGACTTTCAGCTTTCATTTGAGGGTATCCACATTAAAATTGGATGAAGGGTTTAGGAGTTTCAGCTCCTTAACATGTGCCACCCTGTTTTTAAAGGGACCAAAAGTAATTGGACAAATGACTCCAAGGCTATTTGATGGACAGGTGTGGGCAATCCCTTTGTTACGTCATTCTCAATTAAGCACATGAAAGGGCCGGAGTTGATTTGAGGTGTGGTGTTTGCATTTGGAAGGTTTTGCTGTGAAGGAAACATGTGGTCATAGGAGCTCTCCATGCAGGTGAAACAAGCCATCCATAAGCTGCAAGAACAGAAAAAAACCCATCCAAGAAATTGCTACAACATTAGAAGTGGGAAAATCTACAATTTGGTACATCCTGAGAAAGAAAGAAAGCACTGGTGAACTCATCAATCAAAAAAGACCTGGGAGCCCACGGAAGACAACAGTTGTGGATGATCGCCGCATACTTTCTTTGGTGAAGAAGAACCCGTTCACAACATCAACTGAAGTCCAGAACACTCTCAGTGAAGTAGGTGTATCTGTCTCTAAGTCAACTGTAAAGAGAAGACTCCATGAAAGTAAATACAAAGGGTTCACATCTAGATGCAAACCATTCATCAATTCCAAAAATAGACAGGCCAGAGTTAAATTTGCTGAAAAACACCTCCAGAAGCCAGCTCAGTTCTGGAAAAGTATTCTATGGACAGATGAGACAAAGATCAACCTGTACCAGAATGATGGGAAGCCAAAAGTTTGGAGAAGAAAGGGAACGGCACATGATCCAAGGCACACCACATCCTCTGTAAAACATGTTGGAGGCAACGTGATGGCATGGCCATGCATGGCTTTCAATGGCACTGGGTCACTTGTGTTTATTGATGACATAACAGCAGACAAGAGTAGCCGGATGAATTCTGAAGTGTACCAGGATATACTTTCAGCCCAGATTCAGCCAAATGCTGCAAACTTGATTGGACGGCGCTTCATAGTACAGATGGATAATGACCCCAAGCATACAGCCAAAGCTACACAGGAGTTCATGAGTGCAAAAAAGTGGAACATTCTTCAATGGCCAAGTCAATCACCAGATCTTAACCCAATTGAGCATGCATTTCACTTGCTCAAATCCAGACTTAAGAGAGAAAGACCCACAAACAAGCAAGACCTGAAGGCTGCGGCTGTAAAGGCCTGGCAAAGCATTAAGAAGGAGGAAACCCAGCGTTTGGTGATGTCCATGGGTTCCAGACTTAAGGCAGTGATTGCCTCCAAAGGATTCGCCACAAAATTTTGAAAATAAAAATATTTTGTTTGGGTTATGTTTATTTGTCCAATTACTTTTGACTTCCTAAAATGTGGAGTGTTTGTAAAGAAATGTGTACAATTCCTACATTTTCTAACACATATTTTGTTCAACCCTTCAAATTAAACGTTACAATCTGCACTTGAATTCTGTTGTAGAGGTTTCATTTCAAATCCAATGTGGTGGCATGCAGAGCCCAACTCGCGAAAATTGTGTCACTGTCCAAATATTTCTGGCCCTGACTGTATAGGATGCGGTGATTCCACATGGTTCAATGAATACATGCGGAATCACCGTGCGTAAAAAAGGGGGCAGTGCTTTGGGCAGAGCCAGGAATCCGCTGCGTCCAAAGCCCTGAAAGTACACCCCGTGGACACATACCCTCACAGTGTCTATGTTGTGTGACTTCAGGCAAAGGAGCTGTCAGTCAAGGAGCAGGATGCTGTGCTTGGTGGAAAATAGAGCTTGCTTTGCTCTCCGGGACCTTGCCAGAGTACGATCGGCTTATTAGCTCAGGTCCTTCAGGCAGGTTCAGCTTATGCCAGAGGCAGGTAGCCAATGTCGCAGTCTTGCTACGAATATAGGGTAGCTATACACCCTGAGCAGACTGTGGGGCGCGTAACCTGGGCATCATATGCCAGTTTAAACAGAGAAGCTTTCTCAGTCCGGTCTCAAACCAGCTGACAGCACGCGGGCATCCCCACCAGCTGAATATTGAAGCTGCGCAGTCCGGATGTAACCCGGTTGGCAGCACGCGGGCATCGCCATCAGCTGAATAGTGAAGTTGCTCAGTCCGGTCGCACACCGGCTGACAGCACGTACGCCTGGCGTTAGTCTCACGCACTTCCTAGCGGCTGGCACATAGCTTCTGTGTAGTCAACAGGGCTACATCTATACCAGCTTGCAGCACATTGTGCTAACCCAATATCTGGCAAGTGGCTTCTGTGCCTCTAACAGGGCTACTTCTACGCCAGTGGATAGCATATCTCCCGCGACGCTAACGGAGAAAGTGCAAATGCTATATCTTGCTCAATGTGAAGTTCACAGACAAGATCTTTATATTTTAGTTGTCAGTTATTACCGTCCTAACCAAAGGGTGTTTGGCAGCAGTGAACATAAACTGCATCGCGGACCCCGTGTTCGGTTGCAATCCATTATACCTTAAAGTTGTTGCAACCGAGCGCATAACAACCACTAACAACACACTAACTGTCACTATATGAGTGGTTATAACCATGGATACCTAGTCTATAGCAATGCCCTGCACATGTGTAATCACATAGTGAATCAGAAGAACTATACATTTCTAATTGGAGGTATATCCTAACATTAATATCATTACACGCACTACATATTGGGATATCTAGTCTATTGTAATGCACTGCACATGGGGTAATCACATAGTGAATCAGAAGAACTATACATTTCTAATTGGAGGTATGTCCTAACATTAATATCATTACACTCACTACATATTGGGATATCTATTCTATTGTAATGCACTGCACATGGGGTAATCACATAGTGAATCAGAAGAATTATACATTTCTAATTGGAGGTATGTCCTAATATTATTATCATTACACCCACTACATATTGGGATATAATCTTGGAGATGGGAATATCCCATTAAGTTACACGCACCATGTTAATCACTTTCTCGGAGTACGCCTTTAACTGTATACACAATCACCATTATTATGGATGTAGTACTTCATAGACATCTACACTGTGGCCTCATAGACTTTCTCCCACCTGTATTTTTTTTATTTTTGTTCTGTATATCAGGATGAGATGATGACGGCTCCTCAGTTCCTGCTTTCTGACTAACAAATTAGAGTGACCCGAACATTCGCCAGCAAATGTCCTAACATCTTTCTTGTGCAGTAATTGCTCTTATGTTATATTTAGATGCAAGAGGGTTATCTTGCATCTTTGGAAAAAGCCATGTTTGAGTGATGACTCAAGTTCCTTAAAAGTTCTGGGCATTCTGACATTGAAAATAAAATATGTATTCCTGATCCTTATCCGTATAATACTTTGAGTGAAATGCCCCACGTGCCAATGCAGAACTGTGCAACTGCTGTAATGGTTAAATAAGCAACTTAAAACAAAAAGGATTGAGTTCAGTGTTTATTCTCTTCTCATGTCTACAGATTTCCTGCCCAGAGCTGTTATTTTTCTGTTTATCAACATTATAAGCATGAAATTCACACCTGGCTAAATAGATTATAAAGAGGCTCTTGGGTCCCTTTGCAAATGGCTAATTGGCTAATTACAGCATGCCTCATTTATGAAGTCCAATCTGAACAGGCATCAATGGAAAAGAGATTGTTCCTTCGCACTTATACATATTGCAGCACACAATAACTAAACATTTCTATGCAAAATCAGATGGTATAGTAATATTTACAAAGGCATCTTATGGTATAATATTCATACTGCAGTTGCCCTGTTTAAGCTATTTATTTGTAAGCTCTATTCAAATGGAAACTGTCACCTGGTTTATGTCACCTAATCTGAGAGCAGTATAATATAAGGGTACAAATCCTGATTCCAGGGATGTGTCACTCACTCTGCTGCTTGTTGGAGTTTGATAAAATCACTGTTTTATTATCAAGAGATTATCACAAGAAGACTCGTAAACCTGCTGCCATCTAGCCTTCCATATCAATGAGCTATTTACCAACCCCACCCCCACCACTGATTGGCAGCTTTCTGCCTATGCACAGTATACATAGAAATCTGACAATCAGTGGTGTGGGTGAGGTTATACAGAGCTCAGCATTCAGATAATAATGAGATTTTCAGGAGATAAAACAGTTTTTTAGCAAACCTGCAGTAAGCAGCTCAGTAAGGGATACATTGCTGGAATTGAGGATTCTGCTCCTACCTCATGCTACAAGATGGTGATAGATTCTCTATAATGTATCTAATGCTGATTTATAGTCTGACTCTAATTTAGAATATAAAACAGCAAATGATGCTTAAATGGAACATATCAGGTCCCTGAAGCCTCAGAAATGGCCCAAGAACAATTTAGAATCTGAATTCAGCTTGCCAATATTGCTTCTAAAACCTGAGACAATAGTTGTAATATTAAAAAAATCTTTCATGCCGTCCATCATATATGTAAATGTACCTAACTGCTGCAGTGAGGGTGAGTTTATTTACTGAGATCAGTATGTGTTGCCACGCTGTAATGTGGCCCACGTTCCCAACTCGCTGCATCTTTGTGCTTGAAGACCCGGACATTGCGCTATGGTCTTTGCTTCCTAGGTGCAGAGTAGAAGACTCAGCGAGTCAAGAGGATGTATACTCGTGACCAGCAGGGTGTGATCACAGTGTATAAAGCCATATTGCTCTTAGTGATGAAACTCCCTCCACTGGACTAGTCAGGTATATTTGCAGCTATTGCAGCGGTGCTGAGGCTTCAGGGAAGGAACAGGTTCTTTTTAAAACTACTATTTTTGCTTGATAGCAATAGCAATGAGAACATTTACACGGCAGATGGATGTCCCTATTTATCTAACCTAATTGTAAACTTGTACTGTTATTCATTCACTATTCTATGCTGGTCTGAACCTTAGGCTGCCTTCTTGTTTCCTGGGTCAACTGATGTGAATACTTTTTTGCCCAATGATGACAAAATTATTCTCAGAGTGATACCTTTATTGGCTAACCAGAAAATAATATGTTTGCAAGCTTTCAGAGCACAGAGGCTCCTTCTTCAGGCAAGTTTACAAATCGATTTGTAATCTTGCCTGAAGAAGAAGCCTCTGTGCTCTGAAAGCTTGCAAACATATTATTTTCTGGTTAGCAAATAAAGGTATCACTCCGAGAATACTTTTGTCATCATTGGGCAGAAAAGTATTTACATCGATTTTTCTGGCTAATACGGTACCACAATATAATTTGTTATTGTACATCTGGGTCAACTGAGAAATTATTGCTTTGTCCACTATCTTCCTTACCTACAACACTGGTTACATTGCATTTCCATAGCAAATTGTGTAATGACCAACTACTTACAGTGATTTTGCCTTAAAGGGGTTGTTATTCTATGAACAAAGTACAGTTTATTCAGCAGATCTTAGACTAATAATAATTTCCACAATTGGATGCGTCAAACAAAATGTCCCTGTGCTGAGACAATCTTATAAATGTGCCCCTGCTGTGTACTGTGTAAAGGCTGTGTCTGACTGTACAGAACATGGTCTGATCATACCACATCTCCTGGGCAGGGAGGAAGAAAAAGAGAGTATACAGACAGGACAGCCAGCGATCTTAGATTTTTTTTTCCATAAATAATTTCCCTGCCTGTTATTAAACATTTTAGCTACAGAAATCATATACCACACTGAAATAATTAATCAAAAAACCTTATTTATTACATCATTTAAAAGAAAACATTATATGAAATTCATATATATGAAGAATATTTAGAGTTGAGAGTCCTCAGTGGTTGATACCTTTTAATGGCTAACTGAAAAGATGGTAACAAATTGCAAGCTTTCGAGACTACTCAGGTCTCTTCATCAGGCTGAACTAATACAAAATTGATTTTGTATTAGTTCAGCCTGATGAAGAGACCTGAGTAGTCTCGAAAGCTTGCAATTTGTTACCATCTTTTCAGTTAGCCATTAAAAGGTATCAACCACTGAGGACTCTCAACTCTAAATATTTTTCTATCTA
>JARQOD010000005.1:166595625-166628888 GCA_033576555.1 Oophaga sylvatica | reverse complement strand
CCCACGCTTTTTTTTCAGCAATTTTACACCTCATATATATATATACATGTCATTGAATTTGTGACACATATATATATATATATATTTATATTTGTAGTTCATACACTTCTACATAGTATAATAGCCGCTAATTCAATTGCCGGCTTTTGTGAAAATGCAGAACCCGACATGAAATGACACTTGGTGTACATAGGGTTAACCATGTCTTTTCATGTCCTTTGCTATCTAATTTGCACAAACAATTAAATCAGACTATGTGTGCAAAATTTCACACCTGTAGGGGTTAATTAAAGGTGTAAATTCGTAGCAAAAAAGTCGGTTTTTTTTACAACGAATTTACACCTTTAATTAACCCCTACAGGTGTGAAATTTTGCACACATAGTCTGATTTAATTGTTTGTGCAAATTAGATAGCAAAGGACATGAAAAGACATGGTTAACCCTATGTACACCAAGTGTCATTTCATGTCGGGTGACATGAAATGACACTTGGTGTACATAGGGTTAACCATGTCTTTTCATGTCCTTTGCTATCTAAGGCCGGAGTCACACTGGCGACAAAATCGGACGACTGCAATGCGATGAAATATCGCATTGCAGTCGGACCTATGTTAATCTATGGAGCAGCTCCCAGTATCAGATTTTTTGTGGTCCGTTTTAAACGTCCGTGTACAATCGCAGCATGCTGCGATTGTCACCGATTGTCGGTCGACAATCGCCAATGCAAGTCTATGGGAGCGATGAAAAATCTGATTACAAACGGACCACACTGTGTGACTTGCGATGAAATCGCATCGGTGTCCTTTAGAAAAGCCGGCAATTCATCCCCGCCTATACTGTAAAATCACACTGACAGCTTTAATAAAGACTAGAAAGAATAGATATATACACATAGAACACATACATATATATATACATGTCATTGTGACATGTATATATACATATATTTATAGTTCCTAGACTTCTACATACTGTAATAGCCGCTAATTCAATTGCCGGGTTTTGTGAAATCACAGAAGCCGACATGAAATGATACATTGTTTCCACACATTTAACCATGTAATTTCATGTATTTTTATATATGTTTGAAACATACAATTACATGAGTGTATTTGTGCAAAATTTCAGACATGTAGGGGTTAATTAAAGGTGTAATTTCGTTGAAAAAAATGCGTGGGCTCCCGCTGTATTTTCTCCACCAGACAGACAAAGCAAGCGAGTGGGGGCAGATAATAATAGCCCAGGGAGGGTGCATTTTTTTGTGCCCCCCCTGGCTACTAACATCTGCCCCCAGACACCCCAGAAAGGGCAAATCTATAATTAGATTCGCCCTTTCTGGCACTTTGCCCGTCTATTCCCATTGCCCTGTAGCGGTGGCGAATGGGTTAATCTCACCTTACTGTCACCTTGCAATTGAAAGGTGACCTTAAGGCAGGTTAATGATTGATAGCTGTCAATTAGACAACTATCAATTATTAATCCTATTGAAGTAAATAAAAAAACACACACACTTTAAGAATAAATAATTTTAATGAAATAAAAACACATTTTTTTGACCATATTTTATTTTACACTTAATCCGTGCGAAGCCATTGATCTCCTAAAATAAAGAAAAAGAAATAAAACAACATTATTCTTACCTATTCCGCCGATCTGTCACGTCCCACGCTGTAATCCTTCACAAAGGGTTAACTAGCTTTGAGCCAAGCAGTGCAAGTAATCCTGCATGCTCAGCTCAAAGCTCATGAATGAATAAGTTCCTCTCCTGGCGACAGGAGAGGATGTGTTTCATGAATGAAGCTTAATTGATTGTGTCCACTTTCCCTTTAGGTCAGGTCACTACAGTTAAATTGGCAATAAATCAATTAAGCTCCATTCATGAATCTATTCCTCTACTTTCGCTGGGAGAGGAAGTTATTCATTCAGGGGAATACAGGTCTGAGACAGCATTATTAGCTCTCTGCGACCTGTAACCTGTTAACCCTTTCTGATGGATTACACCGTGGGACCTGACTGTACATCGGATTGGTAAGTATAATTTTGCTTTTTTATTTTATTTTTATTACAGGAAATGGTTTTAGCAGGAAAATAAAATATGGTCAAAAACTGTGTGATTATTTAATTAAACTTATTTTTTATTAAAGTGTGTGTGTTTGATTTTTCTTTCATACAATAGGATTAATAATTGATAGTTGCCTAATTGACAGCTATCAATTATTAACCTGGCTTAAAGTGACCTTTCAATTGCAAGGTCATTTTAACCCCTTATTAACCCATTCGCCACCGCTACAGGGCAATGGGAATAGACGGGCAAAGTGCCAGAAAGGGCGAATCTAATTATAGATTTGCCCTTTCTGGGGTGTCTGGGGGCAGATGTTAGTAGCCAGGGGGGGGCACAAAAAAAATGTACCCTCCCTAGGCTATTATTATCTGCCCCCACTCGCTTGCTTTGTCTGTCTGGTGGAGAAAATACAGCGGGAGCCCACGCATTTTTTTTAACGAATTTACACCTTTAATTAACCCCTACATGTCTGAAATTTAGCACACATATACTCATGTAATTGTATGTTTCAAACATATATAAAAATACATGAAATTACATGGTTAAATGTGTGGAAACAATGTATCATTTCATGTCGGCTTCTGTGATTTCACTGAAGCCGGCAATTGAATTAGCGGCTATAACAGTATGTAGAAGTGTAAGAACTATAAATATATGTATATATATATATGTCACAATGACATATATATATATATATATATATATATATATATGTGTATATATCTATTCTTTCTTTTGGCATTTAAATACTATTCTTTTGGATCCATTATATGTCAGTTTTGCAAGCCTGCGAGAAAATCTCGCAAGTCGGATGAAAATCGGATGTTACAAGGTACACACACATGCGATTAAATCGCATCTTTGAAGGAAAATCGGATGCCAGAAGGATGTGTGATGTTTTTATTTTGATCCGATTGTTGACCGTCTAAAACGGACCGATTTTTTGTGGTTGTGTGTGACTCCAGCCTAATTTGCACAAACAATTAAATCAGACTATGTGTGCAAAATTTCACACCTGTAGGGGTTAATTAAAGGTGTAAATTCGTAGCAAAAAAAGTCCGTTTTTTTTACAACGAATTTACACCTTTAATTAACCCCTACATGTCTGAAATTTAGCACACATATACTCATGTAATTGTATGTTTCAAACATATATAAAAATACATGAAATTACATGGTTAAATGTGTGGAAACAATGTATCATTTCATGTCGGCTTCTGTGATTTCACTGAAGCCGGCAATTGAATTAGCGGCTATAACAGTATGTAGAAGTGTAAGAACTATAAATATATGTATATATATATATGTCACAATGACATATATATATATATATATATATATATATATATATATATATATGTGTATATATCTATTCTTTCTTTTGGCATTTAAATACTATTCTTTTGGATCCATTATATGTCAGTTTTGCAAGCCTGCGAGAAAATCTCGCAAGTCGGATGAAAATCGGATGTTACAAGGTACACACACATGCGATTAAATCGCATCTTTGAAGGAAAATCGGATGCCAGAAGGATGTGTGATGTTTTTATTTTGATCCGATTGTCGACCGTCTAAAACGGACCGATTTTTTGTGGTTGTGTGTGGACTCCAGCCTAATTTGCACAAACAATTAAATCAGACTATGTGTGCAAAATTTCACACCTGTAGGGGTTAATTAAAGGTGTAAATTCGTAGCAAAAAAAGTCCGTTTTTTTTACAACGAATTTACACCTTTAATTAACCCCTACAGGTGTGAAATTTTGCACACATAGTCTGATTTAATTGTTTGTGCAAATCAGATAGCAAACGACATGAAAAGACATGGTTAACCCTATGTACACCAAGTGTCATTTCATGTCGGGTGCTTCTGTCTTTTCACTGAAGCCGGCTTTACCGGCAATTGAATGAGAGGATATTTTACTATGTAGAAGTGTATAAACTATACATATATGTATATATATATGTCACAATGACATGTATATATATATATATATATGTATTCTATGTGTGTATATTTAGTGTTTACAAGGAAAGAATGAGTTTTTTTTAGTTGCGATATTTTGTTCCCATAGACTTACATGGGACTTCCGGTATCGGTATCGGGTATCGCCGATATTTTAGTGATATCGGCGATACCATTCCGATTCCGATACTTTAGGATATCGGAAAGTATCGCTCAACTCTAGTGTTGAGCGATACGATAATGCAAATATCGGCTATCGGCCGATATTAGCTCTATCGGCCTTTCGATAATTCGTTTCGATATTTTCGTCTTATCGAATACCGGAATCGGATTTGTCACTGTCACTGTGAGTGTCCGTCGGTCGGGTCTGTCAGGAGTCAGCGGCACTTACCTGGCAGAAGATCTCCGGCGGTCACGTCCTGGACTGCTTGATGGCCGCCATTATCTTCTCCCTGGCGGTCACATGCAGTTTTTCGCGATAACTGCAGTGACTGCAGGGTAATCCCGGCCGTAAAGCAGTCAGTCCGATGACGTCACCGCCGGGGAAGCAGGTAATCAGCTGTGCTGCGCCGGGATGACAGGCTCTGCCTGTCATTCTGATGTAGCAGAGCTGGATCGTCGTGGGACACTCGTTACTATGGACTGCGTCGGTCAGGTGGTATACTTTTTTTTTTTTTTTTTCATTTTTTTACAGGAGATCGATGGCGTCGCAGCAGGATGAGACAGTAATAAAAGAAATGAAAACTGTGTTTTTTTATTTTTTATTAAATTAAAAAATTTTTTTTGGAACATTCACCCGTCCGGGTACATAAACAATTTAACTATTTATTTACATACAGGGACCCTGTCCGGGTTATTTAGACTTCTTTGGCAGGGGTGTTACAGGTACCACCTGGTACTCTTCTGGTGCTTGCCAAACATCCGAGACACCAAGGACCACCAGGACCTGATGACGTCGTGTGGCCTGTACAGTCAAGTCGTGACCCGCTATCTGGGTCTGTGTGGCCACCTCTTTCATCTCTCTCCGGGTCTGGAGCCCTATGTCACGGACTGTACGAACCCCAGGGGGCCTAACAGGCGCCGGGTACGGGCCAGCTATACTTATCATGTCCATAGCTGGGGCTGCTGAGGAGACCACTGAGGGAGGCTGGGGAGATTTACGGCGTGGGGTGGGCACTTTTGCAGAGGCCTGGATGTGGGAGGCTGAAGGCTTCGAGGGTCTCACAGGTTCCTGACACACTGGGGAGTAGGGGTCGCACCTGGTAACATTTAGGGCGTACCATCCATTGTAACCCCAGTGTCGGGTGTAACTTACCAAGTCTCCTGGCAACAGGTCCCTCCCCGGGTGTCCTTCTGGGAGGTGAGCCTCCACGTCCCGCCGGGTTACAAAGACTTCTAAATAAAGTCCAGGCTCCTTGATGAAGCCCCACCCACCTTTCAATTTAAAGCTCCGTACTGCACCCTTACGCCGCGGCTCACTCAGGGTTCCTTTATCCTTTCTCATCCGGTCCTTATCTGCCCGGTCCTTCTCCAGGTGACGTTGGCGAAGTTTTAGGGTTTCTCGCTGCTCCCTTTGTCGCTCTGCTTCCCGCTCCCAACGTCTCCACTCTTCCTCCTGACGCCGATTGTAATTCTCCTCCACCAGTTGCTCCATGTCTCCACCACTCCACTGCAGCTTGCAGTGTCCGGTTTGCGGCAGCTCTCCTGTCGCCCCCCAGTCCTGGCGGTGCTCCCCTGCGGAGGAAGCAGACGGCTCTAAATCAGATGACAGTCGGGGCTCCGGTACAGGCAGGTAGTGCTCTGGTGCCTGCGCGGCCTCCTCCATGAGGACGGATGTCGCTTCTTCTGTCTCAGCGACCGGGGCAGACAGCGGGATCTGGGGTGCTGCTGACGGTGCTGCGGTTTTTGCAGGAACGGGTGCCTCCACTGCGACAACGTCAACCGGATCACATTGCAAGGGCTCCTCTACTATAAAGGGTGCCTCACCTTCCGGTACAGACACTTCAGGTAAGAGGGATTGGCGCCGCTCCAAGTTTATTTTTAGGGCACGCCAGCTGGCTTCCATCCTGGCGACCTCCTCCCGGTGCCGGGCCAGGCCTCTCAGGGTATCCTCCGCTTCTTGCAGCGTAGGAGGGTTTCCAGGCCGGGTGCCCAACGGTGATTCCGTGGCGATCGGGTCGCTTCCGTGGGGGGAGAGCTCTGACTGCTCCATCCCTTCCCACTTCTGCTCGTCGTGTCCATTAGCCATCTCTGCCAAGTCACATGTGTCATATCTGGAGAGGGCCCCTCTTTTGTAGGGAGGCGGGACCTCCTCACACTGAGGAGGATGAGGAGGCGGAACTCCAGAGCTGTGGGGCACGATGTTACATTGCAGTACCATTTACAGTGGGCGGCCATCGTTTTCACGCCACTGAATGAGTGACACCCACGAAGAGCACGCCCTTCTTCTTCACCAGTGCCTCGTCGTGACGCAGATATGGCGGAAAAATGGCAAATACATTCTCTGATGATTTTAGCAATTCTCAAGCACAAAACCAGTGCAATTCAGGCACACAGGACTCGCTTATAGCGAGCTACAGAATCCTGTTCGTGACGCCCAAGTTGAGTCGCACAGAGCCAGAGGTTTTCGGGGTACTCGGCACCGAGCCCGTCGACTTCTATGGGGTATGTCACGTCTTTACCCGGCAATTGAATTAGAGTCGATTTTACTATGTAGAAGTGTATAAACTATAAATATATGTATATATATATGTCACAATGACATGTATAAATATATATATGTATTCTATGTGTGTATATTTTGTGTTTACAACGAAAGAAAGGGTTTTTTTTGTTGCGATATTTTGTTCCCATAGACTTACATGGGACTTCCGGTATCGAAATCGGATATCGACGATATTTAGTGCTATCGGCGATACAATTTCGATACGATATTTTTAGATATCGAGCAATATCGCTCAACACTAGTAAGCATTTAATTTAACCATTCTGCCGTTCTCACATAATCCTTTTTTTATTACAGATGGCCAATAAGCATGATTTTCTGCGGGAATTCATCGAGATGTACCGCTCGATGCCTTGCCTGTGGAAAATAAAGTCGGCAGATTACAGCAACAGGCTGAAAAAGAAGGAGGCGTACCAAAAACTGGTGGAGCTTTGCAAAAACCGTTATCCCGATGAACCAGCGGATGAGTCATCAGTCAAAAAACGGATTCAGGCCCTCAGCACTGTTTACAGGAAGAAACTAAATAAAGTAGAGAATTCTACCAAGTCTGTAGCCGGGTCTGAAGATGTTTATGTCCCCAAATTGTGATACTTTGACCTATTTTCTTTCACAAGGGACCAAGAAGTACCCAGACAAGCGACTTCCATGTGGGCAGCAGACCCAGTGATCCAGCCGGACTCCCCTGTCGTACATGAAAGTACCTTTTGTATTAAAACACATTTTAATGTACATGCCAAAGTGGACTTGAAATTAAAAATATAATTGTGAAATGTAGATAAAATGGCTGAATTTATCCCTTCATGTACTGATAATTTATTTAGTTCAACGGTTGAGGCCTATCCATTTACAAGTCCGGTTTTCATATTTTTGCTGTATTTGGGTGTTATAATGTGAAGATAAATTTCTTTTTCTTTGTGATTTAACATTCGTTTTTTGTTTATGCAGAACACAGAAGAGGTTGTCTCCACACCTCCGACTGAAGAAGAGAGCATGGCGTTGGTCCAAGAGGACGAAGCAGTTGAGCCACCATCCTCATCTGTGCGGAGCCGACTTACATTTTCAGGCAGAAAAAGGAAGGCTCCCACCTCGGCTACTCCAGAATTGATTGAAATAGCCAAAAAAGTCCTTACGGCGGAAAAAGACCAACCAAAAATCACAGGGTTTGCATACTATGCTAATGAGAAGCTCCCAACACTGGTCCAATACAGCGGGTTCATGCTGAGAGACTCATGCTTGAGGTCTTGAGTCAAGCATCATTTGGAAAACTTAATGACACGTCTGTTGTCACGGCCAGACCGCAGTACCCGGAGTACTCATGGCCGCACAATCCTGTGCCGAACCCAATTGGGTTAAATCCGCCGAACAAAAACGTTGTTACACCACCTTATTTTTATACACCGCCGAGGCAACGTGGTAATGGCAACGAGACATTTTACCAGCAGCTGTAGTTTTTCAAATATTTTCAAAAGTTTTTTGTTGTCTATATTTTTTTTACATTGTTAAATTTTTTTAATAAAAATTTTATTTATCTACTGAATTGTGGTCATTTATTCTTATGTTTGTTATTAATGTCAACAATATTGTTGACAACTATTAAAATGTTGAATTTTTATTCGATCTACTTGTATCTACTTGTCACACACGGGTCATGGGAGTACCAGCAGTCATAGGAGTTCCAGCATTGGTAAAAAAAAGAAATGAAAAAAATTTCAAAAATTAACATTTCTTTTAAAGGTCCTGGTCACACTAGCGCTAAAACCTTATAATAAAAAATAATACACCACAGCTGCGTATATAAACTTAAAATATAAATATATATTTGTTGGCATATATATTTTTTTTAGCAAAAAAAAAAAAAAACAATAAAAAAAATACAAATACTAATAAAACAAAAAAAAATTAATGACTGCCCCCCCGGTGGAGGCTAGCCACATACCTCTCCAGCATCACCCCGTGGTCATGCATTGCTGCCATCAGCCGCCTGTGTGATGCCAACAGGTCCTGAGCAGTGGGGATTTCTGTGGAGGTAACGGTAACAGTTAACAGGGAATTCTGTTGCAACATTGACATGTACATGTTACATGTTTGCTGTTTAACACTTACGGTTTTCGTCCGACTGCGGTTCCCCTGATGAGCCACTTAACACCTACCCAGAACCTGTGGCACCACCGGCTAGGGAAACACAGAAAAATATATATATCACAACAGCCATTACACATTTAAAGACCTAACAAAGTTGTCAAACTTGTCGGAAGCTTATATTATGTGCGTAAATTACCTGAAGGCGAGCCTGCATACATGCTGGAGAGAATCCTAGAGGGGATGGGGATGATGACCCCAAAACTGGCGGTGGGGTAGCTGCTGGTGAAGGGGTAGCTGGGGAAGGTGCTGCCCGTGGTGATGGCTCTGCGGGGGACGGTGGTGCAGCTGCAGCTGCTGAAGGTGGTGCTGCAAATAAAAAATAAAATTCAGTCAAATAATCCTTCTACAAACCCCGTCACTGCTGTACTCCCATCACTGCCGGTTCTCCCGTCACAGCCAGTACTTCCGTCAATGCCTGTAACCCCCTCACTACTGGTACTCCCATCACTGCCTGTAACCCCATCACTGCCGGTACTCCCGTCACAGCCAGTACTTCCGTCAATGCCTGTAACCCCCTCACTACTGGTACTCCCATCACTGCCTGCAACCCCCTCACTATTGGTACTCCCATGACTGCCGGTACTCCCGTCACTGGTGGTACTCCCGTCACTGCGGGTGCATTGATATAGGTAGATGACCCACAAAACATAACCTCTCCAGATACCCTCATCAATACTCACTCAGATGCCTGTGGAACTGGGCCCGGATGCTGGCGACCCTCTCGCTGGAGCGGTATCGAAGGTCCGCCAGCTTTTTAAGGATCTGGGTTGGGGTCCGCTCCACCCCAAAGCTTCTCAACAGGCCCCTCTGTATTTTCCGCAGGACTACCCTATTGTGGCGCATAGGATGCGCCACAGGTAGCCTGCACTCATAATCCCATTGGTCAGACTTGCGGATGAGGTAACGCACCTCTGCGTCACCCCACGGGGCACAACGCTGTCTCACTCTCACCGCCATTGTCTCAAACAACACCGCTTGAACAACATCAGCGTAATGACGTCACAGCGTACGTGCGGTCGCACTTGCGACGCGAGACGCTATTGCGATCGCAAAGTGACTGGTAGCAGTCATGCGCCCCAGCCACGCACAGATATGAGACGCTGTTGCGATTGCAAGATGATGGTTCCCAGCTAGGCGCCCCTGCTTATCAAGGCATGAGAAAGGACCATGCGATTAACTGGCCTACTTTTTTACCATGTTTACAAAAGTTTTCATTCATTGTAATTACTTCTGTAATAAAATCATTTTATGAACCGTCACTTTGCAATCGCAATGGCGTCTTATGTCTGCATAGCTGGGGCACCATGCTAAGAATCGTCACTTTGCGATCGCAGTGGCGTCTCATGTCTGTGCGTGAGAGGGGCACAATGCTGATAACAGTCACTTTGCGATCGCAATGGCGTCTCATGTCTGTGCGTAGCTGGGGCACCATGCTGAGAATCGTCACTTTGTGATCTCAGTGGCGTCTCATTTCTGTGCGTGGGAGGGGCACCATGCTGATAAGTCACTTTACGATCGCAATGGCGTCTCATGTCTGTGCATAGCTGGGGCACCATGCTGAGAATCGTCACTTTGCGATCGCAATGGCGTCTCATGTCTGTGCAAGCTGGGCACCATGCTGAGAATCGCACTTTGCGATCGCAATGGCATCTTGCGTCGATTCGAGTACGCAAGTGCGACACAAAGGTTTCCCTGTCATTTAGACCTTTACCTCCAAGATTTTTTTCTATTTTTATCACTATTTTTAATCTAATATATATGATAAAATATATTTTTATATTTTAAGTTTATATACGCAGCTGTGGTGTATTATTTGTTATTATTTTTAATTATAAGGTTTGAGCGCTATTGTGACCTTGGGCCTTTAAAATAAATGTTGTAAATTTTTGAAATTTTTTTCTTTTTAGTTTTTTACCAATGTTGGAACTTCTATGACTGCTGGTACTCCCATGACCCCATGTGTGACAAGTAGATACAATGTAAAAAAAAATATAGACAACAAAAAACTTTAGAAAATATTTTAAAAACTACAGCTGCTGGTAACATGTCTCGTTGCCATCCCCATTACTCCCCTCCCCACATCTCACCCATCATTAGCCCTTCTCCCATATTGGTAAAATAATTGAAAGAACTTACTAAAGAATTACTAAAGTGTTTAAAAAAATAAAATAAAGAATAAAAAAAAAAAAAAAAGTAATTGTTTATTGTTAACATTTCAGTTAACATTGAAAAAACAGTTTACAAAAACCTAAAATGGTGGCGGGTGGGCGCGGCTGTCAAAAGATTGCTAGGTTATCCAATGTTATGGAGGATCAAATCTAACCAAAAAAAATTCCCTCAAAAAGCAACAAAGTTCTTAAATTGCAGTGGTGGGCGCAGAGAAATAAAAAAACAATCACGGCAACATGTCTTTATGAATATTGGAGGTAAGCAGACACAAAAATAAAAGGTGTAACCAAAAAAACGCATCACACAACATCACAAACAATATGTACCTTGCAAGTGAAATCCAAATATCCAGAAGATCCAAATGGCAAAGATGAAGCGCTGTAGCGACTCTGACAGGATCGCACAACCCACACACGATACTATCCTCGCAACAACGCACAAAGGACACTGTAGCGACTCTGACAGGATCGCAAAACCCCCACACACGATACTATCCTCGCAACAACGCACAAAGGACAGAATGTTGGAGTCATCCACAAAGCGCTCTGGAACAATGGATGGGGGCGCAGTTATTTATCGCTGAGGTGATGTTGTGGCCACCAATCGGAGATGAAAGGCGTTACTAAAGAAAACCTAGTCCCGCCTGCGCCGCTGACATATGAGTCGTCAACGAGGTCGCACATCGTTCACAAAAGGTGTCAAACACAGAGATTCAGGCTCACCAGCGGGACGCCAACGATCAAAATATGGCCCAAACCGTTCGTGCACGATCAGCGACATCGCAGCGGAGGCCACATCGCCGCTACATGCCACACACAGCGACGTCGCTGCTGCATCGTAAAATCGCTGTCGCTTGCGCAATCTCGCAAGCGATCTCGCTTAGTGTGGCATACCCTTAAGACAGGGATGGGGAATCATTTTTTTTGCCAGGGCTATTTGGATACTTAAAACATCATTTGCACAGTATACAATATAATTAATTTGAAAATGATCTTGTTATATCTTGTCAAACAATTAACTCACCCCTAATGTAATCCCTGCAACTGCTTCTTTATGATAAGGCTTGTGATATTAGGACAGAATTGATGATGTAGCTACTTGTAGCTGCTTCTCCAGGTTTGCGTCAGTCTGGAAAGATGTCAACTCTGCGCAATAAGTTTTGTAAAGAACTCGCAGCAGAAGGCTGGCTTCACATTTGCAGATGGCAGAGCTGCGGAGGGCTGCGGACTTCCTCCGTGAAGCTACGCCCACTGCCATGCCTCCAGTCAGCTTTAGCTATGTCTGCATGCGGCCTGCGCACTTATCTTTAACATTAGGTATGCAGGCCATGGGGATGTAAGCAGATGCCTCCGTTTTGATGATGCGGCGACCCGCGTCGAACGCACAGTGTCGGAATTTGTTTTTTTCTCCCCATCGTCAAAACGACGCATTTGGAGGCATCCACATACATCCGCATACAGATGTAGGCGGAGCTGACCGGAGGAGGTGCGGTAGTGGGCGGAGCTTCACAGAGGAAGTCTGCAGCCCTCCGCAGCTCTGCCATCCGCAAATGTGAACCTAGCCTTAGTTGTTTAGAGCACAGATGTATATCACACTGCATGTCTTCTCACAGTAAAAAATGTATCACTGCTCCCATTACATTTACAGAACCCAAGCAGTAGGAGGTCTTCAGCATACATTACATAGGAGACACCAAGACTGCTGTATATACGTCCATAGAAGACACTAAGAGTGCTGTATACATCCTATAGAAAATGATGATACAGCTGAATACATTACACAATAGACACTAAAACTGCTGTGTACACATCACATAGGAGACACTGAGACTGCTGTATATATAAAATAGCAAACTCCAAGACTGCTGTATATACGTCACATAGAAGACACTAAGAGTGCTGTATAAATCCTATAGAAAATGATGATACAGCTGAATACATCACACAGTAGACACTAAAACTGCTGTATACACATCACATAGGAGACACTGAGACTGCTGTATATATAAAATAGCAAACTCCAAGACTGCTCTGTATACAGTTGTGCTCAAAAGTTTACATACCCCTGCAAAATGTTTGCTTTCTTGGCCTTTTTTCAGAGAATATGAATGATAACACCAAAACCTTTTTCTCCACTCATGGCTAGTGGTTGGGTGAAGCCATTTATTGTCAAACTACTGTGTTTTCTCTTTTTAAATCATAATGACAGCCCAAAACATCAAAATGACCATGATCAAGAAATGAGTGTGCACAATTGCACCTACAATTCCTATAGGCATGTGTCTACACATTCCAGTAGGTGAACACTAATCATCAAATGACATGTATTTTCATAAGTTCAGAATTAGTCACCATTGACATTTGATATCTCCACATCTGTAGAAATTTGGTATATCAAAATATAAAATTATTTAACCCAATCAGTTAACATTGTAATGATAAAAACCATAAAAAATTGCAGAAAGAAGCAATCAAAACGTTGTATTAACATCAAAATGGTATTATTAAAAATGTCAGCTCAGGTGGCAAAAATAAACCCAAAACATTGCTCCATCAACCGAATAAATGAAAATATTATGGGTCTTTTTTGTGCAATTTCACCACACTTGGAATGTTTTTATAATTTTCCAGTATGTTGAATGCTAAAATAAAAGGAGTCAATCAAAATTACTTCTCGTCTCGCAAGAAATAAGCTTTCAAATGGCTATGTGGAAGGAAAAATAAAAAGAAGGGGAGGAAAAAAATTAAACCACAAAAACAGAAAGCCACCTTGTTGGGAAAGGGGTAAAGTAAATTTTAAAACCGATAGAAACATTTATGTGCATTTATGCATTTATGGGATATAAATAAATGATCAGTTCTAAAGATTGTGCCAGATCAGGTCATTTCAATGCATTCATTTGTGTTAATGAAATGGTTGATTCATCCAAGGAGCAAGAGGACTTCCATACCTAGAATATGAATAAATAATAGCATCCACATTCCCAAAAGTAAGATTATGTCTTTGAGAAAAGTCTGTCACTTTTATATTATGCCTCAGCATGTACAGAATGATATTTTTATGCTGAATTAACTTTCTCATTATCCACCACAAGAATTTTTTATTTTTATTTGCCTTTTTTTATCATATATTTTCATTAGAAAGACTCCTGCCTTGTAGTATAGCTGCTGGGGAGGGAATCAGAGAGACCGCCTTCCTTAACTGAATCTGTGTGTACGACATACCGAACAGTTAAACTGTATATAAATTAGGAAGACATCTCTCTGATCTACCAATCTCCAACAAGGTGTTGGAGAGGAGCGATGTGATGACGCCATTGCACTGGGACTCTGACATCCTGTGCAAGCCTGGCGCAATAATATAATCGTATTGTTCTGCCCATATCTCGTTGCTGTCTGCTGGTGGACTAATAAGCCTACAGGGTTAGGTGGTATATGATGTTTATTTTATATTTTAATATTGTTCTTATTGGGACTGTGGGGGCATTGTATAGTGTGGGGGCATCGTTTTGTGTATGGGGAATTATACTGCGGATAGAGGAGCAGTGGATGGCATTACACTGTGTATAGGGGAGCTGTTGGGATAGTATAACCTATAAAGAGGCATTATATTGTGCATAAGGGAATTAGTGGGTTTTATACTATGTGAGGTGTGTAAGGGCTTCTGTCAGAGCAAAATATTGTGTACAGGAGGGCTTTTGGTTATTATTCTTTGTATATGGGCTGCATGGTATTATTCTGTGCATAAGGGGGGCTTTTGGGTATTATATTGTGTATAAAGGGTCTTTGGGCATTATACACTGTGTGTCGACTACTGTTAGGGTCATTAAACAGTACTGGGGGCATTATACTATTCATAATGGTCATTGAGGGCATTACGTTGTCTATAGGGGACTTGTAGGCTATTATACTGTGTATAATGAGTTATGGGTGCCATAATACTGTATAAAGCATGCTGTGGGTCATCATACTTTATATTAGGTAACTGTGGGAGACATTGTACTGTATATAGGGAGCTTTTAGGGTATGCAACTGTGTATGAAGGAGCTGTGGGAACCTCACACTGTGTATGAAGGAGTTGTGAGGACCTCACACTGCATATGAAGGAGTTGTGGGGACCACACACTGTGTATGAAGGAGCTGTGGGGACCTCACACTGTGTATGACGGAGCTGTGGGGACCTCACACTGTGTATGAAGGAGCTGTGGGGACCTCACACTGTGTATGAAGGAGCTGTGGGGACCTCTCACTGTGCATGAAGGAGCTGTGGGGACCTCACACTGTGTATGAAGGAGCTGTGGGGAGCTCACATTGTGTATGAAGGAGCTGTGGGGACCTCACACTGTGTATGAAGGAGCTGTGGGGACCTCACACTGTGTATAAAGGAGCTGTGGGGACCTCTCACTGTGTATGAAGGAGTTGTGGGGACCTCACTCTGTGTATGAAGGAGCTGTGGGGACCTCACACTGTGTATGAAGGAGCTGTGGGGACCTCACACTGTGTATGAAGGAGCTGTGGGGACCTCACACTGTGTATGAAGGAGCTGTGGGGACCTCTCACTGTGCATGAAGGAGCTGTGGGGACCTCACACTGTGTATGAAGGAGCTGTGGGGACCTCACACTGTGTATGAAGGAGCTGTGGGGACCTCACACTGTGTATGAAGGAGCTGTGGGGAGCTCACATTGTGTATGAAGGAGCTGTGGGGACCTCACACTGTGTATGAAGGAGTTGTGGGGACCACACACTGTGTATGAAGGAGCTGTGGGGACCTCTCACTGTGTATAAAGGAGCTGTGGGGACCTCACACTGTGTATGAAGGAGCTGTGGGGACCTCACACTGTGTATAAAGGAGCTGTGGGGACCTCTCACTGTGTATGAAGGAGTTGTGGGGACCTCACACTGTGTATGAAGGAGCTGTGGGGACCTCACACTGTGTATGAAGGAGCTGTGGGGACCTCACACTGTGTATGAAGGAGCTGTGGGGACCTCACACTGTGTATGAAGGAGCTGTGGGGACCTCACACTGTGTATGAAGGAGCTGTGGGGACCTCTCACTGTGCATGAAGGAGCTGTGGGGACCTCACACTGTGTATGAAGGAGCTGTGGGGACCTCACACTGTGTATGAAGGAGCTGTGGGGACCTCACACTGTGTATGAAGGAGCTGTGGGGAGCTCACATTGTGTATGAAGGAGCTGTGGGGACCTCACACTGTGTATGAAGGAGTTGTGGGGACCACACACTGTGTATGAAGGAGCTGTGGGGACCTCTCACTGTGTATAAAGAAGCTGTGGGGACCTCACACTGTGTATGAAGGAGCTGTGGGGACCTCACACTGTGTATAAAGGAGCTGTGGGGACCTCTCACTGTGTATGAAGGAGTTGTGGGGAACTCACACTGTGTATGAAGGAGCTGTGGGGACCTCACACTGTGTATGAAGGAGCTGTGGGGACCTCACACTGTGTATGAAGGAGCTGTGGGGACCTCACACTGTGTATGAAGGAGCTGTGGGGACCTCTCACTGTGCATGAAGGAGCTGTGGGGACCTCACATTGTGTATGAAGGAGCTGTGGGGACCTCACACTGTGTATGAAGGAGCTGTGGGGACCTCACACTGTGTATGAAGGAGCTGTGGGGAGCTCACATTGTGTATGAAGGAGCTGTGGGGACCTCTCACTGTGTATGAAGGAGCTGTGGGGACCTCACATTGTGTATGAAGGAGCTGTGGGGACCTCACACTGTGTATGAAGGAGCTGTGGGGACCTCTGTTGTTAATGGACTTGAAATGAGTTCTGAGCAGAGGCTCCCTCTGGTGGTTACAAGCGGTACTGGACTGTCCAGTGAAGATTGTGAGGAGTGGGAATCAGGTGTTACTGACTGGTCTTATATAAGGGAGTCGCCTTCCCATCAGGGTTGCCGGTGATCAATTGTTCTGGTCTCAATCCTTGAGTCCTGTTTCCTTTGTAGCCTGCTGTGTCGTGTCTGCATCTCCTGCTAACAGATAAGACATTTTCTTCTTTTTGTGCTTGATTTTTGCATTTTGTCCTGCACTTCTGTGGTGGCCTTCAGGGTCTCCTCCGGGGGCTTTTGCCCTCTCAGTTTAGTTCAGCCACTGATGTTTGTACTTTTGCTTTTTCCAGTTTTTTCAGTGGCTGCTGTTTTGATTTTGTTACACCAGAGAACTAATTTAGGTGGTAGAGGTCGTGTGATCTCAGGTGATTTTGAAATTAGTAGAGTTGGTGCTTTTCAGGGTTTTTTGGGATTGCAGTAAGTGCCCTTCCTACCCTTTTCTATTTAGGTAGTTTGGGCCCCAACTTTTGCTCATACTATTTTCTGTCTGTGTCAGTATTTCATCTTGTCTAACCGCCATTACATGTTTGGGGGCTTTCTATGTTCTTTGGGGATCTGCTCCGGGGCAGATAGCTTTCCTCTTTCTATCTTTAGGTGTAGTTAGTTTCTCAGGCTGTGACGAGGCGTCTAGGACCAACGTAGGAACGCTCCACGGCTGCCTCTAGTTGTGGTGGTTAGTCAGGGTACTGCAATCTCATAGATTCCAACTTCTCTGGTGTATTGCCTTTTTTACCTGCACTCCTCAGCTACCGAAACATAACAGACCTCACACTGTGTATGAAGGAGCTGTGGGGACCTCACACTGTGTATGAAGGAGCTGTGGGGAGCTCACATTGTGTATGAAGGAGCTGTGGGGACCTCTCACTGTGTATGAAGGAGCTGTGGGGAGCTCACATTGTGTATGAAGGAGCTGTGGGGACCTCACATTGTGTATGAAGGAGTTGTGGGGACCACACACTGTGTATGAAGGAGCTGTGGGGACCTCACACTGTGTATGAAGGAGTTGTGGGGACCTCACACTGCGTATGAAGGAGTTGTGGGGACCACACACTGTGTATGAAGGAGCTGTGGGGACCTCTCACTGTGTATGAAGGAGCTGTGGGGACCTCACACTGTGTATGAAGGAGCTGTGGGGACCTCACACTGTGTATGAAGGAGCTGTGGGGACCTCTCACTGTGCATGAAGGAGCTGTGGGGACCTCACACTGTGTATGAAGGAGCTGTGGGGACCTCACACTGTGTATGAAGGAGCTGTGGGGACCTCACACTGTGTATGAAGGAGCTGTGGGGAGCTCACATTGTGTATGAAGGAGCTGTGGGGACCTCTCACATTGTGTATGAAGGAGCTGTGGGGACCTCACACTGTGTATGAAGGAGCTGTGGGGACCTCACACTGTGTATGGGCAGCTGCAGGGGCATCATTATGTGTATAGGGGAGCTGTAGAGGCATTATAATGTATATAGGGGAGCTGTGCAGAGGGATACAGGGAATATTATTATTACTGTACATAGGGAGGACTCATGGGACATTATTACAGTGCATGAGGTGACCAAGAGGACATTATTAAACATGAAGTGGGCACGTAAGAAGCATGATTATTATAGGAGCATTCTGAGTATTGTGACCATCAGAGGGGCACAGCGAATTCTCCTTATCAGAGGGGTGTATCTCTAAACTACCTAGTAGGAATAACAGGAACAGCTAAGCACAGAATTCTAAGAAAAGAGGATCCTGAGTTGTTATTACATGAAGACCACGAGTATTTAATATAAGAAACGTGTCAAGTGAGCTGACAGGTGATCTTCAAATGCTAACAATTTACTTCACAGAAAATGACTGAATTCTCTTTTGTCATCACTTTGATAACAGCTTTGATTTGTTTCCCAATCACAAACTGACCAATTTTAACTCCATGTTATTTTCTTACAAATACGTAAGAGTGAGAAAATGAAACATGTCTGAGCTATATGACAATGTAACAAAGTAAAATGAAGCGTCCAGCAGTACCGACTTTCCACGCTGTAAACTTACAAGGCTGTGGTTCCACGGTCCGGAACCACAGCGCTTTGGACGGAGCGGAAATTCCGCTCCGTCTAAGCCCCGCCCCCTTTATGACGCGCGATCTTTCCGGAGGTGTTCAGGACACCTCCGGAACACCTCCGGAAAGAGCGCAGGGCTACATAGCCCTGTGTTAATTCTGTTGCGGCGACGCACCGTCGCCGCAATACGCGAGGACATGCTGCGGTCTAAAAAGAAATCCCCTCCACTATGCTGTAACATCTGGACGCTGCGTGTTTGGCGCTGCGCCAGCGCACAGCGCCAAACACGCAGCGTATCCTGACCGTGGAAACTCACCCCAAGACTGGTGCACTGCACTCTTAGCTCTTTAGCTGGGAGGCGCTAATAGACTTTACTTGAGGCAGCGCTATGCAAATAGAGTGGGCAGCACACCACGGAGAAGCGTGCCATTTATAAAGATGGTGCATGCCACATCTCAAGATGTTTGTTTTCATTCAACTTTGTAAATTATTTCATGGATTGTCTAATCTTGCTTTGAAATATTCCAAAGCTATAAACCGTAGAGAGTATTGATAATCAAAGTTTTCCTACTGTTTTATTAGATACATTTAGTATTCATGTAACTAATTACATTTTATAATACAATTATTGGGCTCTGTAATTGTATATATATGTCTACTGCATCTCATTTTTATAGCTCCCATTGGAAGCAAAGTGCAATAGTTCCAGTGAATCCCACCCAATAAGCAATTAAATGTAATTTCATATGACTACATTGGACAATATCATTTATGTAAAATCTTGCACTTAACTGGAATGTTATTAAGAGAGGCCTATGGTGGGTTATTACTCACACAACATGCCACTGCATAGGAACCCACAATAGCCAGTCATGTGTGTGATTAATGGGCACCAGATTGATTAGAGCTAATAGTTGCTATGGGCTTGTACTTTTGCCCTTTGGTAATAAATAATCTGCATTCTCTTCAAAGACTAGTTTACTTGTAACATAGGGACAATTCACTTAACCTTCCTGAATAAAAAAAGAATTTAGCTATTGTTCCTAAGACAAAATGATTTACTATACGTATGTAATATCCAGTCTCTGCAATTGTTACTAAAGGAAACAAGATTAATATTGTGTTCAAAAAATAGTATAACATCGGCCATGTAAACGCTCTCAGACATATAATATGTGAGGTATAAATGCTAACAATATTACTTATTCTACAAGTACTAAAGTAAATATCATGGAGCCAGGGGGAATTGAATTGATACATAAAAGCTTGGCAGGCAGATAAAGAGAATAAATATGAGCAAATAAAATAAAAAACATACACTTCCACTTAAATCATGTGTGCTACAAAAAGGATTTTCATTGTTTTTATTTGTATTGTTTTTTATCTTATTACTTTTGCTGCTACAATTGTGTTTTACACTTTGAGAACTACTTTCAAGGAAATCTTTCACCAAGTTTTTGCTTTCCCCTTCTGAGAGGAGAATAATGTAGGCGCGGACACCTTCATTCCATCTGAGCTGCTTGCTGCAGTTTTGAAAAAATCACTGTTATATCTGCTACAATGCTGAGCTCTGTGTAGCCCAGCCGATATCACTGATTAGCAGCTTTATGTGTACACTGTGCATAGGCAGAAAGCTGCCAATCTGTGGTGGGAGCGGGGTTATACAGAGCTCCTGAATATGAAAGACTATCTGGCAGCAGGTTTACTAATTCCTCTAATGATAACCTCCTGCTGATAATACAGTAATTTTATCAAAACTACAGCAAGTAGCCCAGAAAGTGATACATTACTGGAATCAGGGTTTCTGTTTCTACATTATGCTGCTCTCGGATTATGTAGCAAAAAACTGGTGATGTATCTCCTTTAGAGGGAGTCTGTCAGCAGTTTAATGCTGCCCTTTCTGAGTAGAGCATAAGACTGATAACAAAGACCTTGATTACAGCACTGCATTGATTACTGTTATATGTGCAGGAATTTAGAGCACTTGTTAAATCCAGAGTCCTCCAAATTATATGTGCATGCTGTATTTACCCCCTTTCTTCTTGCTGCTGATTGACAGCTTTCTCTTTCACTTTGGATGAGAATGTGACCATCAAGATTTGCAAACAATTTAATGGGTCATCCTGGACTTTGGTTATTTATTCATATGGGTTAAGAACTGGCAGTTAGTTGCTAACTACCGGTCTGTTCTGCCAATGATGAACTCTGGTGGGTCAGGCAGTGACTTCCCTGATTCCTTTGATCTCATATCCACAGAGCAGCTCTCTGCTTTACTTACCGGGCATCACTGTTGACATCATGCTGCATGATAGAAGTCTCCCCGCAGTTAGGCAGCAGGGAGCTGACTTTCAATTAGTATGACATCAGCAGAAATACCCCACTGACAGAGCAGAGTGGAAGAGAAGAAGCTGCTCTTTTGACGTAGTCACCGGTAGCAGACGTCGTTGCAGATCAGAACCACCAGGTAGTTAGCAACTACGTGCGCAACAAGTTCTTAGCCCCAATCGGAAAAATAAGCAAAGTTCCAGATAACCCCTTTAATAAATGTGAACGTAAAGTAATAGTGTTATGAAAAGCTAATATTATATCTTGTACAAAGTATCCAACTATTTTTAAAGTACAGAAACGATCCTCCATTCAGCCGAGCACTAGAATGAATGTGTATGATATAAACAGTACCTTGGACAGCGGCTCCATAGCTTTCAATTACTTTTAAGAATACACATCAACTGGCTAGCTAGAGAATAGATCAGCAGTGACCTTTACTGCTTCTTCTACTTGGAGTAACTTGTCTTCCTAATGTCAATAAGTTGAAGTATGAACTCTTGTACATACTTTGTTTTGTGCTCATGTTTTACACATACTTTTAAAAGATGTCAACCTTTCAAAAGCCACTTGAAATTCTTTTAGCTTCTTGGTACTAGAGCAAGAACATGCTTTAACTGTTAACTATGTAAAAAAATTCTCATTTTTATGCCATTGTACACCTAACCAGAAATATATTTTAATATAGTATAAGAGTAACTAATTCATTACTTTCTCCTATATACGGTAAGTATCATAAATTAAAGGGAACATATCACCCCCCCAGGGCCTTTTTAAGTAAAAGAGCCACCTTCAGCAGCGGTAAGTATCATAAATTAAAGGGAACATATCACCCCCCCAGGGCCTTTTTAAGTAAAAGAGCCACCTTCAGCAGCACTAAGGCTGCATTCTGTGAAGGTGGCTCTTAGATTTCTGATCGCCAGGAATGCTAAAATAGACAGTTTTATAATTTGTCCAACATAGTGCTATTGTAACATAGTAACATAGTTATTTGGGTTGATGGAAGACTTTAAGTCCATCTAGTTCAACCCATATCCTATCCTATCCTGCCCTAACATGTTGATCCAGAGGAAGGCAAAAAAAAGCCCCATGTGGCAAACAGTAAGCTTCACATTGGGGAAAAAAATTCCTTCCCGACTCCACATACGGCAATCAGACTAGATCCCTGGATCAACGCAATATCTAGGAAACTAGTGAATATAGCCTGTAATATTATACTTTTCAAGAAAGTCATCCAGTCCCTTCTTAAATTTTAGTAAGGAATCACTCATTACAACATTAGACGGCAGAGAGTTCCATAGTCTCACTGCTCTTACAGTAAAGAATCTGCATCTGTGATTATGGCTAAACCTTCTTTCCTCCAGACGTAGAGGATGCCCCCTCGTCCCCGTCACAGGTCTAAGAGTAAAAAAGATCATTAGAAAGGTCTTTGTACTGTCCCCTCATATATTTATACATTGTAATAAGATCACCCCTAAGCCTTCGTTTTTCCAAACTAAATAACCCCAAGTGTAATAACCTGTCTTGGTATTGCAGACCCCCCAGTTCTCTAATAACCTTGGTCGCTCTTCTCTGCACCCGCTCCAGTTCAGCTATGTCTTTCTTATACACCGGAGACCAGAACTGTACACAGTATTCTAAGTGTGGTCGCACCAGTGACTTGTATAGAGGTAAAATTATGTTCTCCTCATGAGCATCTATGCCTCTTTTAATGCATCCCATTATTTTATTTGCCTTTGCAGCAGCTGCCTGACGTTGGCCACTAAATGTGAGTTTGTCGTCCACCCATACACCCAGGTCTTCTTCAGTGACAGTTTTGCCCAGTGTTTCACAATTAAGCACATAATTATACATCTTGTTTGTTCTACCCAAGTGCATGACCTTACATTTATCCCCATTAAAGCGGGGCTGGGAATCTGGCGCCAGTGAGGATCTCTGCGCCTGTCCCCCATCTCCATCCACCACTTTCTCACTGCGCAGGCACCAGATTCCCAGCCCGCAGTGTGAATACATCATAACACACTGCAGGGCGGGATCCCATTTGTTTTTTTTTCTTTTAAAGAAAATAATAGCAGTGCAAACTTTGCTCTTTTTTCAATCAAGCGCCCAGAAAAACAGACAGAAACCAACGACAGTGTGAAGAGAGCCTTATATTTTGATTGATGAGACGTTTTACTATTAGGCTAAGTGCACACGTTCAGGAATGTTTGCAGAATATTCCTGAGAAAAAACGGACTTTTTTTGCGGCAAAAACGAGCGTTTTTTGTGCGGATTTTGCGCGTTTTTTGCGCGTTTTTGGTGCGTTTTTTTTGCGCGGATTTGACGAGTTTTTATCGCGATTTTTCCCTGAACGTTCTAGGTCAATAATATAGCGGGAAAAACGCTAGAATTCCGCAAAATTAATGAACATGTTGCTAGATTTTCCGCAATGCGTTTTTTTTCGCGGAAAAAAACGCACCATGTGCACAAAAATTGCGGAATTCATTCTAAATGATAGGATGCTTAATTCATGCGTTTTTGACGCATTTTTTCCTGCGAAAAAAACGCAAATAATCCTGAACGTGTGCACTTAGCCTTATTGTACACAACTAAAGCATTAAAGGTATATTCCCATCTCCAAGATCCTATCCCAATATGTAGTAGATGTAATAATAATAATATTATCAAATGCCTCTAATTAGAGATGTAGTATAGTTTTTCTGTTTCGCTATGTCCCTTTCTTCATGTGCAGGTATTGCAGGACCTTAGTGAATCAGAAAAACTACTGTATGCTACATTTCTAATTGGAGATATTTTTTCATATTATTATTATTACACCTACTATATATTGGGATCAGATCTTGGAGATGGGAATACCCTATTAAAGATAATATAATTTTAAGACAGAGATGAGCCTATGCTCACATAGCACACAAGGAGTAGATATTTCTACAGTGATGTCAGCAGCACAATCCATGCTGACCTCTTAACGTCTATCGAAAGATATAATTTCCTGTCATAGTCTGTTCTATATTGTCATTTGGCTTGAATAAGTGGGTCTCTTTACTACGTATTTTTGTTTTGCTCATTTTCAGTCCCTTATGATTATAACTCTGTTGCTGTATAATTAGTTTATTAGGGTTTGGAGGGTACTGGTCAGCAGTCCAGAAAATTATATTTTGATCCCTTTAATTTCATAAATACCGCTGTTATCCTTCACTCTTGGTACACAGGTTTTTTGATAATTAGAGAGAGACAGTTAGGGTTATTAAGGGACAGTCGACACTGAGCGGGGGCGCCAGCACAAATTAGGGTGTTTAAGCCTCCGCTGTTAGATTGGAATCTCTAAATAGGTATTTTAGTTTGAGATCCCCCCCTAAAATAATTTATTTTTTGCGGCTACTGTTTGAACCCTCTTTTTGTATATATTCTGATTGTGTTTATTGGTGGCTGGTGTTTATTTATTTTTCCAACAACCCTATATCCCTGGACTGCTCAAGTATATGGGACCAAGCATTGTGGTTATCTAGCTTTGTGTGTCTATTTGATTTATTGTTGCTTGTCCTTGAGAACAGGGTCTAATAGGGTGATTAGGGACAGCTTCCGTGGAGCGGGGGGCTCCATTTGCATCTCAAGAGGGTGTCAACCTCCGCTGTTAGGTAGGGGTGATTGGTAGGGCCTATTAGGGTTATACAGGCCCTTTATCCAATATCCCCTATTTACCATTTTTTGGAGCAATGTATCTTATGTGATTTTGATCAGCAAATAGTTTCAAACTTGCTTGCCAGCACTATCCAGTTTTTCACAAGGTACAGTCTCACCACCCAAGAGTCTGGATCACTTAATCTTCACCTTGATCCTCCTTACCACCACCATGTCAAGTCCAAGGAGACCAGTGATCCCACACTAGGACACTCAACATCCTCATTCCTGGATTGTGGCCTCTCACCCTGCATGTTCCAAGACAGACAGGATGAGATGCTGTTTAGTGATACACAAAACTTAGAGCAGCCATGGCCACAAGAAAATGATGGTTGGGAACGGCAAATTTTTACTAAGGAGGAAGATGATGATGAGACACATTTGCTGCAAAGTATTGTTGTTGTTAAGTCACAAAGTCAGGAGGACCAGGGTGCGGTGGTGAAACCAGTGGTGGATGACGAAGTCACTTACCCAACCTGGGAAGCTGGCATGCAGAGTGAGGCCAGCAGTGCTGAGGGGGAGGGATCATCAGCACCAAAAAAAGCGGGATTAGATACTGGGGTGACCAGAGGGAGAAGACGGGCAACTGTTCTGCAAAGCACCGACACTCAAAGAGATAGGTGTTCCCCAGTCTGGGGCTTTTTTAAAGAGAGTTCTGAGACAAAATAAATGGTCATTTCCCACTTGTGCCATGCCAAGAAGAGTAGTGGCCTGACCACTAAGAGCCTAACCAACTCCAGCATGATCAGGTACATGTCATCTAAGCACCAGTACTTGGTGGGCCGAACGTCTGGGTCCACACTTTGTGTCTGCACATGACCTTCTTCCCCTGTGCAGGAGCTTGACAAACCCCAGTCCATGGCATTGGTGCAGATGCCTCCCGCCCTGCATCTGTCCTTGTACATTCAGAGGCATCATCATCATGCACTTATAAATCCTTGTCCCAGCACAATGTTCAGCTGTCCTTACTCCAGGCCAGTCCCTCTTCCCTCAAATTTTTGGCAGTTCTTGCTTCCTTCATAAATTATAATGAAATTTCCTTTTTTTAATAAAAATTTAAATTTTGGTTTACTTAAATTATCAGTTTTTTTTTAAATCCTTTTAAAATGTTGCCTTAAGGGTATGCCACACTAAACAACATCGCTAACGGGATCGCTAAAAAACGTCACTATTTAGCGATCCCGTTAGCGATGTTGTTGTGTGCGGCAGCTTCCAGCGACGAGCTTCCTGCTGTGATCTCGCTCGTCGCTGGAATCGTTCCGGACCCTATTTTATCGTCGGCGCTCCCGCTGGGTAAGTATTATCGCTGAGTGTGGCACCTTTTCTTAGCGATTTAGCGGTACTTTTGTACCGCTAAAGTCGTTAAGGAGATCGCTAACCGCGATAGCGTCCTTAACGACATCGCTAAATGTGGCCGACACTAGCGATATTGTAAACGATCCCGCTAGCGATCTCATTAGTATGCGACGCTAACGAGATCGTTAGCGGGATCGTGTAGTGTGGCAGTACCTCTATACACAAGTAATTATATAGGTAAGAATGTTTCTTAACATTGTTTTTCCTGTAAACGCCAATTTATCTTCAAATTTGAATGTTTTGTTGTCAGTGCTTAAGGTGGATTAAAAGTGTGACACTATTGTTCTCAGCAGGGAACTGGGAGCCAGAGATGCTTCCTGGGGTCTTCCCCATGCTGTTCCTTTTTCATTCAGCACATTTTCCATCCATTTCAACATTTTCACTGCCCCCAGAACTCTTTGTATGGTCTCCCGGAAAAATTCTCGGATTTCCTTTTGACTCACATTATATTCATTACTGAAAACAAGCATTCGAGTATTAGGAATTGCATTTTAGTACTCGCTCATCCAAAGTGATCATGAATCAGCTGAGTGAAGTTCAGTAAAAAAAAATAGATTCTTAGATGGCAAACTGCAACATTTTCAATATAACCCAAATTCAAACATTATTTTATTTTTAAATACATGAATTTAAGTTTAAAAAGTCTCAAAAGGTGTTCATATCCTTTAAAACATAGAAATATGTTATGCTGTAACTTGCACATATAAAACAAATTTGCAGTAAAGGTCCAGCTCCAGGAAGCAATTAAAGTAAAGATCTAAGAACTTTACTGCATAAATTGAAATTCATAGAAAATGTGCTTGAGGTTCCCAATGATCAGCAATTCACATTGGATTCCAGTTAATTCAATAGCCTCTTTAATGTTTACCCATTGACAGTGGCAGATCTGTTTATGCTGCCGATGGGTGGGAGTCTCATAGCTTTGGCTCCTACTGATCTCACATTGATGGGCTAGTCTAAAGAATTACTGTGTATTTTTATAAAGCCTCATATTATGGGTGTATACATTAAGACATATAGATGTCTTGTAGTATTGCATAATGTATGTTAACTAAAGATAGTGATTTCTTCTGTACTTACATTATTATGAATGTTATTTTTTTTCCAGGCGATAACGCTCTTATAGGTTATTCCTATAGGATATACAGTATGTAGCCATAGGAAATTAAAATAAATGTCAAAATCATGCTAATGTCTACAGTTGTCATCAAAACTTTGAGATTGACACAAATTTTGTTTTTCACAAGGTTTGCTGCATCAGTGTTTAGATCTTAGCCTGATTTTTCTAAGGGCACTGACATGAAATTATGAGAATCTCATACATTTTTAAACTTTCATTTACAAAAATGTCAAGGTTATGCAAAGACTCAATATTAACTGTGTTGAACCTTATGTTTCTAGACTTCTGTCATATGCACTGGCAGCTGAATATCACATCATGTTCAAAATCTTGACTTCTGGCAACCCCTTCTTGCATACTTACTGCTTGGAGTTTATTAACATCTCTGTGGTCCACTTAGTGTTTGTGTATTCCCTACAGGCTCTCAATCAGATTGAGATCTGGGGAATTTTCTGGTCTTGGACCCCAAATTATAATGATTTAATCACCAGCTACTTCTGCCTTTTGACATGGTGCTCGATCATCTTTGGAACAAGTTGCTCTTGGAGGATGTATAGATACCATTCTTTATTTATGGCAGCATTCTTAGGCAAAATTGTGAAAGAGCCTGCTACCTTGGATATTGTATTGTTGGCATGAGACAGGACTACTGGTAGCGCTTACGTTTTCTTCGATGGACAGTCATTCTTCCAGATGTCCAAGACAATCTGAAGGGGACTTCATCAGATAAAATAACTTTGCAGAAAGTATAGGACTACATAGGAATGGGCTAAAGTTATTCTCTCTAGTGAATTCCTCTTCAGACTGTTTGGAACATCAGGTAGAATGATTGTCTGAAGAAAAACCGGTGAGTGCTACCCCGCGTCTTGTACCATGCCAACAGTAAATCATCCTGAGACCATTGATTTGTGGGTTTGCTGTTTCTCTAAGTGAGTGGGCTCATTCACAGTTCTGCCATGAATAAAAATGGTATCTAAACTTTTTAAGATCACCTTCACTCAACTTACCAGGATCAATTTGATGGAGCTCCATATCATAAGGCTAAAGTGATAACTCAGTGGCTCAGTTAATAAAACATTGAAATTTTGGGTCCATAGCCATTAAACTCCATGATTGTGATAAACTCCAAGCACTGATTCGGCGCGAATGTGTTGCCATCAGTAAGTCCAGAAGCTAATATCCAACTTCCAAGGCAGATTGCAGAAGTCCTGAAAAATAATGGTCAGCTCTGTGAATATTGAGTATTTGAAGCCTGATGTATTTGTCAATAAAACTTTAAAAACCTATGAAATGTTTATAATTTTACTTAACCATAAAAGCATCTCGAAGATTTAAAAACACTGACGAGGCAAACCCTGTGAATACCAAAATTTATATCAGTGTCATAACTTTTGGTCATGACTGAACAAGAAGAGGGCTATGCCAAAATACTCAACACAATTGAAAAAAAGTAATGTCTGGACCAAACATGAACATAATGCACCTTCACAAGCCAGAAAAACTGGACACAGACATGTCAACAACAAAAATAATGACAAGACAGCTTAAACACCAATGAGAAGTGGAAAACTCAGGCTATTATTAATCTGGTCAGGACCAGATCATCTACCCTTGCTTCTGAAATCACATTTTGTTTTCTTAAGCGCTTTAATAGCTGTAAAAAAACAAAAATCATTTGGATTTTGAAATCATTTTTGTATGTTTTCTGTGATATTTGGGGCTTCAATTTGATGGCACCTTCATAGTCACTTTTTTCATTGTTTGCCGATATCTGGCGATATCGGTGGGAAAATAAAGGAATGTATTTTCATTTTTTCCTCTTTCTGTAGAAATTATTATTATATATCAGACATTTTTTTATTTTTCAACGGATTTGAGGCTGTTAACAACAATTTGGATTCCTTGTGTCTTTTTTAACTAATTCATTATTGCCTACTTTTTATGTTTTTTCATTTTGTATTTATTTTACATACAATTGTCATAAAAGACCTTTCAGGGGCATTTCAATATTTTAGTACTTTTTTTTATCTGATTTTCATTGTAACTGCGACTGGTTGTTCAGCCACAGTGAGAGTGGAAATGCAGCCTGCTGGCTGCTTAGTGGAGTTGACTGTGGCTCCTAGGACCCAATAATCACATGACCTTTGGGTCTGGATGAAGCAGTTTCGTTAGCACTTCCTAATACTGTATACACAGTGCTTTTTCAGTACCATCTTTATGGGGATCTCACCTGTGTCTGACAGTCAGCTACCTGCTTCTACACCTGCACGATTGTTTGCAGCTGCACAAACTCTGCAGTGACTTTTTAGAATGTCACTGCAGAGTAGAACATGGTCTGCCCCACAATTAAAGTTTATGGGCAGTTCAGAAGGGGTTAAGGGAAGGTATTCACAATAAATAGATATCTAAAATAATCAGAATATAATAATAAGAAGAATGAGAAGAAGGAAAAGAAGAAATACGAAATACAGACCCAGAGTATCCATGCAGAAATACAAGCTATATGCGCTACACCTAACCCTCTAATGCATGTTTCGCTCACGCTTCTTCAGGGCTGTATTATATTAGTAAGTGATGCATTATAATATTAGCAATTTTTGATCTTTCCTATTATTTATTGTGAATAATTTAATATATTATTTATTTAACGTGACTACCTTCACTTAGCAATGGGCTGTACTCTTCCACCTTTCATTGTTTTTTTTAAGAAATCCTGTTGTTATACAGTGGGTTTGGGAATTATTCAGACCCCTTTAAATTTTTCACTCTTTGTTTCATTGCAGCCATTTGGTAAATTCAAAAGAGCTCATTGTTTCTCATTAATGTACATACTCTGCACCCAATCTTGACTGAAAATACAGAAATGTAGACATTTTTGCAAATTTATTAAAAAAGAAAAACTGAAATATCACATGGTCATAAGTATTCAGACCCTTTGCTCAGACACTCATATTTAAATCACAAGCTGTCCATTTCCTTGTGATTCTCCTTGAGATGGTTCTACTCCTTCATTGAAGTCCAGCTGTGTTTAATTAAACTGATAGGACTTGATTCATAAAGGCACACACCTGTCTATATAAGACCTCACAGCTCACAGTGCATGTCAGACCAAATGAGAATCATGAGGTCAAAGGAATTGGTCTAAGAGCTCAGAGTCCGAATTGTGGCAAGGCACAGATCTTGACTGTACTAGCTCAAAATTGTGCTTCTACTCTAAACTGATCAAAGGGTCTGAATACTTATGACCATGAGATATTTCAGTTTTTCTTTTTTGTAACAAATTTTCAAAAAATTCTACATTTCTGTTTTTTTTCCAGTCAAGATGGGGTGCAGAGTGTACATTAATGAGAAAAAAATGAACTTTTTTGCGTTTACCAAATGGCTGCAATGAAACAAAGAGTGAAAAATGTAAAGGGGTCTGAACACTTTCCGAACCCACTGTATGTGTATCTAATATGTCCATGTCCAGCTTTTCACAACATTAATAAAATATGCTTATTTTGCCTAGTAAAAATTAACCAAAATTAACCATTGAATAAGAAAAATGCTTTGTAGCAAAACTGTGGTAGTTAGCGCGGATAGAAAATTACTAAATAAGTTATTTTGAGAATTCCTTCCTCTGCTATTTTTAAGTATTATGTGAAACTACATTTAAAAGTCTATTAGCAAATGTGATCTGAGAACATGATACTCCCCCAGCTCATTTTGTTATCTAGTTTTTTAAAGTGTGTTACAATTGTGGTCTATCATGATATGCTCTTAGGGATTATGTTCTCAACTTGGAAAGAATGCAGATCATTCCTACTCATAGATATTTAATGAGATACACTTTTGCAAAACATCGCAAATGTTTTGGGGTTTTCTATTATTTTTTATCATATTCCTTTTTTTTACTTTGTTTCATTGAAAGAATTTTATTATGCACCAAGGTGCTGGCAGAATAAAGACAAATTTGCATATTATCCAAATGTTTCAAGAAACAGAAAAATAATTTAACTTACAGATTATTGCTTTCCTCTAGGGACAGTTCCCTTTGTGCTAGTTCTCACTAGGTAATTGTGGTAAAATAGCAAACATCTTTGACATCATCATATAAAGTTTTTTAAAGAAGGTTTAGACGGCCTTGTGCTGTCTGAGTATTTAGAAAGCATAACATGCAGTTACCGCAGTGCAGGAGTTTGCCTTGTTATCACATCTTTTAGTTGTCTGGTTGTTTAATCACCTTTTCAGCAAACTCCAGTCTGCTGTTCAGTTATCAGCCACTACTTCCTAGCAGATTAGACCTTTTTCAATCCCTAGGTGGAATGAGTTGTGTGCTCATGCCTCGTATTCCTACACTGTGCAAACTTAGAATGACGCTCCTTGGCCGGCCCCAATTTTATATACTGCCTAGAATAGTTTCCCTGATTAGCTGTGCTAGGCTTTGTGATAGCTGAAGGAAATTACGGTGAACCATGTGGTTGTGGCTGCTGCATTTATGTGGCTAATTTAGTAACAGTCCAGACTATGTCCAATCCGTCGAGGGGGCTGGGTAAGGCAGAAAATAAGGAGGTATGTAGGTTAGACAGGAGAAAGATCTTATTGGAAGAGGGATAAATGGACTTTCGGGCATAATTATGTTAATGGATAAGAAGATCTATGTGTTAGAAACAGACAATGCTGACAAATGTGCTAATAAAAATTCAGCAATAAGCATTTCTGATAGGATAGTAAATGTGAGAAAATGGATGATAATCTAAAGTGCATGTTCACAAATGCCAAGAGACTAGCAAGCAAAATGGTACTAGAGAAACATATTGATGGGGTTAGTGTTGCTGAGACCTGATTGGACTCTTCGCATGATTAGACTTTAAAGGGAATCTGTCACCGGGATTTTGTTACTCCATGTGAAAGCAGCATGATGTAAAGGCAGAGACTATGATTCCAGCGATGTGTCACTTACTGGGCTGCTTGAAGTCATTTTGATTAAATCACTATTTTATCTGCTTCAGATCTACCAGTTCTCACAATGTTGATCCCTGTATAAACCCTCCCACTCTACTGATTCATAGCTTTCTGCCCATGTACACAGTGTACACAGAAAGCTGCCAATCAGTGGTGGAGGTGGGGTTATAGAGAGCTCATGAATATGCTTAACTACCTGGCTGCAGGTTTACTAGTCTTCGCTAGTTGTTAAAGTTGTGATTTTATAAAATCTACACAAAGCAGCATAGTAAGTGACATATCACTAGAACCAGGGTGTCTGTCTCTACATCATTCTGCTCTCAGTTTAGGTGGTAAAAATCTGGTGATAGACTCCCTTTAATCATCCTGTTTTAGCACTGTTTCAGTTAGGCTGGACAAATATGAAAGGAATAAGAGGAGTATTTCTGTATTTTATGAGTGATATGGAGTCAAGAGTAACACTGTAGGGGAGGAAGGTTGTAAGGAAGTTGAAAACTTGTGGGTAAAAATCATGAAAAAAGAGGTAACTGCTGAAAACGTGATTTTTAGTGTAATATATAGTGTTGAGCGATACTGCTCGATATCTAAAAATATCGTATCGGAATGGTATCACCGATATCACTAAATATCGTCGATATCCGATTCCGATACCGGAAGTCCAATGTAAGTCTATGGGAACAAAATATCGCAACTAAAAAAACACTTTCTTTCATTGTAAACACAAAATATACACACATAGAATACATATATATATATATACATGTCATTGTGACATATATATATATACATATATTTATAGTTTATACACTTCTACATAGTAAAATAGACTCTGATTCAATTGCCGGGTAAAGCCGTGACATACCCCATAGAAGTCGACGGGCTCAGTGC